>OY757556.1:12147964-12178448 GCA_963584105.1 Alviniconcha strummeri
CAATGAACACACACACACACACCATACCTGTAAGATGACCACTACTGTCCTTTGGCTCTTGCTGAATCACCCACCCACCCCTTCCCCACACCCACACAAAAATCATGCCATACCTGCAGGATGATGACCGTCTGCTGTCCATCCGGCCCCTCAATGGTCTGCTGTATCATTCCAGACCCGTCTGTCTCAAACACGGCACCGGACATGTCCTGGAGTGCCTGCACTGCCTCCTACAAACACACCACAGCAACCCAGCACCTTAATAACAGTAATCATAATGAAGAGGATGTCTAAAGCGCTTATCTACTGCACAAGGTGGGAGCACAGGGCACTTTACAATAACACTAAACACACACACACACCAACACACACACACACTCACTCACACACACATTCATACACACACAAACAAACAAACACACACACACACACACACACACACACACACACACACACACACACACACACATATACACACATGCACATTGTTTGGGGGGATAGGTATGGCTGCGAAACAGTTACTGAACAGGTGCATCTTGAGGGCAGCTTTAAGAGAGGACATTGATCTGTCTCTTCCTCTTGGCCTTCTCTCCCTTTCTTCACAAGACAGCATGCAGCATCTGTGGCGTAAGTCCTCTTTGTCAGCCAAACAAGACTCATGCTCTTATTTCATACTCTTATTTGTGTGTATTCGACAATGTACAATGACCAGATGATGACAAAGTGATGCTTAATGTCCTCGGATGTCAGTTGACATATTAGGGACAAGCTGAAGCATGGTTCAGTAATTCTTTACGTCCATGGAAACCAGAAGGCTCGTTAGGACGAACAGCCCAGGACAGCCACCTCGACTCTCACGCAGCTCCTGAACTCCGACCAGGCATGGTAACTGCCTAAAGAAAAAAATATCTGAAGTGACGGGGAGGTGTGGGGTTGGGGGTGGGGGTGGGGGGTTGCTTGCCTGTAACAGTTTTAAAACTACAACAGATGCAATTGAGGGGGGAGGGCGGAGGATCTTGACATTTATACATTTATTACTTCACAAGACCACCGGGCCCCAACAAGAAGAAAAATGGAGAGCGAGAGAGACTGTCACCATACAAACGCACATACCACGCACAACACCAACAGGTTTGTACGCTTACATTTTATGTAAGTTAAATGTGCTATTTGTACGCTTACATTTTATGTAAGTTAAATGTGCTAAGGCACTGTTGGTCACATGCAGGTTAGAAACAAGAGGTAAATTTAGTCGCTGCACCTATCAGCTACCAATGATACATTTTAATTATCATTATTACACGTAACTGACCTATTTAATGTAATGCAGTCAAAATATCTCATTCTGGACACACAAAGAAGGAGAGAGGGAGAAAGTGAGAGAGAGCGAGAGAGAGAAACAGAGAGAGACAAAGAGCGAGCGACAGAGAGCAAAAGAGGGAGTGCAATTCTACTTACTGGCCAGAACAGATCACCAGCTAGAAACCCCAGAACCAAACTCATCCAGCCACAGCAAAAACTGCCTGGTTACCTGCGGCAGGACCTCGTGTCCCTGATCAGTTGTCACAGTAGCGTAGGACAGCACATCCTCCAGGTTAGCTGCCTCAGTGGAGGTGGAGGGGGCCGAGGTGATGATGTACTCCTGCTCCTGCCCGTCAGCCATCACGCGGATGATCCTAGGCTTCTGCTCCCCATCCCGGCTTGGAGCCGTCAGCTGGACCGGCAGTCGCTGGGTCGACAGGGAACTCTGGGTATTGGAGGATTAAAATGTTGGAAGTCAGATGACAAATGAAAAAACAAAAACAAATCCCACCTCAGTGTGATACATATACATGAACACCATCCTAAATACAGAGCTAAAAGTGGTTGTTAAAAGCTGTGGTTTGTCCTAAGGGTTATTTGGATGGAAATATGAAATGAAAAGTTTCAGCAAAAAGTGGTCTATAAAAGGTGTGGTCCAATCAGGTTTCTAAGGGTTATTTTGGAAGAAAGTATGAAATGGAAGGTTTCAGCAAAAAGTGGTCTACAAAAGGTGTGGTCCTTCGTAAGGATGACTATGGAAATCTGAAATGAAAATGGTTTCAGAAAAAAGTTGTTGATAAAATTAAAAAACAGGCGGGCTATCACCAAGAGCCACACTGTTGAAATGTTCGTCCATTACTGACTCCTACACCAATGACAGATCTGAACATGTATGAGCACCTCTAACACAATAAGGACACTGTGAAAAAGCAAAATTAGAAAAACAAAAATTGTAACACAAACATCTGAACAACAATGATGCCAACAACAACACACACACACACACACACACACACACACACACACACACACACACACACACACCGCAAAAAACACAGTACAACTTACAGAGGATATGGCTGCTGACTTGTCCACCGGTTTCTGCAGGGTCTCCAAGAAGTCGGGCTGTTTCTCAAAGACGTCAGCCAGCTCCGGGTGCTTGCGGCGGTAGTGCCTGACGATGGTGTGCTTGTGGGCGCAGCTCTCATGGCAGACGTGGCAGGTGTAGATGACGCCTGAGTGGAAGAGGCGCATGTGCTGGCGCAGCTCGGAGGTGCGCACAAAGCGCTTGTCGCAGTACATGCACTTGATCTTCTCCTGCATGGTGTGCTCCAGGTGGTGGCGGTTCAGCTGGTCCGGGTACTTGAATGACTTGGGACACATCTGTGGGACACACAGTGATAATGATGGGTACTTGAATTACTTGGAACACATCTGTGAGACACAGTGATAATGAGGGTACTTGAGTTACTTGGGACACATCTGTGGGACACACAGTGATAATGATGGGTACTTGAATTACTTGGAACACATCTGTGAGACACAGTGATAATGATGGGTACTTGAGTTACTTGGGACACATCTGTGGGACACACAGTGATAATGATGGGTACTTGAATTACTTGGAACACATCTGTGAGACACAGTGATAATGATGGGTACTTGAGTTACTTGGGACACATCTGTGGGACACACAGTGATAATGATGGGTACTTGAATTACTTGGAACACATCTGTGAGACACAGTGATAATGATGGGTACTTGAGTTACTTGGGACACATCTGTGGGACACACAGTGATAATGATGGGTACTTGAATTACTTGGAACACATCTGTGAGACACAGTGATAATGATGGGTACTTGAGTTACTTGGGACACATCTGTGGGACACACGCAGTTATAATGATGGGTACTTGAACGACTTGGGACACATCTGGGGGACATGCACAGTTGTTATGATGATGGTAATAGATTAATTATGGCACGCCATCTCAGCACTTACAAAAGCTACGGATGAATGCATGCATCACCTTCACTCACACACAGCAGCACAATTGCACACATGCTTATCTTTCCCCCTACCCCATCCCCCACAACCCCATGAAGACTGACCTGACACTGGGGTCTACCACACCTGAATATTGACATGACACTGGCTCTACTACTCTATGACATCACACCTGAAGACTGACCCGACACTGGAGTCTTACCACTATGACCATGCCATCACACCTGAAGACTGACATGACACTGGGGTCTACTACTCTGACCATGACATCACACGTGAACATTGACATGACACTGGGGCCTGCTACTCTGACCATGACATCACACCTGAACACTGACCTGACACCGGGGTCTACTACTCTGACCATGACATCACACCTGAACGCCGACCCGACACTGGGGTCAACCACTTTGACCATGCCATGATACCTGAACACTGACACGACACTGGGGTCGACTACTCTGACCATGACATCACACCTGAACACTGACATGACACTGGGGTCTATTACTCTTGACCGTGCCATGATACCTGAACACTGACCTGACACTTGAAGGTCCTCTCCTTTGTGTGAGAATACAGGTGAGTCCTCATGTTGCCCTTCTGTCGGAACGCCTTCCCGCACTTGGGACACGGATACAGCTTGACTGTGTCCTAGGTAACACACAGTTTTCATCTGTCAGTCGATAGGTGCGTCAGTCAAACAAAGGAGTCAACCAACGTTTTATGTCGGGACACAAAAATAAGATATTCAACAACAACATCAACACCAGCATCAGTAACAACAACAAACATCTTTTTTTCTTTTCTCAAACAAGGAAGTTAATTAGCACGCAACAGACAACTCACAAACACAATAACAAAGACCTGAGTTGCCTATGGTCACTTACCTAGCATGTGAGAAGAAAAAAAAGAAGGTACATAATCATACTCCACCAGAGGTACATCTGGCATATATACCTTCCATTTCAGGAGTCTACATACCTCACACTTACTGGTATGCCAGGTCAGAAGTACCACTGGAGACACTGATATTTTGTTGTAGTGCTTGTGATATCTTTTAAGTGCCAATCAACTCCCTTGTTTGTTGATTCTGCATATAGATATGGGGGGTGGGATAGCTCAGTGGTTAGAGTGCTGGACTCGTGATTGAAAGGTCGTGGGTTCGAATCCCTGCAGGAGCGGCGGGAGAGTTTT
This sequence comes from Alviniconcha strummeri, assembly GCA_963584105.1. Lineage (NCBI taxonomy): Eukaryota > Metazoa > Mollusca > Gastropoda > Provannidae > Alviniconcha > Alviniconcha strummeri. Next base: position 12,152,474 of record OY757556.1, read on the forward strand.
CTTCTCCAGGGTCAACTTTCTGTGCTGACTCTTATTTCGGTATCCGTTCCACCCCCATGTTACCACAGTTGCATGTAAAAGATCCTGGTCATTCTGCCAAAAGTGCAGGTGGCAGGTTACAGCTAAACATGCATACACCCTACTTATGTGGCTTTGAATGAAGTGACACTGTAACCTGGTACATGGTTGAATGGTGTACACAGAACTTGTGCCAAAATGGCAGCATTTCACGTGGCACCAACCATGCAACATCCACAGAGCACTACTAGTACACCACTTCCATGGATATTAATAATACACGCTGAAAAAGGTTGCAGTCACTCATTTAGAATCACATGCCTATGTGCGCAGTGAGTCTGATCAAGAGCAGAGAACAGTGCTATATAAAAGCTATGAATAATAATATGTGCTCTGGGCCTAAATCTGTTTCAGCTGATATCTGAACCTCGAAACTCAGGTTCATGGTTAGCCAGAGAAAACAAAAAGCAGAAAATTATCAACAACACAGGTAAGTAAGTAACTGATTAGCAAAAATGATTCATCACTTCTGTTCCTGTGTATGAGCAGTGGGAACAGATGTATATATTATATACACAGACATCAGACCTACAGACACTGACCTGATGGAACTGCTTGATGTGAGCGATCAGCCCAGTCTTGGAGAAGAGGATCTTGCCTCAGTGGTAACAGACAGACAGACAGACACGCACCTGATGGAACTACTTGATGTGAGTGATCAGTCCAGTCTTGGAGAAGAGGATCTTGCCACAGTGGTAACAGATACACAGACAACAGACCTACAGACACTGACCTGATGGAACTGCTTGATGTGAGCTATCAGCCCGGTCTTGGAGAAGAGGATCTTGCCACAGTGGGAGCACTGGTACTGGAACTGGCGATCGTGGACAGTAGCGATGTGGAGCTTGAGGTAGCTCTCATAGTGGAACTTTTTCCCGCACACGTGGCACTCGGCCTGCTTCTCCCCATGCACACGCACATGCTTGTTGAGGTTGGAGCGACTGCTGAAGGTCTTGTTGCAGTGCGGACACACCAGGTCGTCACGGATGTACAGCCGGTTCTTCTTGCGAACCACACGCACCGAGGTACCATCCGGCAGAACACACTTGTGGTCATTGAGGTAGTCCTGAAATGATGACATACAACACACATGGGAATTAATTAGTACTCAAAATATGTAACACAAGTACAACAACAAAGACCTGAGTCGTCTACGGTAACTTTTGCCTGATGACACATTGATGACAGATGCATTTTTTCTTTTACGCAATGTCTGTCTTTCAGTGATCCCTTGATTTGGTTTGCCTAGACTTTTTTTTAAATTTGAGATCTGATGGCCTCTGTTTTACCCTGATGTGACCTTTGCGCTTGACTGGGTGTTTGATAACTCATTTAAAGTGCAGAAAAAAATGACCCCTAGGAATTGAGTAAATGCAGCATTTTCACACAGCCCGGTAATTATGTCTAATTATTATCACATCAGTCGATACTCTTCACCATCAACCATGCATGAGATTGACAGTCACTTGATGCAGAAAACTCCTAGTGAGCTACCTTGACAATTAATCCTATTGGGAACAATCAATCCTATCAAGAACAATTAATCCTATTTCATGAACAATTAATCCTATCATGAACAATATTTACTCATATCTTGTAAAAACAATTAATCCTATCTCATGAACAATAATCAATCCCATTACATGCACAATAATTAATCCTATTTTGTTCACAAATCTATCTCATTAACAATAAGTAATCTTATCTCATAAACAATAATGAATCCCATCTTCTGAAGAAATAATCCTACAGTGAACAGTTAATCCTATGGCAAACCTGACCTTGCGTATGAATTTCTTGCCGCAGTGCTCGCAGTCGAAGGAGGGCAGCCCATGGAGCTGCTTGTGGCGGGCGAGGTAGCGCTCGTTCTTAAATGTCTTCTCGCACATCTCGCACTGCCACACCCCCTCCTCCACCCCCGTCGAACCTGCCACCACGTTGTCACACTTGTGGGTGTGCAGGGTGCCCACCTGTCAAAGTGAGATTGAGAGGGAGGGGTCACGTCACAGGCTCTCACGCAGACCTCATGCTGTCACCTGTTTACCACTGAACTAAAAATCAGGTCTCACCTTGATGAACCGTTTTCCACATGGACCACACATCATGTACTACATCTGTTTAATTACCACCACACCCGATGCAATTCTCATCTTGCTCAAACACTTTCAACACTAACCACAATGTTTGATTACCACTGAACCTGTATCAGGTCTCACCTTGATGAACCGTTTTCCACATGTACCACATCTGTTTCATTACCACCACACCTGACACAATTCTCATCACACACTTTCCACACTAACCACAATGTTTAATTACTACTGAACCTGGATCAGGTCTCACCTTGATGAACCATTTTTCCACACGTACCACACCTGTTTAATTACCACCACACCTGAAGCAATTCTCATCACACACTTTCCACACTAAACACAATGTTTAATTACAACTGAACCTGAACAGGGTCTCACCTTGATGAAGCATTTTCCACACTTGTCACACCTGTTTAATTACCACCACACCTGAAGCAATTCTCATCACACACTTTCCACACTAAACTCAATGTTTAATTACAACTGAACCTGAACAGGGTCTCACCTTGATGAAGCGTTTTCCACACTTGTCACACCTGTAGGGGTGGGTGTGCACCTGGTAATGCTCCCTGAACAGTCGCACGTCAGTGAACTGGGACTGACACACGTCACACAGCGTCACACCGTCACGCTCAATGGTGCTGACACCCAGACAGACGGGCGCATGCCAGGTCAGCTCTTCACGTCTCACAAACACCTGACAAATCAATCAATCAATCAACCAGTGTTTGTCTGGCGCAAATCCATGTGCACAAAGTTCTAAGAGCCACTCACATTGTATATTAACAAAAACATGCCCTTAAAATAATAAAGATCAAAATATTAATATCACACACACACACACACACACACACACACACACACACACACACACACACACACACACACACACACACACACACACAGCAGCTGCAGGAAGATGATATAATTTATGGAAAATAGTAAGATGTTATTCACTGAAATGGACATTGAAAAGGTACTTAAGTTGGGATTTGAAGGTGCCTATGGTCTTGTTTCATGTCACAAGTGTATGATTTCAAGACTTCTGGCTGGCTGACGTTTTCAATGGTGAGATCACACTCACCTTTTTGCAGAGGTCATGCCAACCTTTTTCCAGATGTCATACTCACCTTTTTGCAGATGTCACACTTAACTTTTTGCAGATGTCATGCTTACTTTTTTTGCAGATGTCTTGGTAATCTTTTTGCAGAAGTTACACCTATCTTTGCTGCAGATGTCAAACTCACCTTTTTGCAGACATCACACTCACCATTTTTCAGATGTACTCACCTTTTCAATATATCACACTCACCTTTTTTGCAAATGTCACACTCACCTTTTAGCAGATGTCACACTCACCTTTTTGCAGACGTCACACTAACCCTTTCACAGATGTCACACTCACCTTTTTGCAGATGTCGCACTCAAACGCTGCATGGTGGGAGGCCTCGTGCCTGGCTAGGTATGGCAGGGAGGCGAAGGTCTTGCCACACTCTTTGCAGGGGAACTGAACTCCGGCAGCATCGTCAATGATCTTCCCTTCACACTTGTGGGCTAGCAGGTCTTCCTCGCTGAAGAAGGCAATGCGGCAGAGGGTGCACTGGAACTTTCCACAGTTCAGGACGTGGTTCTCCAGCCCCAAGCGGGTGCCGAACGTCTTCTTGCATCTGAAGTCAGATGATATCATGGATATGTGATGTGATGTGGCAATGATGCAAGGTACTGCAAGGCATCATGTGGCATTGTATGTGACAGCGTCAGCTGTGGCAATTCCGAGTCACAAGACTCGCCCTGATATAACTGTACTGGTTGCCTGGGCGTAAAACACATTTACTGTGTCACAAATGAGGCATAACATACTGCACGGCACAATGTGGCACTTGTGAGGACTCAAGATGCGGCACGACATGATGCAACATTGCATGGCATGATACAACACTGCACAATATGTCACAACATGGCATGACAAAACACGACAAGAGAAAATAAGACACAAAGTGACATACATCGCACACTGAAGAAATCGACGTGACAATATAAATACTCAGACTTACTGCAGGACACAATTTCACTCTTCCACTCAAACACGCATTTACGCCATTGTCAGGTATGCTGAAAACTAACAAGACCCAACTGACTTGTCGCAGGCGAAGACGCTGTAGTCCTCAGCAAGCTGGGGGCAGCACTTGAGGATATGGCGCTGCAAGGAGTCTTTGCGTGAGTAGCACTTGCTGCACGACTCGCACTTGAACAGCTCGGTGTGCATCGCCATGTGGCGGAACAGGTACTTGGCATTGCGGAACGACTGCTTACAGATGTCGCAAGGGAAGTCACCCTCTCCCTCCACCTCCCCTGTGGAGTCATTGGCGGCATTGGCGTTGGAGTCTTCGTCCCCACTCTCCACCGTGTCTGCCGGCTGAAAGGGGATAAAGAGATAGAAAGAACAGCAGAATACAGATCTTCATCTCTGTTGTTGTTGTTCACTTTTATATAGCGCTATTCTCTGCTCTAGAGCAGACTCATAGCACCCTTGTCTCAGGCGACTCTAAAATTTAATGACTATAGCTCCTTACAGCATGCTTTAAATATCCACCCAAGTGGCGTATTGCAGCTACATCCATGCACTTACAGACCGTAGGACTAAAAAGGCATCAAACAAGTCTCCATGCACCTGCACTCTAAGCCATGTTTGCGGGCAAAGTAACAGGATAGATGACAGCTGGATACAATGGGAATGAAGTCTTCATCTGTGCTCTCAGCCACATGTGCACTACTACATCTCCAGACTGAATGGGGAGAGAGAGAAAGGACAGCAGAATAGTGAGGTTCAAGTCTTTATCTGTGTTCTCAGCTACACTACAGGCTGTAGGACAAAAAAGAAAGCAACAAGGCAGTAAGACATAATGTGGTGCTAGATTCTTCATCCCTGATCTGGATTGTGTCTGCTGGCTGAAAGGGGAGAGGGACAAAAGACAGCAGAATACAGTGTTGAGAGCGGTTCAAGTCTTCATCTCTGCTCTTGACTGCTCTCAGACATGTCCACACTGTGTCTCCACGCACCATGGCGCAAGGGTGAAACAGCAGTTAACAAAAAACACATCACTGGCAACGCTGCAACTAAACTCAGCTGCAGGAAAAAGTGACCGAGAAACAAAGATCCTCATAACTTAGGTAACCAGAAGAAGTTGTTGTTGTGGTGATTGTTTTTATACAGCGCTATTCTCTGCTCTCGAGCAGACTCAGTGTGCTCGCATGTGATTCTACATGAGTGAATAGCTTTCCACAGCATGTATTTTAATATTCACTGAAGTGGTGTACTTACAGCGCCTGCATGGCCGGTGCCACATGAAACTGCTGCCATTTTGGCGCGTTCTGTGTACACAATACAATGGTTCACCATGTCCCTTCATGCAAAGCCACATACGTGAGGTGCATGCGAGTTTAGCTGTAATCTGCCACTTGCGCTTTCAGCAGATTGATTGGGATCTTTTACGTGCTACTGTGATGGTACAGTAATTCCCCCCCCCATTCTCCCACCCTCCCCCACCGGTTCCTGGTTGCCCCCTCTCCACCTTGAACCCCAACTCACCTGTCCACACTTGTGCTCTAGCAACATCTGGCGCTTGGGGAAAGTTCTCTGACACTTGGCACAGGCCCACGTTCCGCGGTGCATCGAGGCGTGACGCCGTGCATGATCCATCTGAGGGAAGCTGCGCCCGCACTCCTTGCAGCGAAAGATGATGGACCCATCCTCCCCTGAACAACAACAGCGACCCAAAGCTTCCATCAGTCAATGGCAAAATCAATTAATTATAATTATTCATGGAAGCCACAATGAAACACCATCCCTCTCTGAAGTCCGTGAAGATCACCTTTGCCTGCTGGTCGCCTACAGTCCTTGGAGCAAAAGATGCTGGACCAAATCCTCCCCTGAACAGCAAGAGTGACCCAAGGCAGTGGCACAGTCACTGATATAGTGGAAGCCACAAGGAAAGACCACCCCTCTACAGTATTAAGACCTCTTTTGTTTGCAGGTTGTCTTCAGTCCTTACAAAAGATGATGGACCCATCTTCCCGTCCTTTCAAGGAAGGTCATCTAACACTTCCTCTTTCCATGTCTCTCTCTTCCAACCTGCAGGTAGTGTCTCAAGCTCCTCAACACTTCAGATCTTCCGAGAAGCAAGCTGCTTGTGAATGGTGCTTGGCCCACCAGTCTATCTGCTTGGTCATTTCCCTAGCTGATGTACATCATGTATGTTGTATTATGTTTGTTCAGCATTTTGAGACAGAGTAGAGCTTTAGAAATTTCCATTATCATTATTCATATAAATTATACAACCCATCAACCAAACAATACAACACAAATAAAACAGCCACCTGACTCAATCTTCTCCACCAGGACCAGCCAGTCCTCGCAGATGTGTTTCTGGAGAGACTCATGCCGTGCAAAGCGGCGCCCGCAGTCATTGCAGAGGAACTTGTCTGTGTGGGCAGGTAGATGCATCTTGAGGTACTTGAGCTGCTGGAAACGTTTGGCGCACACGCTGCACGCGTACTCCTTGCTTCCATTTGGCCCCTCCACGATCTGTCCAGCACATTTGTTGCATCACTTGGATATCGAATGAATAATAATTTATGGTGCACAGAATATGAAAACTTAAAAATATTATTCATTGCTTTTATATAGTACTATTCTCTGCTTTCAAACAGACTCACTGCACTCAAATCCCAATGTGATTAAGAATGAGTGATTGTATAGTTTTCATAGTGCCCATTTCTAATATCACAGAAGTGGTGTACTGAAAGCCCTTTTGGTTGTTGCATGGCTGGTGCCACATGAAACTGCTTCTGCCTTGGTGCAAGTTTTGTGTACACGTCACTTCATTCAAAGCCACATACATAAGGTGCATGTGTGCTTAGCTGTAACCTGCTAACTGCGCTTTTGGCAGAATGACCAGGATCTTTCATGTGCTACTGCTGTAACAATGGGGTGGAACGGACACTGAAATAAGTCAGCACAGAAAGCTGACACTGGAGAAGAAAATTCTCCATCTGCTCCTGCAAGGACTCAACCCCACGACCTTTTGATCATGAGTCTGATGCTCTAACCACTGAGCTATCCCTGCTCCCAATATATTTATATACATTCACGGTGCAGAGGCTGGGGAGAACTCCAAGAAGTATATGTTTCTCTCTCTCTCTCTCTCTCTCTCATACACAAACAAACACACACACACACACACGTGCGCACACACACACACACACACACACACACACACACACACACACACACACACACACACACACACACACACGCACACACACACACAGAGGGTAAAACCAACAAACCAACAAAACTCATGACCGACCTGGATGGATTCTTCCAACTGCTCAAGGTCAGGGTCATCGCCTCTGCGCCGCTTGGGACGCCGCTTACGGGGCGAGGCCTCCCTCTTGATCACAGAGCCTTTCCAGTCGGGGTCATCAGAGGTCATTTCCTCCCCCCCTTCATCCGTCTCCCCCCCTTCATCCGCCTCCTGGGTCAGTTCCAGCGATGACTTGACGATCTTCTGCGAGGACAAGGCAGCATCAACAAGAGCCGCTAGCCCACCCTGCGGAGTGTCCTCAGATTCCCTGGTCTGTGGTTGGCTGGTTGAATCAGAGTCGACCAGGGGTGTGTTCTCACCCTCAGTGGAGGCGTAAGTGGTAGTGGTGGTGGTGGTTGTGGGAGCGTTGGACCGAATGATGACAACTTGCTGTCCTGAGCTGTCAACTCCTGGACAAAGAATAAAATGCATTCATCCGTTAACCTTTGTACAGCGTGAAAACTGGAGAGATCAAAAGAATAAGGTGCACCCACCTGTTATCCTTGGTATGGTGTGAAAACTGGAGAAAAATGTGACAGAGAGACTTACTGGAGTCAGACTGTCAAATATCCAAACACACAAGGTAACTCCAAATATCCAAACACACAAGGTAACCTGCCCAGGAAGTGACTATTCCATGTGCTGTGGGGCTGTTAGCATTACAATTAATGCTATGGGTCAACATGTTGTTACAACATGCCTGAGGAAGTTGAAATATTTCTATAAGCCTGCCAGGCAAGTGAATATGAAAATCCACTTGCCCAAAGCAATTAAAGTTCATAATCTTTTTTTCTTGGGTCTCTTACACATACACCCACACCCATGCACACTCACACACATATGCACACACACACACACACACACACACACACACACACACACCTGCAATGACAACACCCACACACAACAAAGACATGTAGTGACAACACACACACACGCACACATGCACACAGCACAGACCTGTAGTGACAACACCCACACACAAACACACAACGAAGACCTGTAGGGACAACACACACACACACACACACACACACACACACACACACACACACACACACACACAACAGTACACACACCTGTAGTGACGATGGACAAAGTGGCTGGATCCAAGGTCTGTGTCTTTCCTGTGTTCTCGTCCAGCAGGATGACCGGTGCCTTGGACAGGACCAAGCCCTCCTGTGTCTGCAACGTGATGTGCACCCCCTCCTCCCCCTTCACCTCCCCTTCCTCCAGCTGGTCATCATCGTCATCATCAATGTCATCGTCAGAGTACTCCACTGCCTTGATGGCCCTCTTCAGGACATTCCTCCCTTTGGCCTTGTCCACCTCCTCCTCGTCTGAGCTGCTCTCGCCCGGGTAGCGGAACGTAGATGTGCGCTTGCCTTTGAGAGTGCGTCGGGGTTGGACCCTGCGCGACAGGGCGGGTGTTGGTGGAGGTGGAGGTGGTGGCGAAGTTATTTCCCCTTGTGCGCTCTTGTTTTTTGGAGGTCTGCCACGCTTCCGTGGAGTTTTTACCACTTCTGGTGAAGACAGGCTGGGGGTTGGGGTGGACGGAGTTGGTTGCTGGGCTTGGTCAACCGCTTCTGCGGGGGATGGATCTTTTTCATCAACTCCTTCTATTGGAGTTTGGGTGGAGCCGTCTCTCTCAGGCGCTGGCTCTTCAGCAGCCTGTGAATCTCCCTCCGCTTGTTGGCTGACTGGTTTCTCACAGTCTTTTGGCGTTTCTCCGGTTGAAACCGGTGTTGACGCTGCCCCTGGTGCCTCCGCTTCAGTGGCAGTGCCAGCAGCATCTGGACCTCCAACCTCTGCACCATCAGCTGTCAATTCTTCGCCTGCTGCTGACTTGGCTTGTCCTCCTGTCTCCTCTGGTTTGACGCCGCTCTCTCCAGCCTCCTCAGCATCAGGGGTTGCCATCTGTTCCGGCTGCACCTTCCTCGGGCGGCCTCGTCTCTTTGGTGGCCCGGACACTTTGGGCACCACCTCCCCAGGCTCCTTGGAGGATGTGACCTTCCTGGGTCGTCCTGGTCCTCGCTTCCCCAGCGGTCTGATCACCCCGGCTCGATTCCATGGCCGTCCTCGCTTTCCCCCTCGGCTGTCTGCCAGCACGCTTGAAGGCATCAGGTGACCACGGAGGTGGATGGCATAGTCGCTCTGATTGAAGAACACCTGCATGCAATGGTCAAGGTGAGTGGGTGGCACAATTGTTCTGATGGAATTGGAAAGCACATGTGCACGAAGGTCAAGGTCGGTGGAGGGCACAGCTGCTGACGGAAGAACATCTACACACAAAGGTCAAGATCAGCAAAGTGCACAGTTGATCTGATGGAGGAAACCTGCACGCAAAGGTCAGGGTCAGTATAGAACACAGCTGATCTGTCAGAACACCTGCACACAAAGGTCAAGGTCAGCGGATGGTACAATTGCTCTGACTGAAGAATACCTGCACACAAGGTTAACGTCAGTGGAGGGTACATTTGCTCTGATTGAACAATACCTGCACATGAAGGTCAAGGTCAGTGCACGGCACAGTTGCTGTAACTGAAAAACACCTGCACACACAGTTAATTCCAGCTGATGGCCTTGTCCTCCTATAACCGTACTGGTTGAATGGGCGTAAAACACCAAGTTACTTACCGGTCGATGGCACAAACTGTGCTGGTTGACTGGGAGTAAAACAGCAGGTTACTTACTTACCAGTTGATGGCACACTTGCTCTGACTGAAAAATGCCAACCCAGCCATGCACAACGTCCTGAACGTGCTCTGAACATTCTTCCATCTCCCTCCCCGGCTGTGTCTCCTGTCTGATGATCGACAGTTCATTCCCATCCACACCCACCACCTGCAGACACTTTGAACACTTGTACATCTGTCTCCCTAGGTGTGCCTGCTGCTTGACGTTGATGGTCTTTTCCCACCCACACCCACTCACCTGTAAAAACTCTGAATGCTTCTAGTGGTACACCTGTCTCCATGGGTGTAGGTCCTGTCTATTCCCACCAACACCCACTCACCTGTAAATACTTTCAACACTTGTACACATGTCTCGCTGGGTGTACCTCCTGCTTGATGATGACGGTCTATTCCCACCCACACCCACTCACATGTAACAACTTTAAATGCTTGTAGACCTGCCTCCATGAGTGTATGTCCTGTCTGATCATGACGGTCTATTCCCATCAACACCCACTCACCTGTAAACGCTTTGAACACTTGTACACCCGTCTCCCCGGGTGTGCCTCATGTTTGATTACAACAGTCTATTCCCACCCATACCCACTCACCTTTTAACACTTTGAACACTTGTACACCCGTCTCCCCGGGTGTGCCTCATGTTTGATTACAACAGTCTATTCCCACCCATACCCACTCACCTTTTAACACTTTGAACACTTGTACACCTGTCTCCCTGGCTGTGCCTCCTGCTTGATGTTGGTGGTCTATTCATCCACTCACCTATAAACACTTTGAACACTATTCCAACCACACCCACTCACCTGTAAACACTTTGAACACTATTCCTACCACACTCGCTCACCTGTAAACACTTTGAACACTATTCCTACCACACTCACTCACCTGTAAACACTTTGAACACTATTCCTACCACACCCACTCACCTGTAAACACTTTGAACACTTGTACACCTGTCTCCCTGGCTGTGCCTCCTGCTTGACGATGATGGTCTCTATGGCGTTGCCTGAAGACGAGGAAGGGAGGACAGAGGACAGGTAGGCCGCCGCCTCCAGGATCCCCTCATCATTCGTGGACGGCTCCACCTGGTTGGCTGCCTCGTTCCTCCAGCTGCTGATGTCAGCCCCCAACATGGCTGTAACATTGTGGTGACATTTGGTAAAAGAGCTTTTACTTATGCTGGCCCTTCTGTTTGGAACAATTTGCCTCAAACACTTTGCCACTCTGCGTCTTCTTCCTCTTTTAAAGCTGCCCGCAAGACGCACCTTTTCAGGAACTATTTCTAAATTGTCTTCTTCACAGCCGTGCCCAACCCCCCATCTGATGTGTGTGTGTGTGTGTGTGTGTGTGTGTGTGTGTGTGTGGATGTGTGTGTGTGGAGGGGGGATGTTGTTAGTGTTGTTGTAAAGCACCCTACACTCCCACCTTGTGTGGTGGATGAGTGCTGTAGAAATCCTCTTTATTATTATTAACAAGATCCACACAGAATCTACCAACTTTTACCAAACATGAAGACTCTTTTTCCAGACCAAGTTACTGCTCAGTGAGTAGTGACAGACACACAACACTTTTAGGATACACTGATCCAAACCAGGTCCAGGAGTGGTTTCATATTAAATAATCATAGTTTTCTTTCATCATCCATAATCCAGCCTCCCAAGTTTTCTGAATCCCTCCCAATTTTTCTGAATCCCTCTTCTGCACATTATCTGCTGTCCTTTATCAGGAACTGTCTGAACTTTCTGGGACCTTGGTCATAAAAGCCACCTCCCCCATGCTTTCAAAGTGTGAGCCGGTTTGGCCTACCAGTAAGGTGTTAGGCTGGTAAGCAGAAGGACCCTGATTCAATACCACTTCAGCTCTCCTTTCTCTTCAAAAAGGCTGTGGTTTGTGGACACTGTCCTGTGACTTTGTCCATCACTTCCTACGAAACGTTAAAATGGCTCTCTTTGCTGTCCATCTTAATGCAGAAGTCATTCTGGTGGTGACAGTGTAACGATAGGTTATCTCCCTCTCCCCCCACCTCCATGCCCCCTTCCCCCCGTCCCTAATAAGCCTTGTGGTTTCTGTGGATGTTAAGCACCATGTTTACTTACTTACTTTGCTTTCAAGCCTGGAAAGTTTCCCCAAATTTTTAAAGAACATATAAATCCCGTGTAAGTCACTCAGAGGTCATTCAATTTTCTCAAACTTAAAAAGTGTAGATGGGGAGCATGGAGATTATCTCTCAACCAAAAAGAGCAAAGGATGGGTGGGGGGAGGGATGGGATGGGGGGTCGGGGGGGGGGAGGGCACGGTACCAAATTTAGGACAAGACCACAGTTGTGAAACTGGAAACAAACCACTATCATTAATATTACACATAAAATGATATCAACATCATATCAAGTTCCCCCACAACAGAGAGCAACTGTAATCTTTCCCACTGTGAGTACCTTCCCAAACTTACATTTCGTCTTGCCGTCCGGCTCAATGGGTTTGCCGAGCTTCTGTGCATACTTCCAGGCGTACCAGACCTTAAGAGGGGTGCCTGCGGCAATGTCCTTGGTGGTGTTGAAGTAGATGTTGATGCCAAGCTGGTACGCCATGCAGTTTTGTTCCTCTGTTGTCGTGGCAACCTGCACCAGGGCCATCCAGTTGCAATGGTTTTCGCTGGATGAATCCAGACTGATTGTGTTGCCATCTGCTGAAAGAATCTGCACGCAAAGAACAGTTAGATCTCAGAGTGAGTTGCTGACCAACAGAATCTGCACACAAAGACAGCTAGATCTCAGAGAGTGAGTTGTTGGCAAGCTGACAAAATGTGCAGAATTACTGCCTAGAAATTACCAGAGCAAACTGTTAGCAGGCTGACAGAATATGTTGGCGATGTCCCAATGAGCAAGCAGAACTCAAACTGTGAGTTGATGACAAGCTGACACAGCCTATAGTGACAACAGTCTCTTCACACAGTGAACAACTGAACTCAGAGAGTAAGTAACAATCAGACACAAACCTTGAGGACAAAGACATCAATCATCCTTATTGATGTTGCAGCTTCTCTTGGCATCAAAAAGGGACCTGACCACTCACAAGCCTCATGAATGATAACATCTTCTTCGCTGATGTTGCAGAGCATGCAATACATCAGCAAGCTGACAAAATATGCCAAATTAATTTAATAACCAGAAATTACCAGAGCAAACTGTTAGCAGGCTGACAGGATATGTAGGCAATGAGCAAGCAGAACTCAAACAGCGATTTGACAGCAAGCTAACACAGTTTACACACCGACTAAAACTCAGTATGTAACAATCAGACACAAACCCTGAGGACAAAGACATCATTCTTACTGATGCTGCAGATTCTCCTGGCATCAAAAAGGGGCCCAACCACTCTAGACTGAAGATATTTTCTCTGCTGATCTTGCAGATCATTTTTCTTGGCTCAAACACTTATGAGCTGAGGATCAGCTACATACTTTCACAATGAAGACAACATCTCAACTGATTTTGCCTGTATTCTTACCTCAGAGTGAAACAGTTAATAATCAGCTATGTGCCTTCAGAATGAAGACATCGTCTATCTAGTGCTATCAATGCTGCAGGTATTTTTGCCTCAAACAATTAATAATAATATTAGTTTACTGATCAGCTATGTACCTTGAGAATGAAGACATCATCCCTATCACTGTGGCAAGTTTTCTGGCCTCAAAGTCAAATAGTTATAATTTGATAATAATTCACCAATCAGCTATGTACCTCGAGGATGAAGACATCATCTAAATCAATGTGACATTTTTTTTATTTTTTTTTGCCTCAAAATCGAGTCAGACTGTCATAATGATTCACTGATTGGCTATGTACCTCAAGAATGAAGACATTATCTCCATCAATGTGGCTGGTTTTCTGGCCTCAAATAGTTATAATTTGATAATAATTTACCAATCGGCTATGTACCCTGAGAATGAAGACATCATCTAAATCAATGTAGCAGTTTTTTTGTGTGTGCCTTAAACAGATTGTCATAATGATAATGATTCACTGATCAGCTATGTACTTTGAGGATGAAGACATAGTCTAAATCAATGTGGCATTTTTTTCTGCCTCAAACAGATTGTCATAATGATTCACGGATCGGTTATGTACTTTGAGGATGAAGACATAGTCTAAATCAGTGTGGCAGTTTTTTTGTGCCTCAAACAGATTGTCATAATGATTCACTGATTGGCTACGTACCTTGAAAATGAAGACATCATCTAAATCAATGTGGCACGTGTTTTTGCCTAAAACAGATTGCTATGTACCTTGATAATGAAGACATCATCTAAATCAACGTGGCAGTTTTGTTTTTGCCTCAATCAGATTGTCATAATAATTGACCAACCGGCTACGTACCTTGAGAATGAAGACATCGTCTCTGTCAATGTTGCAGGTTTTCTTGGCCTCAAAGGGACCAAGCTGGGTCTTGTTGGAGATGGGTTCTGTGGCGATTATGCCCACTTCTCCATCGGAATAGTCAATGATACCGAGGTAGTGGGGGACAGTAAGGCGAGCCCTGTGAACCAGGCAGTAAGAGATATAATATAATCTAACATCTGGAAAAAAAAGGTTCTGTAGACTCTATGTATTAAATTATTAAATAGTCTTAATGACACAACATCACTCCACTGTAATTATATTATAAAGCATATTTTTGTTATTATATATATTATATTTTTTATATAATATACACACACACTTTTAGTTTTTACCAGAGCTCTACACAAAACTGTCACTCGGGCTATGCACATGATGGCACACAAACCCAGCTTGGAACAGACTGGGTGAAGACAATTAATCTGAAAGTACACTACACTCCTGAAAACAAAATCAATCAACTCAATGCACACAGAACAACAGTTCTGCCCCCAGCATGAAAAAGCCCTCTGTATATTTTTCCACGACACTGCAGTCAGTGTTCACATCACCACCAACAACCACACAAGCTTTGGTAGAAATGTAGCTGGATGCCAAAGCCAAAGTCCAAGTTTGACCGACCGTGAAATCTGTGCCTTGAAATCTGAAGTGGAGAGTCCAAGCATAGGGCAGTCCTCTGTGATGTGGTTCTGCCCGCACACGTCACACTCCGCTGCGACCTCCCCATCCATTTCTTCTGAAACAGGTAATGATGTATACAGTGCAATGTGCAGTAACAGACTGTAACACAGTGCTTCACGTGGTAGTTTAATTGTTTTGCAAGTATGTGATCTTAAGTGTTTTATGATGATGTCACATTTGTTATATATTTATAACTATTTAACTATGATTAAAGTAAGACTCTTTTGTTGGTGGTGTTGTGTTTCTTGTATTGTTCTCTTAACTTTATGTATTATCATTTTATAAGCCTGCCATGACCACAGGCACAGCAAAATTACCCCTTGTGGGATGATTGAAGGTTGTTGTTGTTTTTTTGTTTTGTTTTTTAGACTGAACTGAATTGAATTGACTGCAACAGGTCAGTCCTGTGACGGGCTTCTGTCCATGCATCACATGCGACTGATGTCGATCTATCTCCCGATCCACTTCCTGAGACAGTCACCCTGATATAAGCACACCAGTTGACTGGGCGTAAAACACCAATTTACTCACTAAATTACTTGCTTCTCTGAGTCACAGCATAACCTGGCACCACAACTCTTCTAGTCAATGCAACCCATTGCTGACACCACTTTCTGGCACAGGCTCGTATAACTTATCATACACACAAACACACATGGGGGTTAGGTTCATACTTGTTTTCCTCAGAATGTCAAATACAGCTTGTTAATGTTATTCAATCATCAATGAAAGACCAACAGTTTGTTATTCAATCACTGATGAGTAAGTAAGTTGGTGTTTTACGGCAAGTCAACTAGTACGGTTATATCAGGCCATTCAGGGCGATACACATCTCATATCGTATATTTAACTGATGAAAAACCAGCAGTCCTATTAATATTATTAAAACAGAACACAGGCTAAATGCAATTTCTTCTTTACCATTGGCTCCGGCATCAGTCATTGCTGAAGCTGTCAGTGTCAGTCATCTGCTGCGTCCTTCCTGCTTTCCTTTCTTCTCTCTCTTCCTTCCTTCCACTACTTCAGCCTGGTTCCAGCCACAGAGAGTAGGAGCAGCCTGGATTCCTGCAATAGTGCAAGGATACAAACTTTAAAAAGTGAAGTACAAAGTAACTAAACCACCAGGTTAGAGCCATAATGAATCACTGAATGATCTTAATTCTTATGAAAATTCACTAATGCACTATCCCAAAAGATCTACTTTTACTTTTAGAGCAATATTTATGAACCAGGATAGACCATAGCTTTAACTTCAGCATTTTTTTTTTTTTTTTTTAATTGTTCTGGAAAAAGGTCAGGCAGAATTTAAAACAACAACAACAACTTTTGCAGGCCTGCCTGAGTGTAGAAGTCTGGTTTACCAGGTCACATGGGCAAGACTAAGTCTAATACTAAAAGTCCCATTTGATAATAACAAAGTATCCAATCGATTCTTGTGGACAAAACAATATCAAGGAAGAGTTGTCCATTATACAGAATCATGTGAGACATTCAATCAACAGCCAGTCAAAAGAAATTGGTGACTAAGTTAGTAAGTAATTAGACACAAATACAACTTACAAGGGAACTAGCATAGCATTAACTGAATAAGACAGCTATAAAACATACAGACCCAGATTGTATAAACACTATCGCGCAACAGCAAGCATCAGAATGCTAGATCTGACAGATATCTGCTTTTAACTTGAACGGACAGTGCAATTTCTGCAAACAGTGCAGTTCATCAACTTAGTTACTGTCTTACAAGGTTCTATCAAGTACCACAGGTCAGACTCTCATTCTGAGAGTCCTGGTAATGGTTTGTATTCAGATTTTCTTCTTCTTCTTCTTCTTCCATTAATATCCAGGATCAATGACAATGACCGATCATTACTGATATTTATGGTGTGCAAGAAAAAGGGGGTGTGGCTGGATAATTTTTATAAACTTTTTTGTTGTTGTTGTTGTAAACTGTGCCAATATTTTGGCACCCTGTAAAGTATAATGCCCATGGTAGATTTCCAATTTTATTATTTTCTCAATTCTTCTGTCAGTCATGACTCCAGTGGGTGACAGCTTCCAATTTGTTACATCATCATCATGTATACCACTGTCTTGTGACACTGACAAGTTCATCATCAGACAGAAAATTTCAGTTACTGGAACTGCAGCTGACATAGTTTTTATGTCAGTGTTCCACATGTCAACATATTCTGTGTCAAAGAAAACTTCCACAGAGCTACACCAGGTTACTTTTTAATTGTGTAATGCCTATTATAAATATAAGTCATTGTCAACCAATATTTTGGTGAAACTTGAACCTTCTGGATGGCTCTGAATATTAGATACTGCTACCCAGTGTATTTCAGTGCAAAGGCACTGACCACGGAAGACTCAGTTTAACATCATTTGACATAACATTTTTATTTTACAGAAAGCTGTAGCAGACGACTTTTTCAAAAACTTAAATTTTTGGACCCGTCTTTCGCTCCAAATTCCCACCGCCGAAAGTTTTTCGCCTTCTCTTTGGAATTCCGAAGTTCGCCCAAACTATAATCACACCTTCAGGTATTAAAAATGACGAAGTCTTCCAAATCTACATGACAGCATTATTTAATATCCAGTTAATTTTGCCGAAACCGAAAGCCACACACCGTAGGTGTGCCGATCTTAAAGCTTCATTTGCTCAAAAAATTCCAAATGCAGCGACCGGCAAAATGGCGAACGTATTGCGAAGAAGGAAACTTTTTCCAAAGCACCATAAACTATCTACCCTTTTGGCGGCTACTCACCTGCAAAATTCTGACCCTAAGGTTCTATTAGATTTTAAGGATCAGGCAATAGGTGCTAATGCACTCTCCGACAGCTTCAAAGAATAATATTTTGTGTAAATTGTATTCTTCGTTTCTGCCAAGGTTGCCTTTGTACATGACGTACTTCCGGGCTAAACCAGTGGATTATCTCCCGTAACGGCACATTGTTCTTCTTCCCTTTTTGGATTATTTTGTTATTAATTTTTGTCACCCCCATGCCGCCTCACCCCTGTCCTCAGCCCGGATATTTAAAAAATCTATCTCTTTGTGCCAATTTATATTAAGTGAATTCATCTTTATGTATTCAGCCATACAATATGTAAACGTTGATATCAGTAGTTGCCGCAAGTTGTTTTATCATAACGCACTCAGCCAACTGACGCCTCACGGCTGGCTGTCGCAAATGTAAACAAAAAACCTGAATGACATTAGAAGCTCTCTCTCTCTCTCTCTCTCTCTCTCTCTCTCTCTCTCTCTCTCTCTCTCTCTCTCTCTCTCTCTCTCTCTCTCTCTCTCTCTCGTAACAAAGTAAAAAAAAAAAAAAATGGCCCCGCCCGCGACATGGGAGAGAACTCAAGCACTCAAGCACGACAAAAATCGTAACGTATTGTAAGTTTTGTCCCCTGTACCGATCATTTGAACATGAAAGTAGCGTTCGGTTTCAGTTTGTAAACTCGGCTTCGTCAATTAAAAACAACGTTGACAGAAAAAAAGAAGGGGGGGGGGGAAAGAAGCAGAAAAATCAAGAGCAACACAAATTGAAAGATATCACCAGTTAACATCATCATTATTCGCATTTAATCTCAACTGGGCTAATCCTGCGAGCCGGGTTGGCCCAGCGGTAAGGCGTTAGGCCGGTAAGCAGAGGGACCTGGGTTCGAATCCTCTTCAGCTCTCCTTTGTCTTCAAAAAGCTGTGGTCTGTGGGCGCTGTCTTGTGACTTTGTCCCTCACAATTAATGAAATGACATTAAAATGACTTTCATCATTGCGGCTGCCCATCAGTTCCGACAGCAGCAGCCATGAGTGACAGTGTAGCGATAGGTATATAATTCCCCCCTCCATACTGTCTCCCCCCCCCCCGCCCCCCACAACCTCCTCCTCGTCCCTAATACACCTCATGGTTTCTGTGGACGTTAAGCACCATGTTTACGTACGGCTTTAGAGTCAATCCAATGCATCCCGTGATTATTGCTTTCAGTAATAAATCAGTGTCATATCTTCATGACTCCACATCAGTCAAACTTCATTACTGCAGGAAATCCTCGAAGTCAGTGAGAATGCACCAGTTGGAGTGGTGGGTAACACTGCCTTTGTAAGAGACAGTATGTGCATGTGTGGGGGGAAACGGTTGTGCACGCCGCTACCTCAACACAACTGTGAACAACACGGTTTCTCGTTTTCTGTATGAATCAGTCGTAATTATGCTTTCACCGGACATCGGTTTGGACTGAAAAAAACACATACATCGCAAGAACCAGAGCAGCAGCAGTAACAACAACAAATTAAAAAAAATAAAAACAAACAAAAACAAACAATAATAATAATAACACTACTACTACTATTTGTGCTACTACTGCTGCTGCTACTACTACTACTACTACTACTACTAACTATAACAATAACAACTACAAGCGGAATAATAATAGTAATAATAATGATGATGATGATGATGAGTGCGGGGGACGTAGAGGAGTTGGGGGGGGGGGGGGGGGGGGCAATGGCAGGCTGGCCCGTGGAGCGGTAAAATAGATGAACTGTCGTCAGCCTGTTGACGTGTACATGTCGTCAGCACTGTGACGTTTACAGGTGCACCAATGACTCAGCCGGAGAGGTAAGTGTTGTACGGCCACTCCTCGTTTCGTCCTTTAAACAACAACGTCACGTTGCAGGCAGGGTCGGCAGACTGTACTTTGTCATGCCAATAAGCACGTGAACAACAACGTTGATTGTAAAGTAAAGCAGCTGGTTACACTTATCGGAACATCAGCGATGCGAAACTCATAGTTCAAACATTTAACACACACAAACACACACACACATACACACGCACGCACGCACGCACGCACGCACGCACGCACGCACGCACGCGCGCACGCACGCACCCCCGCAATACTGCTGGAGGCAAAGAAGCTCATTTCTAAGCCTGTGAAAACATGTCCGAATCCTACTAACCCCCAAAATTCGTCCTTTCCGGTAAAACATAATCACGATTTAAATAAATGCATGAACCTCCTCACCCTCACCATCCCTCCTCCAGTTTCCACACCCCACACCCATTTTCCGGATCCTGTCCTAACGTATACACCCCCCCCCCCGTCCCCGTTCCCCCCCCCCCTCCTCCATCCCTCCCTCCCTCCCTCCCTCCCAAAGCCTGAAGCTGAAGATTTACACACAGAAGCCTTGATGACTAATTGCAGCTTTTGCGTTGTGTTTGATGAGGACGACGGCGGACTCTGTTCCGTTCCAGATCGCCCTCAGCTGACCTTCCCTCTCATCGCCTGGACGACCTACTAACCAGCAAGGCTGGATATGGTGGTGGTGGTGGTGGAGTGGCCGGTGCTGGTTGTGGCTTAGTGGTGCACACACATATACACATGTGACTGACTGACTAGTGGTGCCTGCTTTACTGACATATATATGGGTGTAAGGGGTCGTGTGTGTGTGTGTGTGTATATATATATATGTCCAGTCCTGTAGTGTATCAGTCCATTTGTGTCCCAGTCCCATCGTGTACCAGTCCCAGTCCCTTCGTGTACCAGTCCACTTGTGTCACAGTCCCAGTCCCATCGTGTACCAGTCCCAGTCCCATCGTGTACCAGTCCATTTATGTGCCAGTCCCATTGCACCCCAGTGCTATCGTGTACCAGTACACTTGTGTACCAGTCCTACTGCGTCCCGGTGCCATCGTGTACCAGTCACCTTGTGTACCAGTCCCATTGTGTACCGCTAATCCCATCGTGAACCAGTCCCATTATATACCAGTCCCATTTTTGTGTACTGCCAATCCCATCGTGCACCAGTCCCATTATGTACCAGTCCGCCTCTGTATACCAGTCCCATTGTGTACCCTTCCCATTTGTCTCAGTCCCATTCTGTCTTGTTCTCTTTGTGTACCAGTCCCTATCTCGTTCTCTCCCAGTGCCATACTGACCTGTCCCAGTCCTACTGTGTTTCAGTCCCGTTGAATTGACTGTGATCACCAGACGTATCGACAACGACACACAGCTTGAAGATGACGCACTTCCCTGCATTGTCACTCTGGCTCTTAACCGTCAGGAACAATGCATTCATTCAAACGTTTTCACGTGCGGTGTCTCCATGCATTGTGGGATAGGCCACGTCAGTGGGCTTGGTTGAGTGAGTTTAGGGGTGTTGTAGGCTAATGGATGGTTTCACGCTTACTTGCTGGAATGTTTTCACGGATGCGTCACTCAACCAGATCCAAACGCACAAAAGGTTCCAAAGAACGCTGTTTATTAAAGGGGCGGGGATGGCTCAGTGGTTAGAGCACCGGACTCGTGATTGAAAGGTCGCGGGTTCGAATCCCTGCTGGAACGGCGGGAGAATTTTCTTCTCCAGGGTCGACTTTCTGTGCTGACTCTTATTTCGGTATCCGTTCCACCCCCGTGTTACCGCAGTAGCACGTAAAAAATCCCGGTCATTCTGCCAAAAAGTGCAGGTGGCAGGTTACAGCTAAATACGCATACACCTTACGTATGTAGATTTTATTGAACCGTGCTTCGGCATTGGTCACAACTTGTCCCTAATATGTCAAATGACATCTGAGGACATTAAGCATCAACTCATCATCATCATCTGTTTATTAGGACACAAAACACAACATGCAAATTTCGGGGTAATCCCCTTCACCAGACTACAAAACGACACTTAAACAACAGTTAGGCTAAACTGCGAAAAACGATGAAAAATAAGATAGAGAGCTAAGCCACTTATCTCTTTTTGGTTGAGCTGTTTTCACTCAACCAAACCGGAAGACTCCTTCAACCCATTGTTCCAGACAAATTGTTGTTCAGTTTCATGCGTCAGGAAACTTGCGAATTACCTCAGTAGTGCAAACGTGCATGCAAGCTCTGTACAAAAAAATGTAGACGATGACAAAACTGAAATTCTTTGTTCTCAGACGTGACTTGCCCCTGGCTCAGGTCCGTGAAACCTATCCCTGGATGAACTAAAATAAAATTCATTTCACTGAAAAGTGGCACCCAAAGTGTAGGTGTGCACCTTGATGTGTACGCCAGGGTTACCTCAGTGTAAACGTGCGTGCATGCTCTGTACCAAAACTAGTCTGAACGGTGACAAAAGTGAAATTCTCCGTTTTCAGTGGCTGGAGATGTGACGTTCCCCTCGGATGAACTACAATGAAGTTCCTTTCAAAAGTTGTATGTGTGTGTGCTTGATTGCTTTTGCACTACAAAACCACGTTTCGTGGACATAGTGTAGATAACTCTGCCTACCTTACTAATATTTCCATAGTAAACAGGTTACTTCCCTTAGACCACAGCCTCAGCGCCAAAACTTGGACATGATGGGCCAGGCTGACAGTGGGAATATTGTACACAACGGGACCGGCACACACACACACACACACACACACACACACACACACACACACACACACACACACACACACACACACACACACACACACACACACACACACACACACACACACACACACACTGATATACACAGACACACGCTCACACATACACACACACACACACACACACACACACACACACACACTCACACACACACACTCACACACACACACACACACACACACACACACACACACACACACACACACACACACACACACACACTGATATACACAGACACACGCTCACACACACACACACACACACACACACACACACACACACACACACACACATACACACTCACACATACACACTCACACACACATACACACTCACACACACTCTCTCTCTCTCTCTCTCTCTCTCTCTCTCACACACACACACACACACACACACACACACACACACACACACACACACACACACACACACACACTCACACGCACGCACGCACGCACGCACGCACGCACGCACGCACGCACGCACGCACGCACGCACGCACGCACGCACGCATGGGACTGGTGCACACCGGGAACAGTACACAATGGGACTGATGCACAACAGGGCCAGTACACATCGGGACTGATGCACAACCGGGACAGTATACACTGGCATTGATGCCCAGTGGGGCTAGTACACAACAGAACTGATGCACAACGGGGACAGTACTCAATGAGACTGGTGCACAACGGGGCTAGTATACAATGGGACTGATGCTCAACGGGGCTAGTACACAATGGGACTGATGCTTAACGGGGCTTGTACACACCGGGATGATGCACAACGGGGACAGTACACACTGGGACTGATGCCCAGTGGGACTAGTACACAACAGGACTGATGCTCAAATGGGGCTAGTACATAATGGGACGAGAGAGAGAGAGATAGAGAGAGAGAGAGAGAGAGAGAGAGAGAGAGAGAGAGAGAGAGAGAGAGAGAGAGAGAGAGAGAGGGAGAGGGAGAGAGAGAGAGGAGGGGGGGATGCAGTACCGCCGGACTACACGGACCACTGCAAATGCAGTGGGAGCTATATATTTATAGTGGGGAGCGGCGATAGCTCTGTGGTTAGAACTCTGGACTCGTGATGGAAAGGTCGCGGGTTCGAATCCCTGCAGGGGCGACGGAGAATTTTCTTCTCCAGGGTGAACATTTTGTGCTGACTCTTATTTCGGTAACTATTCCACCCCCGTGTTACCACAGTAGCACGTAAAATATCCCGGTCATTCTGCCAAAAGTGCAGGTCGCAGATTACAGCTAAACACGCATGCAACTTACGCATGTGGCTTTGCATAAAGTGACACGGTGCATGGTTGTATGGTGTACACAGAACGCGCCGAGACGGTAGCAGTTTCATGTGGCACCAGCCATGCCAGTGCTGTAAGTACACCACTTCGGTGGATATTGAAAAACACGCTATGAAATAGCTATTCACTCATGTAGAATCACATGCAAACGCAGTGAGTCTGCTCAAGAGTGGAGAATAGCGCTGTATAAAAGCGACCACCAGGAACAACAACAGCTACACTGATAGGAACCCACTGGCGGAGGACGAAGAACCAATAAGTCAGACGTGACCCAAATCTGTCATGTTTGGGAATAACGGGAGAGTCACGTGGTATGCATGGTTTAAAGGGCCCCTGAACTCTGATTTTAAGTCGTAAATATCACTTACTTTGTACTATATAAATAAAGTTTAACATACACACTGTTCGTTTGATAGATTGACATTTTCCCGAGGTACGTAAAAGTATTGATTTGAATGAAAACAAACACGACGCTTCGAGCATCTGCGTCGTCTGCAGCTGAAAATCCCGTTTTCGGTCACGTGACCTCCGTGACGTCACAAGACAAGTGACCCGCATGGCTCAGTAACGACTTGAACAAAATTGAATCGAAAGTGGTCTGGCAAATCAGTTTTAAAGCATGCCGAGTGAGTGTGCTGCAGTTGCTTGCAGTGAAAGGCTGACAAAGGAGTTTTATTTCCATGCTTTTCCTTAAAATTTTTTTTTATTTTTTTATTTTTAAATGAAGTCAGAAAACGACAGTGGCAAATGGCAATGAATCGATGAGGAAGAAGTGGGAACCAAAACACCACGATGTTCTCTGCTCAAAGCATTTAAAAAAAAAAAATGCTTCACAGATCGCACCCTGCTGAGCATTCAGTTTGGGCTCAAATACATGTCCACAGGTAACCGACTTGGAAAGATTTCCAGTTCGAATCTCCAAGGATGAAGCACCGACGCCATTGCCAGCAGCTGGGCGTTTGCCCTTGTGATTCCATCTTTCTCGAGCCTTGTTAGGTGCGTGGCGTTTCGGTCTTTTTCGTTCTGTTTACTCTAGCTTTCACAACAGGCTAGACCACATCAGGGAGCCTGCCTTTTATTGGGTGTTTTATTTTATTTCCGCAGTTTATCCGTGTTTGTTTCATCATACGTAAAGATGAAAAAGTTTTGTTCGTTCTAGTTCAATAGACTAGCGATTTCGTGGCCTCCCTGGGTTACGGTTTGGGGTTGGGCCGGTTCTTGCCATTGACTGTTTTTTCTCTTTCAACTCCTTTTGTTTCTCGGGTTATATCGTTCATTTACAATGTACGAGTGAGGGGGGTAGTCTCGTGAGCGTCTGCTGTCCCGCAGTGTTGTTGTCACTGCTAAGTGGGTTGTATCGTGTACACGGATTACATGTATCCGGCCTTTATCACGTTGCTCGCTGACATTTCCTGCCTCCTCTTTCTTTTCAGAAAGTGTTTGTTGTTGTTGTCGTTGTTTTGTTTTCTCTCTCTTCTCTTCCACCATATGTCTTTCGTTTTTGTCTTTGGCTTATTGGCCAATTCGTAACCGCTGTTAGCTTGCCTGATTAGGGCAGCCATTTTGAATTTCTCTTTTCGTCTGCATTTGTTTACATCCCGATCCTATGTCATCGGTAGTCCTGATTAGCGATTTGCTTTATCAGTCTGCAGGCATTGTGTTTCTAGATGGAGGCCAGGTTAGTGAGGAGTTAGTTATGGTTAGTTTGGCTTTCCATCCATTTGTCGTTGGCACAGTTATTTTTGCTTCTGTGCTCTTATGTTAAGTCAAGAATTTCTTTATTCCTTCAAAGGAAAATGTGCCACACATAAAGCCACAAAGACAGTGTACATATGTAAAAGATTAACACTTAAGAAGTACGCAACAACACGTAGTATCGCACACATCACAATATACAATAAACACAAAGCATAACCACCACTATATTCTCATGACACTTCT
>OY757556.1:12178648-12200701 GCA_963584105.1 Alviniconcha strummeri
GAAAGTCATTATCAGTAAAATAATGGTTACCCCCCATGTTAGGAAGTAGCCATGCACCGGTACGAGATTGATTTCTACTAAAACCGAATGTTCTATCTATAGGGTATGTATATGTAGCACCAGATTGGTGCGATCCCCTAAACGCGTAAATTCTCTCTGGTATATCTTCTTCTCTTAGTGTGACAATACCAAAAGCAGAACCGCAATCTGGCGGGTGTGTAGTATCTATAAAACCATTTCTATGCCAACACCTTGGTCCCCACATAATTATAGTAACAGTCTTAGGTCTAGGCTTTGCTTTATTACCAGATTCCCAAAGTTGTATAAACTTATCGGGCGATGGATTAGCGTTTTCAAAATTAGCATACCTATTAAGACTAAATAACCCGCCGTTAGATCCAGACGGCGCAGGAGCAGGACCGCCACCACCCTTCAAATTAACAATCCGCATCGGCATATCAGACGTACCCTATCGCATATTCTAATTTGGAAGTATCACCGCTTGCACTGCCCGCTGTCCCAAAATACACATTAAAAGAAGATGTAGCACTAAAAGCGACACCCTTTTTCAATGTAATCAATCTATCACCACCGCTATTTGACGACATTACAACATCATTAGCAGAATAATCGGGCACAATAACCATGAAATCATTAACAACTGAATTATTCGGAAGCTCATCAAGCAAATTTTTCATTTGCTGTCCTCGCGTGAGCGTCAAAGTACCAGTTTTAAAATTAGTCTGAACTGCGTTATTAGTCTTTAAAACACTTGGAAACTTAACCGCCGTTTCATTATTATTATAATCACCAGTACCCACATAGAATTTAACATGCGCTGTACTGGCAGAATTATTAATCAGACGAACTTTATCAAAAGTATCAGAACTTTTTAATTTCGAAGTTGTCGTGACGTCCGTCAAATCTGCAACGATTGACCCATCTCGTTCAATGAGCTGAATAGTAACTTTATCAACATCGACATCGTCGACAAAAACAAAGTCAGACATTGGCACGTTGATTTCTTTTCTATTTCCCGATCTCCAGCTGTCTTCATCTAAAGAAATAGGTGTAAGCGTAACATTAAATAATCTCATCGCAGCGCAAGACCTCTACTTGAACTTCTACCTTTTTTACCGCCAACTAACATATAAGTACCAGCTAATGCAGCGGCAATCAAAATATATTTAGAGAGCTTCTCATTATCCGATTTTTGATCAGTCGAGTTTGAAGTTGTTTTTGGGCCGGTCGTTTGTGAAAAAGGATTACTTTCACTTACTCCTGTCACTCTATAATCGTTTGATTTCATATTTTTTGTGTCGTCGTTTCTTGCTTCAAAATTACTCTCACCACCATTCGAAGAAAATGAGTTATCAAACATAGGTGGCAGATTATTTATATAAACGTTTCCTCGATCTCTGAAACGATAAGTCACATTGCCAGAATTCACACTCGCATAAGCTCCTAGGGTGTTACCATAACTTTTGAAGAGAAAGGAGAGCCGAAGCGGATTTGAGCCGAGGCCCCTCTGCTTACTAGCCTGACGCCTTAACCGCTAGACCAAACCGGCTCAAACACACACACACAAACTCCAAACAGTGGTTTACGACATACTTCCTTCAGGAGGCAGGTGCCGGAAAGCGGTGTTCGGAGTGTGACTCACACACACACACACACACCACATAGAGGAAGGGAGATTATCCTTGCTTTTCACTGCTCGTGGGTTGGGAGCTCTACTTTGTTTCAATGAGTGAAGCTCAGGACATCATTACTCTGCTTAGGTCCAACAACCTCTTTTTCACTGAAATGTGAAAAGCGCTGCCAGACTGTAGCAGATGTGTCAGTGACCCATGCAAGTTTCCTGCCCCTCTCTTCATTGTGCATGTTGTCTATGATGTGCCATGCGTAAATCCAAACTGCTAAGCTTGAATAGTTTGTGGTCTTGAGTAGTATGTGGCGGTGGCGTCTGGCTATACAAGTGTTTGTTCTCTCTTCAACAGTAGCCTGTCAGTAACTGCAGCACTGAGCAGCCGTTTTTATGTGTTTAGGCTGCTTAAAATAATGTGGAAATGTGAATCTGTAACTTCAAATGCAGTTACAGTCTTGTTTGCCCTTCACACATGCCTATTCTTCCTGTTTAGAAGACCCAAACTTTTTTTTGGTTGATCTGTTGTCGCTTGTCGGTAGATACACAAGTCCAACTCTCTGGGCACAACACTCAGGGAAGATACTTCTGACAAGCGACAACAGATCAACCCCAAAAAGGTAACTCATTTTTAACTGTTTCACTTTCAGTGTCGTTTTGTGGCTTGACAAAGAGGAAATCCCTGAAAATGTGCATACTGTGTGTCCATGTCATAATAAATAAGCGTTCTTTTGAACCTTTTTGCGTTTGGATCCCGTTTTAGAATGCTGGCAGTGATTCTGTTTCAGATTTTTGTTTCGAAGATAAATGTGATTAAGGGGGCTATTTGCCCTTTATACACATATAATAGCCCCCATAATTGTCTTTATTTTTTAGAGGGTTATGACACTCAAAAATAGGCATGTACTGCATTATCCACCTTTGGACAAAGGAGTGAGATCAACTGGTTAACAATTGCTCAAACTAGGCTTAGTGACATCACCTGCCATGTTTTCTGTTCCGTGCGTCTTCATCCATTCCAAGTCTCCCGGGCGTTTGCTGCCCGTTTTAAGTTGTGTACATTTAGCTTTGTATAGTCAGAATGCTTGTTTGTGCAGGTACCTCTGTGTGTGTGTGCATGTGTGCATGCATGCGTGTGTATGTGCTTAGAATAGTCTCTAGGAATATGATTTTGGGCTTTAAAAATACTTTTGATTATTATTATACACAAAAACACATGCACACAGGTATTGTCATTTTGCTGATTTTTTTATTGTCTTTTTTTCTTCTCTCTCTTATTTGTTATTTATACTGTTGTCTTGCGAAGGGCCATGATGAGCAAAGCTGAATAATGGAAAGCACCGCCATCAGGAGAAATATGGCACCACCATCCACCAAGCTGAAGCAGGCATGATGTCCTCAACATTTCAGAAGTGAGAAACAATGTCAAAACACAATTTTGAACCTCTCTCTCTGCCCCCTCTTACAAATTCCATTCAGTATTGCATGCAGTGGAAAAGCAGCAGCGTGAGACAGTAGGCAATGATGTGTGCAGGAAAGATTTCAACAGTGTCTGAGAAAACTCAGTCAAGTTTCAGAAAAACTTCAGTCAAGCTTGGGAGGCAGGGAGCATGCCAATCGTCTCCCTTGAAAAAATACCCTACAAGTACAATCTGGACCAGGTATTTGCCATTACAATCACACAAAGTCCAATCTGGACCATGTCTTTAACATTACAATCACACAAAGTCTGAACTTGATGGAAGCAACTTGTGTTTTACGCCCAGTCAACCAGTACGTCTGAACTTGATTAGGAATGAACTCCTCTACAAAAAAAAATATAAAAAAATCAGTGGCTTGAAGCTGATGTAACCTTGAACTATGGTCACGATCATGTAAAGTGGTATGACTGGTTAGAGCTCAGAACGTTCTATCATGACTATACACAATGAAAGTTATATCATTACTATACACATGCTCATACAAAGCTTATAGCTTATTAGTCTGACAGTGTCCAAGAAAATCTCATAGTTTGGTATTCACTGCATCTCATTGGGCCAACCGATACACAGGTCAGTGACCTTGGACTTTCATGGGAGAGAAAAGTGCTGCTGTTGCTTAATTAATGTACAGCTACTATTCACAGCCTGCAATTGTTTTATTTATTTATAAGTTGAGTTCAGCATTGCTTCCATGTGCATGTGTGTGTGTGTGTGTGTGTGTGTGTGTGTGTGTGTGTGTGTGTGTGTGTGTGTGTGTTGGTGTGCGTAGCAACACTGACCAAAGACACGTCACAATTTACTCAGCACCAAACACCGAGAGAGAGAGAGAGAGAGAGAGAGAGAGAGAGAGAGAGAGAGAGAGAGAGAGAGAGAGAGAGAAAGAGATAAAGCGAGACAGATATGACAGAGGGAGGTAATCCCTCCTGCACAGAATGGTAAACAAGCCCCACGGCTTGGACTCCAAACTCCCCCACAATCTGTGAATTCTGAACCTGAATCCAGCATCTTCTTAGTGGAGGTGGCTGTTGCCTGACAGAATCACAATGATGGCACAAGGACGTATCTTGAGCCAAGCAGCGAAGAAATACTATATATATATCCACAGTGTCAAGGGTTGCCTGTTGACGGCTGATGATTCTCCACTTGACAGACTGAAGGGACGAGGAAGCCAGCCTGCAAGACATCACATGAACATGTCGTCGTAACCCGAAGGAGGCTGTTCATGATCTGGATCAGGCCTGAAACAAATGTGGATCATCAACGAACTGTAAGATTAAAATCAGATCAAATCAACCAAGCCATCAACCAAATCCAAAAATACAATATATGCATTAACCTGTACAGCCCCATTGTCAATATTTGTCAACAGTCTAGTTCAGCCTCAACATAGCCTTCCGTCAACGAGTGGTGCAGGGAAGGGAACCACTGCTTAAAACTCTTCTGGACTCGAAACATAAAGGTAGTTTTTCACCACATGACAAGGAGCATCCAGTCTATGTTTTAGCACTGACTTTAGCCTTTGTTCAAGCAATTTCAACCCTTTTCTTTTTTTGGCAACGTGAGTTGATCTGTCAGTCTGCCGAGCTGGCGGGTAAAATCAAAAGTTGGCTTACCCTGGTCTCATGCCTGGTGGACCAAAGGGCTTCTACCTTGCAATCAACAACCAGTCACCAAACCTTGCAGTCAACAACCAGTCACCAAACCTTGTAGTCAACAACCAGTCACCAAACCTTGTAGTCAACAACCAGTCACCAAACCTTGCAATCAACACCCAGTCACCAAACCTTGTAGTCAACAACCAGTCACCAAACCTTGTAGTCAACAACCAGTCACAAAACCAGAAATTAATCTGTGCATAAAGTTGACTTACCCTGGTCTCATGCCCGGTGGACCAAAGGGATCGAACCTTGCGCCCGGAGGAACAGCACCCCTGTTACACACATATAAATTATAATCAGAATTCAAATGTAACCTAAAAAACATTTCTTTTCCCGAAACTGTAGACCAGTTATGTTTTCTGTTTCGTGCTACTGTCTTCATCCATCTCAAGTCACTGTTTGCTGCCCTTTTAAGCTCTGTATAGTCAGAATGCTTGTGTGTGTGTGTGTGTGTGTGTGTATGTGTGCATGCTTAGAATAGTCTCTACAGAAAAGTTTTTGTTCTTGATAAATACTTTAATTAATTAATCTTTATGTGTACTTATACTGAGACAGCTCTGCTCCTCCTCTGAACCAAGAACTCTGTGCATTCCACATGCTAAGACCAAGATGTTTGGCCATCGCTCTTTTTCTTATACTGCTCCTAATTCCTGCCTTGTGAAATTAGACACATTCACTCAACCACCACACTTAAAGCCAGTCTGTTTAAAACCTACTGCTGCTAGCAAATTCTCTATTTGAGACCATGTCGTTAAGTCTCTTTGGGAAGCAGCAATCCAGTGAAATTTTGCCCAAAATATGAGCTATTTTTACCCAAGGTCACAGGTCAAATATCTGCCAGTACAGAATAATGCCACCTTTTTCAGGCAACCATTTTCTCTTTCAGTGTTTTAAAAACTTACGCTGTTTTAGAGAATAAGCATGAACTTGGCCACAGATGACCTATAGTAGCTCACGCCTGAGGCGTTAGCGTTACCGCTTTCTGTCCCATACTTGGCACAGTTTTGTTTGCCAGTGTGTCCAGAGGGAAATGACCACACTCAGCCCAGTTTTGTTTGCTAAGTAAATGTTTTGCTTGCTAAGTATATGTTTTGTTTGCTAAGTAAATGTTTTGTTTGCAAAATAAATTCAGAGAAAAATAAACATACTTGGCACAGCTCTGCTTGCTTGTACCTTCAAAGGGAAGTAACCATACTCAGCACAGTTTTGTTTGATGCTATCGTGAGAGGAAAATAACAGTACCTGGCAGTTTTGTTTGCTAGTACATTCAGACAGAAATGACTGTACTCGGCACAGTTTTGTACGCTCGTATAGTCAGAGGAAAATAACAGTACTCGACAGTTTTGTTTGCTAGTACATTCAGATGGAAATAACTGTACTTGGCAGAGTTTTGTTTGTGAGCACCTTCAGAGGAAAATAACAGTACTCTGCAACTTTGTTTGCTTGTACATTCGTATAGCACTAACTGTACTCAGTAGTTTTGTTTGCTAGTATTTCCAGAGGAAAACAACTGTACTCTGCAATTTTGCTAATACATTTGTATGGAACTGACTGTCCTCAGCAGTTTTGTTTGCTAGTACTTTCAGATGAAAATAACTGTACTCAGCCGTTTTGTTTGCTAGTACATTCGTAGGGAAATAACTGTACTGAGCAGTTTTGTTAGTACATTCGGATGGAAATAACTGTACTTGGCACACACACAAAAACAAAACAAACAAAAAACATACTTATTTATCATGACATAGACAACACATTATTAGCATCGTGTTGTCTGTCATAATAAATGGGCGTTCTTTTGAACATTTATGTGTTTGGATCTGATTTTAGAACACTAGCAGTCATTCTTGTTTCAGACTTTTGTACTTGGCGCAGCTTTGTTTGCTAGCACATTCATACAGAAATAACTGTTCTCAGCAGTTTTGTTTGCTAGTACAGTCATATAGAAATAACTGTACTCAGCAGTTTTGTTTGCTAGTACATTCATATAGAAATAACTGTCCTCAGCAGTTTTGTTTGCTAGTACATTCATATAGAAATAACTGTCCTCAGCAGTTTTGTTTGCTAGTACATTCATATAGAAATAACTGTCCTCAGCAGTTTTGTTTGCTCGTACGTTCAGATGGAAATAACTGTACTCGGCACAGCCTTCTTTGCTAGTACCTTTAGAGGGAAATACCTACACCCAGCAATGCTAAGTAAATTCAGGCGCACGAGAGAATGGAACTCACGGTGGCAGAGCTCCAGGGTGTATGCCACCTCCCCTGCTGGGGCCGCCGAAGCCACCGCCGCCCCTTTCAGGGCCAAACCTGGGGCCGCCGGAGTAACGAGGGTCCATGATCATTCCTCCGCCTCCCATGCCACCAATTCCAGCCAGAGGGTCAAGGTCAGCGCGGCCCACCGAGAAGGGGTCCACGCCACCCATTCCTTCCGAGCCAACCCTGGAAATCACAGGCCACGCAGCGCTCCTGATGCATGCGGCAAGATATGGGTAACCACTTTCAGGTTCCAGTAACCCACCACAAGGTTGTATCAGACTGTTGGGATACTACAGACACTGATTCACAGACTGCTGGGATACTACAGACAGATTCACAGATTGTTGGGATGCTACAGACACTGATTGACAGACTGTTGGGATACTACAGACACTGATTCACAGACTGTTGGGTTGCTACAGACACTGATTCACAGACTGTTGGGATGCTACAGACACTGATTCACAGACTGTTGGGATACTACAGACAGATTCACAGAAGCCATGTTACCCAAAAATGTATATGAAATGGGGTAGAAAAAACAATCCAAAATGAAAGGAACACATGAAATGAAGTACAGGAACAAAAAGGAAAGAAGATACACTGTACAGTCAAGGCTGACAGCACAGCCAAAATTCTCCAAACACCAACGGTTTTCTTACCAACAAAACTCATCCTTACTCTAACAGCCATGCTAAAAGTAAAAGACACCAACACACAGGTCTGCAGAAGTTGACAAACTTCTACTAAGTCACTGGGCTAGTGAATACCAAAAGCTGCTAGACTGAATAACTTATCACTAGTACTAAAATATTTGCCCAAATCCCCGCCCCTTGGCCCCCCCCCCTCCCCACACATTTTGTTTAAAAAACACCTGAATTTCATGCTTGGCAACATTAAAATAGCAATGACAGAGAAGTTATCATTGCAGAAGGCAATCTGAGAATTGCCCAACAGAGACTTGTCCATAGCTTTTCTACACACCTTGGGCAACAGGGCAAATGTATTTCTGCAGCCTTGCACACACACACACACACACACACACACACACACACACACACACACACACACACACACACACACACACACACTCTGTCTCTCTCTCTGTCTCTCTCTCTCTCTCACACACACACACAAACACACACTGTCTCTCTCTCACACACACACACACACTGTTTCTCTCTCATACACACACACACACGAACACCTCAGGCAACAGGGCAAATGTATTTGTGAACACACACACACACACACACACACACACACACACACACACACGGGTCAAATAGGTGAGTTATTTGTGCAGCCTTGCACACCCACACCCACAGGCACACACACCATGCATGCCACACAGATACACCAACACATAATGCATCACACCACACCTGAAAACATCACATATTACACCATACACACACCACCACAGACACACCACATCACACCTACAAACATCAGACCACATCACCACACCACACCTACAAACATCATATAAGTTATAACACACCACCACAGACACACACCACACCACACCTACAAACATCACAAAGCACACACCCCACACCACCTACAAACGTCAGATACACACCAGGTGGGCTGCATAGGGCGGGGATGATGACCTGGCCGGCCCTCTTCAATCAACAAGGGTGACTTTTTCTGGTCCTTTTTCTTCTCTTTGCTGGATCCAGTGGAGGAGGAGGAGGCCTGGGAGTTATCTGCCTTGCCCCGAGCAGCGTGGCTGGAGCTGCTGCTCATGGTTGGCTCGATGAGGGACTGTTGCACACGAGAGTTCAGGCGATCTAGGGAACGGAATGCTCTGGGGATGGAAAAGTAATGAATGAAGTGGGCAGTTTCCCACAGTCACAGCGAAAGACAACACGACCAGCGTACTAAAAACACAGCATCATGAATGACAACAACTGCTTAGTAATAATAATAATGGAAATTTGTAAAGCGCCTACCCTGTGGCTCAAAATGAGTCAAAGCGCTCAACAAGCATAGTATAACACACATAATGTACACCGAGATAGAAATGTTATCAGCAATAAAAATGTATATAAATAAGAAAAAATGAAAAAAGCTAACACATAATGTAGACAAGGGTTCAAGCATAACTATGCAAACAATGTCATTCTCTAAAATCAGATTAGCACAGACCAAAACCATGTTCAGCTCAACAGTAAAACAAAAAACCACATGGATTTCCAATTCCACTTCATTACATGCATGTTACAACCACATGGATTTCCAATTCCAGTTCATTACATACAAGTTACAACAACACAGTTCTCAGCATCAACACATCCGTGAAAACAAAGCATGCTAATTCATCTATTCAAAACTTTCTGTGCACAAACGTTTTTATCATCAAACAGTCTGATTCCGAAACAGCCTACAGATTGGTGGACAGTGGACTGGGCATTTAATATCAAGTACCTAACTGATTCACAAAGATATTGAAGAATGCCTTGGAAACCAAGTTTTGCTGCAGAATAATCAGCTGTAGAAAGCTAGCACATGAAATATTCTGAATCCAATACAGTTTTGTTTACACATCTGAACATCGCTTAGTCCTTCGGCTGGTTTTACTTCTGATGCTTACTTTCTTCACAATGGTAGGCGGTGACGGTGAATTTGCAAATTTTACACAGCCAACTTTAAAGACATTTTTTGAGGCCCATACTCAGAATATGTCTTGCTACAAGCAATAACTTGTTGCTCGTGCTATAGGATGTCTCAAAACTATGGAGCGGGCCTAGTGTAGCTTGCCAGATACGTCACTAGCCTGTTACACCAAGACCCCCCCCCCCCCCCCCCCCCGACCCACATACCCACCCTATCCCCACCTCAATTTTTTCTATGAACTCACGATCTTCTAGTCAGCCCCAAAATGATGCAGACACTTTTTTCCCCACCCTCCATCCTCTTTCCCCGGTAACTTTTGCAACAGCAACAGTGGTGGCATTTGTACTGCTTCGTAATTCTAGGTTCAACTTTCATTATTATAATTTATACACAGCGTGAAGCAAGGCCTACTCAGAAATTGGCCTGGAAGTGATGCTGCGACCTCTCGCAACTTCTTGCACGAAAGATTGCAAAGGGCATTCACTCGTGCAAACCAGCTTCACTGAACCGCTCAATACTGTAAACATGTTTCATTGAACAGACTAATTGTCCAGTAAGAACCCACGTTATCCTTTTCATTGTTGTAAATCTGTCAGATTCATAAGACAAATAGCCAAACCATAGCAGGAAGCATAAAATACAAACGTTGTCACACTGGAGAGGTCCTGGGTGGAAAACTCTTGGACTGAAAGCTCCAGTGTAGAGACATTCTCCTCATTATCTCTCTGAAACACACACACATGTATACATACACACAATAATTTACATATTATATTCAACAACACTGATAATATATATATTACGTAAATAAATACAGTCTCCTCCAGAGCCCTTTTAATTTTTAATGATAATAACTTGTAATTGTATCGATGCTGACAAAAAAAAGAAGAAAAAAAGTTGTCTCCAGCACAGGGCAGGGCAATCTGCAAAATTAAACATCCAAAGATTTACCAAATAAATGTCTAAGGAATGTTGGGTGTAGGTAAGGTTTGACAAACAAACAAGATCAGGATAGGCCTAATTTATTAGGTATGACCAGCCTCTCTTTAGCGCTGGGTAACATGGTCGTCGCGAGGCAAATATTGCTCATTTTCAACTTGTCATATCTGCCTTGTTCTGTGCAGTTTGTCAATAAAAACTACTGTCACGCAAAAAAATGATCTTTTTACGACCTGTTGATGCCATTATTTTGTGCGTGAATGATGTATTGTGAGTTTGGAAGAAGTTTTAATGAACACACCAAGCGGTCGGAAACTGAGCGTGGTTCTGGCATTGAAAGTCAGATGAGCAAGGTCGGAAAACGGTTGCGTTCTGAAAACCGTTGGGAACTTTTACAAGAAAAAAACGTACAGACAGGAAGTTATAACTTTTAGAAAGAGGATTTCCTGTAGATTTATCCATTATAAAATTCGTTAAAATTCTTCGTTTTCAACTGCAGCAAAAATTGAGTTAAAAAAATACGTTCATTTTTACCTTAAATTTATACCAAGAAAGTTTGAATGCACCATATAAATCAATTTGGTATCACTGGAAAGACGAATTTTCGCTCTTTAAAATGGGATATCGTTTGATCCAGAAGCAAGTTTTTGTAAGAGTTCCCGTGCAACGGAAATTGGAGACCCCATAGATTTTGTTGTCTGCTTGAGTTGCGCGATCGCTAAAGTCTGTGACTACGCGAGCAGCGCAAAAGATGCTCACCCTGGAGGAACTGGAAAGAAACCGTGGTAAGTTTTTTTTATTTTAGTGATAACTGAGTTTCCAACACAACCATAACTGTATTTTTGTGCTGTTTACATCTCTTTGGATGCAGTTGAAGCAAATTCATTGTGGTCTGGTCGTAGTTTGAACAACATTACAGAGTTATCTTCTCATTAGTTCCTCAGAAATGCAAACTGCTGTAAAAGTCGTAATTTCTTTCCCCGTAAATCCAAACTGACAAAAACGTGATGTATGGTGTATGTTCTCAACAGTGAATTTAAGGGAAATTTAGCAAGTGAATGATTTAAAAAAAATATATTTGTTTTTTTCATGTCAAGGACAATAACTCTGATTTAGCTAGCAGACGATGCAGTCACGACCCATGTTTTATTTTCATTTTTATAGTAGATCTGTTCATCTAGACAAACAAAATAAAAGCGAGCCATCAGCCAAAATTAATGTTATATTGAGAGTTTGGAATTGTATTTGCTTCTGAAGAATTTCTTTCTTTTCTTTTTTTTCCCTTTCTTTCTCTTTCACCTTTTGTGCACATGGAAGACCTGGCACACTGGCTAAAAAATTACATGATTCTTTCAATCTTTGCATATAATAATAATAATCATAATAACTACAAGAAGGGTGAGAGTAGGGGGTAAAAAAACAACTAATAATGACAAGTTTTTTGTTTAACATTTTGCAAGTATGATTGACAAGACTATGGTAACAAGACAGAAGTAACGAAGTCAATAAGAAAGACTGAACAGGAAAAAAAAATGAAAGAAATAATCACATACACACATACACACACTTGAAGAGCCACATCAAATGTGGGAGTGGTAGGGGGTGGGGAAAATAAAATACAGAGCAACGTTAAATACAGTTTTGAGTATGTAAATTTTTTTATGTCATTAATGTGGGACTCCAGTTTTTGTTAGTTTACTTTTCCTTAATAATCCAGGTCTTTTAAGTTTGATCTAAAGTAGGGATTTTGTTTTGTTTTTAAGTTTTGTCAAATAATGGCGAGAGCGACTCCAGTCGGGTTTTTGCTTCTGGGATTGTTTCACTAGCTGAGACAGGTAGTAGTAGTCAGATACCTGAAAATTAGTTCTTGTCTGCTTCCTTCTGTTTGTACCTTTCTATTTATTTCTCAAAGTTAAAAAAAGCCAGCTAATTTTGCAGACAGATTAATAATTTGCAGCCTTAAGTTACTTGAAACAGAGCAGATGTGAGGCCTTGATATCACAGGTTGCTCTTGCGCAGTCTGCAAAAGTTGCTGTAACAATAGTGCAAGTTTTGAATGACTGCTGAAAATCTAACCAGATGGTTTTAATGAAAATTGTCTTTGTTGCTGCAAAACTCCCTCCTGCTTTTCACCTGTAGATCTGGACGTTTGCCTAAAATACCATTGCAGTTTAGATTACATCATGTAGAATCTAGGAGTAGGACCATGAATACTGACTAACAGTTTTTTTGGGTGTTTTTTGGGGGGTGAGGGGTGGGGGTGGGGTCCAAAGGAGGCAGGTTTGCATTAGGGAAACAATTAAATGTTATCAGTCAGTCTGACTAATGTCCTTTCATAATATGTCAGCCTAGCATACTGTGTAATTTTATGTTATCAGCAGAAGTTGGAAACTGTGTTAGCTGACTCTAGATAGTGACAGTCTACAGAAGCCTGCTTTAGACATGAACACACATCATAGTTTATACATACTGTGTGCATGCAAACACACACACACACACACACACACACACACACACACACACACACACACACACACACACATACACACACCACATACACAAAAGTAATTTTAAAAAAAATCATACTGCTGAGAATGTTACTGAACTGGGGGTTGGTGGGGGGGGGGGGGGGGAGGGGGGGGGTAAGCTACAAGAACTGAAGAAGAGAGTCACCTGCAAATGTAAGAGTAGTGAGCCATCCACAGGGAGGATTTTCAGAAGGTACTTGTGTTTGGGGTCGGTGTTGGCTGTTTCATAGTGAAGAACATAGATCTCATTGCTGTTCCATCCAGTGAGCAGTGTTTCTGTGCACTGTCTCTCTCCCTGTGAAGTTTCATTCAGAAGAAATGACACAAAAATATTACTGTCACTGTCAGAACACACACACAGTGACTCATGCACACACACACACACACACACACACACACACACACACACACACACACACACACACACACACACACACACTCTCCAAGCATCACTTTCCAGCACCTTCCTCCAAACTCTGCCAGATTTGGTTACACCACTGAAGGGGCAACTCTTTATCTCTGCACAGCTGTCCACTGACGCGGTCAGCACCCTCCAAAAGGTTTGAGTACTGATAAGACTGTGGAAGGAACCTAGTGCCCAAGCACACACATAAACATGAGACACATCCACCCTGGGTAAAAAATGAGTTCCGTCTCGATTCAAACGATTTGGTTTGATCTGAGCTGGCGTTTACAAGCAATATGGTGTTATAATATAATATAAAACAAACATCTGATATAATTTGAGTTGTTTGTAACAAACTTACTACTGTTTGAGCACCAACAAAAAACTGCTTGTTAGCTGACAGTTTTTTTGACCCTATGACATAACTAAATATGGCAGTGGTTGAAGGAAGGCTGTAAACCAATGCTTGGAGTTTGACACACACACTGACACACACATATTTTACACACACACACACACACACACGCACGCACGAACCTCCCCCCCCCCCCCCAAAAAAAAAAAAAAAAACAACAACAAAAAAACTGCTGGTTTGCTGAGTTTTCTGGACCCTGTGACCTAACTAAATACGGCAGTGGTTGAAGGAAGGATATCGTAAACCAATGCTTGGAATTTGACACACACACTGACACATACATATATTACACACACACACACACACACACACACACGCACCCCTCCCCTCCCCTCACACGCACACACACGCACCCCCCCCCCCCTCCCACCACCACCACAATATTTCTGTTCACAATATAACTGTAAAATGTAAAACATAAGAATTTTGTTCTCGCCAAGTAAAGCATAAGGACTGTTCCCTGGTGTAGGCTCACTCATTCACCGCCACTATCACTATCAAACCCATACAACACCTCTATCACCGAAAAGGAGCAATATAAAAATCAAAATCTTTACGGAAAAGAAAGTAGATTTGGGTCTAACGCTTTTTACGTACGGCTGGGTTTTCACCGACGCCAGTGAGTCTCAAACCAGCACTGATCAAATTCCAGTGAATGGCACTGACGACAGCATCTTGTGGCGACCGGAGCTGAGACTGTACACTAGAAAATAAAAGTTCAAAACCAGGCAGCGTCATTTCACTGCAGGTTACCGTCTAAACAACTTCATCATGCCATCTTGGCAATTGTACTTCCGGTGATGCATTCATGGGGAAATGGAATGATGTCCCTTGCAGCCTGTGCAACTGGTCCATTCTGTGTGAGCCGCGGTTTGGCCTGGCGGTATAAGGCGTCAGACTGGTACTGAAGCGGAAGGACCTCGGTTCGATACCGCTTCGGCTCTCCTTTCTCTTCAGGAAGGTTGTGGTTTGTGGACACTGTCTTGTGACTGTGTCCATCACTTCCTACTGAAACATTAAAATGGCTCTCATCGCTGCCCATCTTCAGTAATGCAGGACTCCCGCATTACTGAAGATGGGCAGCGATGAGAGCCATTTTAATTTACTTTACGTCACCACCAAAGTAAGTAGGGAGAATGATCATCAGTATACCTATCGCTACACTGTCACCACCAGAATGACCTGATTAAGATGGGCAGCGATGAGAGACGTTTTAATGTTTCATTAATTGTGAGGGACAAAGTCACAAGACAGTGTCCACAAACCACAACTTTTGAAGAGAAAGGAGAGCCGAAGCGGTATCGAACCGAGGTCCTTCCGCTTACCAGCCCACCGCCTTACCGCTAGGCCAAACCGGCTCTCGCCGGGGAGGTGGTGACAGTGTAGCGATAGGTATCATAGCAGCGATTATGCTATAGTCTCCCTCTTCCCCCAACTCCATACCCGGCCCTTCACCCCCTTCTTCCCGTCTCTAATAAGCCTCATGGTTTCTGTGGACATTAAGCACCATGTTTACTTACTTATTTCATCGTGTCTGCGGAGCTCTTGCAGCTGTAGGAAATGGTCTCGTCCCAACATAATAATTACACTGTGACTGACCGACAAACAACTTGAAACAAAAACAAAAAAGCAACAACAACAAATCGTAAACAACCCTCCACCCAAACAACAACAACAACCCACAAACAAACAAACAAAAAACACATCAAGTTAAACCAACCCGGCACCAAACAAAGCATCAACAACACCCCCCCACGCCCCGGGAAAACAAACAACAACACACACACACACACACACACACACACACACACACACACACACACACACACACACACACACACACACACACACACACACGAAAACAACAACAACTGACACACCAAAAAACAACAACAACAACACAACAACAAAGAAAGATTAAGAATTGAGAACACGTATGCGCAAGTCTTTATTATTCAAACGAATCATTTAGTCACTCACTGAGTCACCAACGCATTTCTTCAACACGGCTGAACTAAGTTGTCAGTTGCATTCATTCGACTGAATTTATTAACTGCTGAAACAGGTTGAAATTAAACGTTGTGCTGGGCGGCTCAGAGCATCCGGCATTCAGGATCTCTTTGAGTCTCTCTGTTAGCTTCTCTGTCTGTCTGTCTGTCTCTCTCAGCTGTTTCTTTGTCTCTGTCTGTCTCTCTGTCTCTAGTCTCTGTCTCTCTGTCTCTGCCTCTCTCTGTGTCTCTCAGTCTCTCTCTCTATCTCACACACAATACACACACACACTGACACAGGCGCACACGCACACACGCACGCACTCACACATGCACACACTGACACATACACACACACACACACACGCACGCACGCACGCACGCACGCACGCACGCACACACCACAGACACACACACAGAGTTTCTCTTACACGCCCTTTGCTGCTTTCTTTCTTCTTCTTTTTCTTCTTCTTTTTTTCTTTTTCTTTCTGCGGGGATTTCTCTTACACGCCCCGTTTTTTTCTCTCTTTTTTTTTCTTTCTGTGGGGAGTTTCTCTTACATGCCTCGTGCTGGTTCCCTTTTGTAGGGATAGTCTCTACTTCAGATGCTGAGTTTCTCTTACATGCTTCGTGCTGGCTGTCTTTTTCTGT
Organism: Alviniconcha strummeri; assembly: GCA_963584105.1. Taxonomy (NCBI): domain Eukaryota; kingdom Metazoa; phylum Mollusca; class Gastropoda; family Provannidae; genus Alviniconcha; species Alviniconcha strummeri. The sequence goes on from OY757556.1 coordinate 12,195,237, forward strand.
CGGAATTTTGTCTTTTTCTGTGGGGAGATTCTCTTCCACGGAAGCTGTGACTCAGACAAATGGCGCATTGTAAACAGGTCGTTTTTCTTTCGGTGAATCACCGCGGACCCTTCGCCTTGAAGGAACTTCATTCCACCGGAGAAAAAAATAGTGTGGAGAGACCCTGGGGATCTTAAGCCTGTTTACAATGAAGAAAATCGTGTTGATAGGGGCTGTAAGACAGACAAGAGGCATCTTTGTAAAACAGGTAGTTTTTGTTACGGTGACTCACCGCGGAGCCCTCATCTTGAGGGAAGTTCATTTCATCGATGAAACAATAATGTGGAGAGACCCTGGGGGTTTTGAGCCTGTTAATGACCTGTTTACGAGGACGAGTGAAATTACATTGTTAGAAGCCGTGACATCTTTGTAAAACAGGTAGTGTTTGGTACTGTGGATCACCGCGGACCCCTCCCCTTGAGGGAACTTAACTCCACCGACGAAACAACAGTGTGGAGAGACCCTGGGGGATCTTGAGCCTGTTTACCACCCTGTTCACGGTTATGCTTGAAATCACCCTGCCACAGGCATTGGCATATGTGACACACGCCACTATAAGCACTCTGAGAAAGTAAGAAGACGAAGAAGAAGAAGAAGAAGAAGAAGAAGAAGAAGAAGAAGAAAAAGAAGAACTCGAACTCGAACTCGAAAACTTTATTTTACAAGGATTGTAGTTTAGGTTCAGTCAAAAACCTGTCTAACAACTAGTCCTTGCTAAGCTACTGATGAACAGATATCAAATTACAGGCATTATTTATATACATATAGGCATGAATGAGTGAGTGAAACGTTATACATGAGAATGTCCACACAAAACATAGCGTGCTCACAGCGCCAGATAAACACATGCCATACATCATTCAGTTACATATTATGAGTATACGGTGAGCATATTATAAACAAAAGAAGCAGCAGTATATCTTATCAGTTCATGTGACTAGTATCGGAAAAGAAAACAGAAGCAGTCAATGCTTATCTTATAAAGAACAGTAAGGGGGAAGGGGGGGGGGGGGGGGTTCGGAAGGACTGGGCTGAGTTGTATGGGTGTATAAAACAGGTCTCAAATGACCAGTCATTGCAGTGGCAATCACTGGAAAACCTCAGTCTCTCTCTCTGTCTGAGAGAGACAGAGAACTGGAACTCGAGCTCTGAAACTATTTCACAAGGATTGTACTTTAGGTTCAGTCAAAAACCCGTCTAACAACTAGTCCTTGCCAAGCTACTGATGAGTAAATATTAAATTACAGGCATAATTTATATACATACAGGCATGAGTGAGTGAGTGAAATTTGATACATCAGATTTTCCACACAAAACATAGCGTGTTCACAGCGCCAGATGTACACATGCATACATCACTCAGTTATACATTATGAGCATACAGCCTATAAATAAGGCAGCAGACCATATCTGATCAATTCAACACCGGTATCGGAAAGAAAAAAAGAAAGAAAGAAGTTAATGCTTATCTTATAAAGAACAGTAAGGGGGTGGGGGGGGGGGTGGGGGGGGGGGTGGGGGGCACTATCACAAGCAGTCGGAAGGATTGGGTGGAGTATTATGTCACAGTCCATCCTATGTAACTACTTCAAGGTGTGCACGAAGTTTACGCTTGAAAGAGCTGAGTGACTGACAAGATCTGACTGTCAGAGGTAGGTTGTTCCATAGATAAACACCAGAGAAGGATATACTTGTTTTGAATATGTCTATCCTTGGCCTAGGCAAAATAAGGTGATTGCTCCTAGAGTTGGAATAGCGTGGGGGAGTGTGTGTGTACAGGTTAGATATGTACCCTGGGGCCTCATTGCTAAGGAACCTGTACATGAAAAACCTTTGTTATATTCATGTTGTTTTTGTAGGCTCATTATTCTCATCTCCTTTAATTTCTGGTCAGTAGTTAGAGTTGTATCTGGAAGGATTAACTTTACAGCTCTTCTGTGCAAAGAATTTAATCTCTTTCTGAGAACATCACTACATCCGTCCCACACGACTGACGCATAATCAATGTGAGGTTTAATGTGGGCATTGAAGAACAGTTTCCTGGTGTCGATGTCTACGATGTACCTTAATTTCGACAGAAGGAAGACTCGTCTTGAAACCGTTTTACACACATTATTAATATGTGAGTCCCAGCGAAGTTTATTGTCTATGGTTATACCTAAAAGACGGTGTTCTGACACTTGATCAATTTTCGCCCCGTTTAGAACGAGATCGAGTGGTAAGGGTGACAACTGGTGTTTCTGTCTGGTAGCGATTGTCATAGACTCGGTCTTGATCGGATTGATGACCATATGATTATTATCACACCAGTTGGATACCTGATCTAAGCTGTCTTGCATATTTCTTCTGATTTGCATAATATCTTTTCCAGATGTGTGCAGTGTTGTGTCATCTGCAAGCATGTCACAATCAACAGATATATCTTTCACGTGTAATGGAAGGTCATCGATAAAGAGACTAAAAAGAATAGGTCCCTAAACAGAACCTTCTGGAACACCATACTTTACTGATTCTTTGGAGGAGTAAGACGCACTGCATTCTATTATGAAGATATGATTTAAAAAACGGTAGAGAACTTGAGTTTTTAAGATAAATGGCGAGCTTCTTCAATAGAATATCGTGATCAACCAGGTCGAAAGCCTTCTTTAGGTCTAGGAATACTACTCCAGACACTTCAGATTTATTCATGGCTGTTAGCCAAGAATTTATGAGACGTGCCAATGCAGTGTTGCAGGAGTATTTACGTCTAAATCCAGACTGAAAGGGGTAAAGGAGTTTCCGCTTTTCTAAGTAATCATTTAAATAAATGTGCACATGCTTTTCGAGAAGCTTTGACAAAACAGACAGAAGTGATATTGGTCTGTAATTGGTTGGATTTGTTTTATCCGTGGATTTTGGAAGCGGAACTACTTTGGCTTTTTAAGCTCAGACGGAAAAACGTTTTTCTCAATGCATAAATTAAAAACATATGTAAGCGAATCTATTATGTATGGCAATAACAATTTTAGTAGCTGGTTGCTTATACCATCCAGACCAGACGATATTTTGTTTTCCAGCCTCGATATGTATTTGCCTAGTTCCGAAACGGAGAGATATGGGATAACAAATGGGTCTTGCCGCTAGTATTTTGTTTGCAGAAATCATATAGAGGATTTGAGCACTCATATACATTTGTTCTTGGTTCTATTAATGACTCTGACACAGACAGGAAACGATAATTGAAAACATTTGCAGTTAGATTGTTCGGGATGTCGGCAGAAGTAGAACGATGTCCTTTCGTAAACACATTTAGAGCACGCCACACAGATGCTATATTGTTATCACTCTCTATGCCCTTTTGGAATTATTATTTTTTGGTTTTTCTCACAAGATTTTTTACTTAATTTCTTAATTTCTTGTATTCAGGGAACCGTTTTTCTCTCTTTTGTTTGTCTCTCTCTGCCATTGTTCCTTGATGTCTTTGTTAAGCCATGGTGGTAAGTTTGGATGTTTTATCCGCTTGCGCTTTAAAGGTGCATGTCTACTGACAACAGTGAGATAGACATTGTACCATGTCGCCAAGGCTTTATCGGGATCAGTACAATTCAGGACTTCAGTGAACGGGGCCCAGTGCAGGTCATTGAAAAAGGCAGCCTTATTAAAATGTTTGAAAGATCGAAATGATATATATGAATGGGTTTTGGGCTCACATTTTGGAAGCTTAATCGATCTTGAACAGGAAATGGGACAACGGTCACTTATGCTCAGGTCAGGTACACTGACCTCGGTGATTACGTCTGGGTTGTTTGTATATATGGTCAATAAGAGTGGCAGACAAGAAGAAGAAGAAGAAGAAGAAGAAGAAGAAGAAGAAGAAGAAGAAGAAGAAGAAGAAGAAGAAGAAGAGAAAGAAAGCAAAGAAAATAAGAACAACAACCAAAAAGGAGCCTTACGAATTGCTCCAGAGAGTATAACGCTAAGAAGAAGAAATCAATGGCAGCAGGCATTAGGAAAATTCGTAACTGATATGCAACAGTCGGAGCTCAAAACCCAACGGAAGAAACGGAATCACTAAGAAGAGAAATAAACCAGTATGAAGACGAAGAACTAAACCAGACTGAATTGAGAGTGGAAAGTGACATAAAGATAAAACTGAATCAGTTCAAAGAAGAAATACAAAGAAGCATACCCCATAACAGTTGCTTTTTGTGGGAAGTTTCTCCTTCACGCTGGTGATTCCAATATACCTCCCCATTCCAACTTCAGTCCACTTTATTGGTAAAACTTTCATCTCTCTCTCTCTCTCTCTCTCTCTCTCTCTCTCTCTCTCTCTCTCTCTCTCTCTCTCTCTCTCTCTCTCTCTCTCTCTCTCTCTCTCTGTATGTATGTATGTATGTATGTATGTATGTATGTATGTATGTATGTATGTATGTATGTATGTATGTATGTATGTATGTATGTATAAAAAATTGTTTCTCCATTTTTCACTTATTCGGTAGTTTAGTAAGGACTAGTTAGACAGGTCTAAATGAACCTAAACTATAATCTTTGGAAAATAAAGTTTTCGAGTTCGAGTTCTCTCTCTCTCTCTCTCTCTCTCTCTCTCTCTCTCTCTCTCTCTCTCTCTCTCTCTCTCTCTCTCTCTCTCTCTCGCTCTCTAATATCAATACCTCTCTCCCCCCCTCTCTCCCACATCTCTTCCCCATTCCTCTGTCTGTCTGTATATCTCTCCCCCCCCCCCCCAACCAACTTCTCTGTGCAGTGTTTCAGTATTGGTTGTTCTGGCGATGCAATTGTTTTAACACTCGTACTGTTTTAACTTGGGCGTATACCCACGTGCGTTGGTCCACATGACATAAAATCTAAATATAGCTTTGACGATTGTTGGAACAAGTTCAAGAACGTGAAAACCTTGTGACGGAGACCGCATTGAACACGGTTATTTCATCAGGCCCCGAGTTGGTAAGGTGTCAGTAATTACATGTCTCTTCGTCAGACACCAACCCCTTGAAACATACTGACATATTCACACACACACACACACACACGCACACACACACACACACACACACACACACACACACACACACACACACACATTACCCCATACAGATCAAAGGGTCAAAATACACACACACACACATGCATGCACACACACACACACAAGCATGCACACACATGCACACACACACACACATATACACACACACACACACACACACACACACACACACACACACACACACATACAAATCAAACAGGCAGTCAAAGAATCAACAAACAAGGGAGTCTAAAGACATCACACAAACACAACAACAAAGACCTCAGTCACCTACAGTAACCCTCACCCGGCATGCAAGTAAATACAAGGTACATAACTCCACCAGCAGTACATCCTTCGACTGTTCAAGACAAAGAGTTAAGTGCACAAGGAGACACATCAGACA
>OY757556.1:12205901-12213366 GCA_963584105.1 Alviniconcha strummeri
CATCGTGCAGTATTTACCTTGTTGACACGAGGTCAAAAGGATTATATGGAAAGGTCACTCTTGCATGAGCTACACTGTGTGAAGGGTTAACTGCCCTTCGAGCAGGATTCAGGTAGCGGGGATAGCTCAGAGTCGTGACGATTTGCCGTTGTTTCTGTTGCTGTTGTCTAATATCACCTTGCTGCAGATAAGCATATGAAAGAAAAAAAGAAAAAAAGAAAAAAAAAAAAAAAAAAAAAAAAAAAAAACTGATTGATTGACTGATTGATTGATTGATTAAATTGAGGTAGCCCTTCACTAAGGACACACGTTGGCGTGCACACCATGAGTTTGTAAACACGTGTTTGTCGACAAAAGTTCTGTCGTAACAAAAATGATACTTGTGGCAGCCCCCGCCATTGATAGCTCAAGACACGTGCCATCCGCTGCTGTTGTTCTACACTGTTGCTGTGTTTTGTTGTGGTGGTCTTCCTCTTCTTCTTTTTCTTCTTTGTAGTCTTCTTCTTTGTAGTCTTCTTCTTCTTCTTCTTCTTCTTCTTCTTGTTCTTGTTCTTCTTCTTCTGCTTTGTGGCCTTCTTCTTGTTTTCGTTCTTGTTCTTCTCCTTCTTCTTTTGTTTTGTGGTCTTCTTCTTCTTCTTCTTCTTTGTGGTCTTCTTCTTCTTTGTGGTCTTCTTCTTTGTTGTGGTCTTCTTCTTCTTCTTTGTGGTCTTCTTCTTCTTCTTCTTCTTTGTTGTGGTCTTCTTCTTCTTCTTCTTCTTCTTCTTCTTCTTCTTCTTCTTCTTCTTCTTCTTCTTCTTCTTCTTTGTGGTCTTCTTCTTTGTTGTGGTCTTCTTCTTCTTCTGAGTGCGGTTGTCAGGACGTTAAAATCCAATTACTAGCATGGTAACTTCGTCTTCTCCTCATTCCTTCCTTCCTTTCTTTCTTTCCTTCTTTTTTTCTTTCTTGCTTTTTTCCTTTTTTTTCTTTTTTTTCTTTTTTTTTTCTTCTTTCCGTTCTTCTTCTTTGGTCTGTCAGGTCGTCTCCGCCTTCTTCCTCAAGAAATGTCAAATTTTACAATTTCAAAATGAACGCAAAAAGTCGGCTTATGTTTCTGTCGTGCGCTGTAATAAATCACCACCCGGTCTGTGTGTATTCCTAAGAGGGTGAGTTTTTCGATCCCACATTCTTTCCTGGAACATGCAAGTCTTGACTAAGCTGAACTGCCCGTTCGGTGTTGTAAGATTTTAATGTATTACTTTTTTGGCTGTTATTCTGGGACTTGTGCTCTGTGCACATAGTGATTTTATTTCTTTCTTTTTTAACCTTTAAATTTTCGATCTCTTAGCTTGTTACTATACGTACAGTCTTTCACTAGTTTTAGGCCAGTTTACTCTCTCTCTCTCTCTCTCTGTGCGTGCGTGCGTGCGTGCGTGCGTGCGTGCGTGCGTGCGTGCGTGCGTGCGTGCGTGCGTGCGTGCGTGCGTGCGTGCGTGCGTGCGTGCGTGCGTGCGTGCGTGCGTGCGTGCGTGTGTGTGTGTGTGTGTTAGTTTTTCCGTATTATACTTTATGTGAATTGTTTTGCTAGAACTGTACTCTACATGTGTATAGAATATCATATTTAGGTTAATATGTATCATGTGAGAGCTCAGGGCGTTGATGAGCGCATGACAAATGTACATCATCATTATTATTAATGGTATTAAGGAATACTTCACTTGATTTTAAAATGAAAATAACACTGCCACTCTATAAGAAGTGAAACAAAAGTGTACGCTTGTTCGCAAACAACCGGTTTCGTTTAGTCCAAAATGTAGTATTTTACATCAAACAATGATGCTAGAGCGTTGTTTCTGGTATTATAAAAAATAGTTTCCAAATAATCTGAAACGGAATGAGGCCCAGAGCGGTTGTGAAGAATCAACAACCGAAAGACCTCAAGATCAAGGTGAACCTTTTGACATGTTTGTCACTGGACCTCATCTGCAATGGTGCCTCTGTCGCTGCATACTGCTACTACTACTATTGCTACTTCTGCTACTGCTGCTACTACTACTACTGCTGCTACTACTACTACTGCTGCTACTGCTACTACTACTATTGCTGCTACTACTACTACTGCTGCTGCTGCTGCTGCTACTACTACTGATAATACTTTCAGTGCACCAAACCTCACATCAAAGTTCTAGGCGCGCATATCATTAACCCCTTCACTGTCATGATATCGCTTAAAAAGCAACCAATAAAAGAACAAAATCTGAAACCCTTCAGCCTTTTTGTCTTCTTTTTCGCACCGGCATGTGAAAGGACTTTCATCAAAACGCGTAGCATTGAAAGTAGATGTGTTACAGGACCAGAAAATACACTGTTTGCAGGCACTTCCCTGCATCTTTCAGCCCGGAAATCTTACAGGCTGGGTCAGTGAAGGGGTTAATGGCAAGCAATTCTGCGGAGTATACAACAGAGACTATACTACACAGCAATCACACAGCAAAGCACTACAATATACCAGAACTCTCAACCATAACAAAATCAAATCAAATCAAAAGTACACCAAAACATTATGTCTATTTTGTGTGTGTGCGCGTGCGCGCGCGCGCGCACACACACACACACTCACACACATGCAAAAAACACACAAAAACACACACAATTACACGCATAAACATATTTACACACACGCACGCACACACGCACGCACGCACGCACGCACGCACGCACACAAACACATATATGCCTTAAAATCATCGTTCCAAGATGTGCCAATTTTATCTTGATTAACCGGAAAACTGGATTCTAAATGGCGCAGCAAGATAAATATAGGGCACATCACATTTACAACATTTTTCGATTTGTGATTACTCAGTACTTGTTTTCAATTTTGTTATCCAAATTATTTTCAACGCCAGTATGAACTTTTTATATCGGTCACTCCCAGTGTCATTTTTGTTAATCCGGTCTCTCTTTCTGTTCCAAGCAAATTCTAGCACAGTTTTTGCATCATGTCAGGGAGATTATCTGGAGGATTAGGCAACAAAATCCATATAAAATATATTATCTTAAACAAACTAAGTGACTTGAAAAAAGCGACTCTGCCAACAGGAGTTATTTGTCTTTTCGTCCACAGTTCGAATGACGTGTTTGTTTCAGCAAACTTCTCACAGAGATCGATTTCTTCGCAGTCGTTCACGTTATCTGTATACCAAATAACCCTAAAACAAAAAACACAAAGAAAAACAAACAAAGCAAAAACTAACAACAACAACAACAACAACAACAACAACAAAACAAAAACAAGCAACCAAACAAAAAAGTACACACACGCACGCACGCATGCACGCACGCATGCACGCATGCACGCGCACACACATACACAAAAACACAAACAAACAAAATCTAGGTAGATTCGCTCCGTGAGTGAAAGAGAAATATGGTTTAATGGTGAACTTGGTTTCTTTCATTGGTCTAAAGCCCGTTCTTAACTGGGCGAATGTTTGTTCGCCGAACATACTTCGGACAGTTTGACGAACTATGATTCGTTTCTTAATTGAACTTTTAGTTCGCCGAACATGGTTCGGAAAGTTCGATGAAATTTACTTCGTTCTCAACTGGCTAATTATAATGAGATGCAAGCTTCGGCCCGAACTTGCGGCAGACGCGCAGCAGACAGCATGATCCAAAATGTAGGCTAAAGTCAAGTCAATATACTTTAATCATCCATCACAGGGTAATTCAACTAACTACTATCTCATTCTGGGTCCCCGAAACAAGGCTGCGCCTCCCAAAAGTCAACAAATAAACAAATTCCCTCCGAAGCGAGTGAAGAACCTAGCGACACCGTCATCCATGTTTTAATTTTATTTCTTCCTCATCCACAGGAGAGCTCTGCTCTCAGCCAGTCAGAGGCAATGTTCGTCGAATAGGGCGAATGTTCCCAGAACATGCTGAGCGAAGCTTTTTGGACCCCGAATATAGCTTCGTCGCAGTTCGACGAACACTTCCAACTACGTTCGCGAAGAAAAGTTCGCCCAATTAAGAACCAACTAGGTACGCCGAATGCTTCCAACTAGGTTCGCGAACAAACATTCGCCCAATTAAGAACGGGCTTTACACGCACTCAAACAGAGTGCTGATTTACTTCCAGTCAGCAGCAGTTGTCATAGCCTCTTCAAATTAAACTGTATCCATGTAATATAATTTCAGTGTCATCTGTGTTTTGCACAATTATTTCATTGGTTCAAAAAAGTTTATATTATTTTATTAATGAAAGCATACCAACAGACAATAGGAATATTTCTGGGTGCGTTAGACAAGTAAACTTACATGAAGTAAACTTCTGTTTCATTGATAACTCGCCCTGATATAACCGCACTGGTTGACTGGGCGTAAAATACCAATTTACTTACTTACTCATTGATAACAATACCTTAGTATTCTGGTTTTGTTGGATCATAACAGCAAGAATTTCAAAACATAATGCAAACAAGTAGGGTGATATTGGATCCCATTGTTTACGAACCATCTCAATAGAAAACTCCGCATACGTAATAGAACAGATATCAAAACTGGCTACGGAATAGACCGTTCAGTTGATATCAGCATTAATTTTGGAAAAGAGACCAAGCAAAATGTACTTTGGAAGTTTAACAGCTCATTGTTAAAACATGGGTTATACGTAGAAGAAATCGTTAGTGCTATAAAAGGCATACATACAAAACAGCACTTAAAATAACAGTCAAACGGTAAAAATGAGATGTAGAGCTAGGATAGTTACCTGCTTTTGATTGAGCTCTGTCATTTTCGTATTCCGGACACCGTCTAACTGTTAAGTGTTGTTTGGTAGCTTGAGAAAGGATATCTTACCCCGACAACTCGCAGGTCGTGTTTTGTCCTAATAGATAGCGTTCTTTCGAACCTTTTCATGTGTTTGGATCTTCTTTTAAAACGCCAGCAATCATTCTTGTTTCAGATGTTTTGTGCGTGTATGTTTTTGTATATCATGTTGTTTTTGTGTGTGTGTGTTTTTTTTTTAGCGCACTGAGCCGCGGGAGTGGCGCTTTACAAATTTCCATTATTAGTAACACCACATGTGAAGGAATATCTTACCCACATACCAAATATTTCACTCAGTTCAAGGTATTTCTGACCAGTTCTTCGTGAAGACATTACCACACAAGGGAGTTAATTAGCGCTCAAAATAAGTAACATAAATACAACAACAAAGACCTGAGTCACCTACGATAACTCTCATCTGGCATGTGTGTAAATACAAGGTACATAAACGCCACCAGAGGAACATCCCTTGTGTGCTGATTCTGCAGAAGTGCTCTGGGCTTCGTTCTGTTTCAGATTTGTGAAGATATTACTTTTGAAAATAAGATCAATAAAAGTTTGTAGGCTACAACGAAATAGAGCGCAGATACAGAAAAAACAAACAAACAAACAAAAACCCCCAAAAACCCACTCATAAAACAATATTCTATCTCTGGACAAGAAAACCAGCAGAAAGGAAGAAGAAAAAAAATCCTCGAACACGAGCGGACATGCACGTGGCATGAATCTATATATAGACGCGCGTGCCTGCGCGCGTAATCTCCAGATTCTATACACTCCAAAATAATCAGGCTACGCGTCGTCCCTTTCAGCAGATGGAACAGCAAGGACCAACGCCTTGACCAGCCTCAACCACACATCCCGACTGATGAGGTTGGAAAGAGGTTTGAGCCTCTCGTGATCGCTGTTAACGTGAAGTTGACTGTCGCTTGTCGGATCGCTTTGCGCCGTCTCCCGGCGATCCTCGCGGTGTCACGCATTGATCAAATAATGGGCAGTCACTCCCGGGCTGTATGCATTGATTTCACTACCTGAAAAACAAACATGCACAGAATTGTGGTGGTGGAGGTGGGTGGGTGGGGGGTGGGGAGGGGAAGGAGGGAATGGTTAAATGATGGAAACAAAGTTGACCACAAGCGTGTTTTTGTGTGTGTGTGTTTTTCTGTTCTTCTTTTATACATCACAGAGCTTTTAGTGTTCTTAGACGGGGGGTGGGGGTGATCTGAAACAGAGTTGACAACTAGCGGGTTTTTTTCCCCTTTTTTTATTTTTTTATTTTATACATCACAGAGTTTTTAGCCTTCAAAAAACCCCACTCTTTGATGCAAAAAAACACCCCAAAAACAAAAAACGCTACATCTAAATGTAGCGTTTTTTGTTTTTTGGGTGTGTTTTTTGCATCAAAGAGTGTTTTGTTTTGTTTTGTTTTTAACCCTTCTTGAGGGGTTGGGATGTGGGGGTGGGGGTGGGGGGGGGGGGCATCTGAAACAAACTTGACCACTAGCGTTCTTCTTTTTCTTTTTTTCTTTTTTTTTTAACATCACAGAGCTTTTAGCCTTTTTAAACAAAAAAATCCAGCCAAGCACACAGAAATGGCTATAATATTATGGTGAGACGGGCGAGACTGGCTGCATTAGCAGTATTCCTTCTAAGGCGTAGGTAACAAGCATAGAGATCCGCCACGAGAAGGTCACGCATTTGGAAGCATTCACTGAGACGAGCGCTACACAGACTTGCTTGGCAACAAAGCAGCGCATGATCATTATCGAGAACACGACAGAAAGGGCAACGCAAAGACATTCATAACTTTTTCCGGAATCGTCGGCTGATTCGATCGCAGCTCTGCACGTAGTTTCACCGAGAAAGACGTTATGGTCGCCGTCATCATGCGCTTTTCCTGAAGACCATTTGTCAGGAAGTTCCTCGACTTTCTCCATGACGCGTCATCGGACAATTCGCTTCCACTTTTTCATCGAAGGACAGTTCCGCGCCGGAAGTTCTAAGCAATCTTGATCCCCACGAGCTTCCGATCTGACCGACGTGTTGACCGTACGTGGAATCGTGCAGCAATGGTCTGAGTCTGACTCAGCGGTCAATGATATTCCGGTATAATAATTATCGTTGCCAAATCTGATTGGTTTAAACAAGAATTTATTCAAGACAAAATAAAGATACGTTGAAAGGCTATGGGCTCATCAACACGCTTGCGGCTTATAGGCGGTGAGGTTATTTACGTAAAGTGAATGCCAAATTTGATGGCAGATGATGTTTTCTTTCATCGATAACTCGCCACTTCCTATTTGGATGGGATGTGTGTGTGTGTGTGTGTGTGTGGGGGGGAGGGGGGGGGGGGGGGGGGGGGGGCGGGGAGGGTTTGCTCGGAACCAACCAGTAAGCTTATTTCGCTCTGTTTGCTATGCTTTAGCTTGTGAAGAAAACATGGTGGACACTCTTCAGTCTTTTGTTTTTGTCGTTTGTTGTTGTTTTCATTGTTTTGTTTTGTTGTTGTTGTTGTTTTTGTGTGTGTGTGTGTGTGTGTGTGTGTGTGTGTGTGTGTGTGTGTGTGTGTGTGTGTGTGTGTGTGTGTGTGTGTGTGTGTGTGTGTTTAAGAGGACAGGTTATTTTTCCATTCGTCTTTGCTTGTGTTTTGTGTTTG
>OY757556.1:12218566-12226066 GCA_963584105.1 Alviniconcha strummeri
TTACGTGCGTGCTTGGGCGCTAGGTTGCTTCCTCAGCCTAAAGCCCGTTCTTAACTAGGCGAATGTTTGTTCGCCGAACATACTTCGGACAGTTCGACGAACTATGATTCGTTTCTTAATTGAACTTTTAGTTCGCCGAATATGGTTCGGACAGTCCAAACTTTACTTCATTCTCAACTGGCTTGTAATAAGATGCAAGCTTCGGCCCGAACTTGCGGCAGACGCGCAGCAGACAGCATGATCGAAAATATAGGCTAAAGTCAAGTCAATATACTTTAATCATCCCTCACAGGGTAATTCAACTAACTACTATCTCATTCTGGGTCTCCGAGACAAGGCTTCGCCTTCCACAAGTCAACAAATAAACAAATTCCCTCCGAAGCGAGTGAAGAACCTAGCGACACCGTCATCCATTTTTATTTTGGTTTTTTCTTCATTCACAGGAGAGCTCTGCTCTCAGCCAATCAGAGGCAATGATCGTCCAATAGGGCGAATGTTCCCAGAACATGTCGAGCGAAGGTTTTTGGACCCCGAATATAGCTTCGACGAATACTTCCAACTAGGTTCGCGAAGAAAATTGGCCCAATTAAGAACCAACTAGCTTCGTCGAATACTTCCAACTAGGTTCGCGAAGAAACATTCGCCCAGTTAAAGGGCCCCTGAACACTGATTTTAAGTCGTAAATATCACTTTGTACTATATAAATAAAGTTTAACATACACGCTGTTCGTTTGATAGACTGACATTTTTCTGAGGTACGTAGAAGTATTGATTTGAATGAAAACAAACACGACGCTTCGAGCATCTGCGTCGTCTGCAGCTGAAAATCCCGTTTTTGGTCACGTGACCTCCGTGACGTCACAACAAGACAACTGACCCGCATGGCTCAGTAACGACTTGAACAAAATTGAATCGAAAGTGGTCTGGCAAATCAATTTTAAAGCATGACGAGCGAGTGTGCTGCAGTTGGTTGCGGTGAAACAAAGGAGTTTCCTTTCCATGCTTTTCCTTAAATTTAGTTTTTGTTTTTAAATGAAGCCAGAAAACGACAGTGGCAAATGGCAATGAATCGATGAGGAAGAAGTGGGAACCAAAACACCACGATGTGCTCTGCTCAAAGCATTTAAAAAAAAAAAAAAAATGCTTCACAGATCGCACCCTGCTGAGCATTCAGTTTGGGCTCAAATACATGTCCACAGGGTAACCGACTTGGAAAGATTTCCAGTTCGAATCTCCAAGGATGAAGCTCCGACGCCATGGCCAGTAGTTGGGCGTTTGTTTATTTCCCCCTTGTCATTCCATCTTTCTCGAGCCTTGTTAGGTGCGTGGCGTTTCGGTCTTTTTCATTCTGTTTACTCTAGCTTTCACAACAGGCTAGACCACATCAGGGAGCCTGCCTTTTATTGGGTGTTTTATTTTATTTCCCCAGTTTATCCGTGTTTGTTTCATCATACGTAAAGATGAAAATTTTTTGTTCATTCTAGTTGAATAGACTAGCGATTTCGTGGCCTCCTTGGGTTATGGTTTGGGGTTGGGCCAGTTCTTGCCATTGACTGTTTTTTTCTCTTTCAGCTCCTTTTGTTTCTCGGGTTATATCGTTCATTTACGATGTACGAGTAAGAGGGGGTAGTCTCGTGAGCGTCTGCTGCCCTGCAGTGTTGTTGTCACTGCTAAGTGGGTTGTATCGTGTACACGGATTACGTGTATCCGGCCTTTGTCACGTTGCTCGCTGACATTTCCTGCCTCCTTTTTCTTTTCAGAAAGTGTTTGTTGTTGTTGTCGTTGGTTTGTTTTCTTCTCTTCTCTTCCACCATACGTCTTTGGTTTTTGTCTTTGGCTTATTGGCCGATTCGTAACCGCTGTTAGCTTGCCTGAATAGGGCAGCCATTTTGAATTTCTCTTTTCGTCTGCATTTGTTTACATCCCGATGCTATGTCATCGGTAGTCCTGATTAGCGATTTGCTTTATCAGTCTGCAGGCATTGTGTTTCTAGATGGAGGCCGGGTAAGTGAGAAGTTAGTTATGGTTAGTTTGGCTTTCCATCTATTTGTCGTTGGCACAGTTATTTTTGCTTCTGTGCTCTTACGTTAAGTCAAGAATTTCTTTATTCCTTCAAAGGAAAATGTGCCACACATAAAGCCACAAAGACAGTGTACTTATGTAAAAGATTAACACTTAAGAAGTACGCAACTACACGTAGTATCGCACACATCACAGTATACAATAAACACAAAGCATAACCACCACTATTCTCATGACACTTCTTCGTCACTTGAACTCTCCCAGTCGATGCCAGAATTGATATCCACAACTGACTCGTACTGGAATGGCCGTATTCCAGTTGCCATTTCCAACTTTTCAGGCAAATTTATCCGGAGTTTTGTGCACTAAAACTGTAGAAGCAACGATGCCAATGGCAGCCGAGTCTTATCGTGACGTCATGATTAGCCTTTGACTTTACGGCTCCAAGTAAACTCTCGGCCAAAACACGTACGATCACGCGGCTGCAGCGGTTATTTCCCTTGCCCATTCTGTTGTGACATATTGGTCTTGTTTTGCTATTCATAAGCATTTAAGACACTTAAAAAGTATGAAATGATTACTGAGGCACGGGATATATACCTGTATTTACTGTGTGAAAATATTTAGTCGGTGGAATATACCAAAGTGGAGATCTGAAGCTAAAATCGGTCAAAATCAGTGTTCAGGGGCCCTTTAAGAACGGGCTTTATCTGTACCCGAACCTTTCGGAGGGCGCTGGGGCCTTAACTATGAATCGGGCCTAAAGCGGTAGGCGGGCCTAAATCTCAAGGCTATTGACAATGGCCCCAAAATGGTAATCATGGACCGGGACTACATCAAAGTCCGGGCCGAACCTCGGGCCTAAACAGCCGATATTTAGGCTAGCGATTTCGCTGGACTAAAGGTCGTAGGCCCGGGACTATGACTGCTTTTGGCCTTGTTATGCTTGGAAAGTTGGTTCTTCTTGTTGTTTTTGTTTATTTTTTGCTGTTTTTGCGTCTTTATGTCCGAATCCAGCGGTTTCTCTCTCTTTTTAATTTTTCTTTCTTTTTTTCTTTCGTTTCGTCAGATGAGTACTAGATGTTCGTCGGCCAAAGCTCTTTCATTTTGGAGGGAAGAAAGGTCGCATTAGCCGAGCGACGCAGGCATAATGACTGATTAATGTGATCGTACGATTTAATGTTTGCAAATTATTATGAGAGCAAGTTAGCTTGACGTCTTACATTCTCACTTGATTTATTTTCTTCTTGTTTAAATTCATCTGCACAGCGCAGGCTACCTGATTTCACAGCGTCCACTCGCCTTTCTGACAAGTTCAAAATGGCCGACATAGCAGATGATGCTACGGTTACTCGATTCAGTAAATGAGAAGAAGAATACTCCATCGAAGATGTCGATAGATTAGCGTTTTTACGAATAATGACCACGTCGAGATCGCTTGGGTGTTGCAGAAGTAAAACATGGCGAATCACATCAAGAATCGGGCCTGCTAGGCATGCCTTCACCTAATGTTTACGTTACCGATGTTTGCGCGTACGAAAAACGTCGCAGGGAAGTGGACGAAGCGTGTCGGTGCGCATGCCCAGATGGGATTGCCCCGTCTAAAGTTAGCACAAGCGATGACGCGTGTGATGACCACTTTCTTATCAGCGCAAAGTCAGAGACTCTGTTGTCTCGACCATTGTCCGCGTCCATGTATACGAACTTTGCCTAACTCAAAGTCTCGGACTCTAAAGTCAGGATCTTTGGTTTAGTCCAGGCCTACCGTAGTCCCGATTCATAGTTAAGGCCCCTGACCGCGTCGCTGGACAGCTGCGCGGAGATAAAGAGTGCCCCTTCAGTGACGTAACTAAATCTGGCAGAGTTTGGAGGAAGATGCCGGAAAGCGATGCTCGGAGTATTGTGAGTCAGTACTGACGCGGCCCCTCAGGCCTTGTTGCATCTGGTCTGCTCGCTACCGCAGTTTTTATCTTGATTAGTCTCCTCGTTTCAATAGTGGACGCAATAGCATTGTTCCTCGAGGTTATGTGGCAGTCATTGCAGTGCTAGTTTCGTCCGTCACTTCCGGTTACATACAATACAATAATACTTTATTAATCCTTAAAAAGGAAATTCAGCTGTATGCTTTTGACAAATAATAACAAGTACATAAAAAACGTAATTATAGATACTATACAGTATCCAGTTTTATTTCTGTTCTCCGAGCATCACCTCAAATGCCACAGTGGGAACACATCACTCTACTCTGGGGGGCGGGGATAACTCAGTGGTTAGAGCGTCGGACTCCTGATCGAAAGGTCCAGGGTTCGAGTCCCGGCAGGAGCGGCGGGAGAATTTTCTTCTCCAGCGTCAACTTTCTGTGCTAGCTCTTATTTCGGTATTCGTTCCACCCCGTGTTACCGCAGTAGCACGTAAAAGATCCCGGTCATTCTGCCTAAAGTGAAGGTGGCAGGTTACAGCTAAATACACATACACCCTACCTACGTGGTTTTGAGTGAAGCAACACTGTAACCTGGTGCATGGTTGAATGGTGTACACAGTTTTGCTCTGAAACGGCAGCATTTCATGTAGCACCAGCCATGAAACACCCAAAGAGCGCTATCAGTACACCGCTTTTGTGGATAATAATAGTACGCGCTATAAAAGGATACAGTTACTCATTCAGAATCACACGCCAATGTGCGCAGTGAGTGTGCTCGAGAGCAGAGAAAAGCGCTATAAAAAAAGCTATGAATAATAATAATACTCTGTTTTTTTACATTGACTGCTACCAAGTGAAACTGACTATATGTATAGATACAGACACAAATGTACATATGGTTGTTTGCTGACTGTAAAACAATTTAAAAAAATAATATTTTACATATATGTCGTGTTATTATCAGTGGTGTAACTTGCTGACACATGTTGTTAGCATGGTTATTGTAAGATGAGTCTAATACCACTTATGTGAAAAGACTTTAAATAAATAAATAAATGAAGAAGAAGAAGAAAGAAGAAGAAGAAGAAGAAGAAGAAGAAGAAGAAGAAGAAGGAGGAGGAGGAGGAGGAGGAGGAGGAGGAGGAGGAGGAGGAATCATGTTGATCCTGTGTTCTGAGACAGCGTCTTCAGTGCAACCGTGCGTCAGAGAAGAAAGTGCTGTGTGTGTGCTACATGCGCCTCCCTCGTCCCCCACTACACTCAACACGATCTTCTGTCTCTGGAAACCGTTGCCACACCCTCCTTCACCCTCCTCCTCTCCCCCCCCCCCAACACCTCCACCAGGTCGCACGTCTGTGGCATCTTGGCATTGCGAGAAACGAGCTCAGAAATGTAAACCACGCCGATGGAAAAGAGGCGGGAAGAATGAGCGGAGGAAGATCAAAGTGATCGTTGATTTGCATGATCAACTTCCATCCGATTCTTCCAGCTCTCCACCTCCCGGCCGTCAGCTTGCCGAGTTTGCCTTTTACCGTTTCAATTCACCTCTCTTGAATGAATGAATGAATGAATGACTGAATGAATGAAAATATATGAATGACTGATTGAATGAATGAAAAAATGAACGAATGAATGAAAATTTATGAATGAATGAATATTTATGAATGAATGAATAAAAATGTACATATGGAACATAAAAACGTCCACACAAACAAAATCTTGCGTGCTCAAAGCGCCAGATACACACAGTACATGTAAGTTCTCAAAAGCTGAAACTACCAAAAGACTTTCATACCAATAAACTACTTAGAAATACAGAAGTTTAGTCTCGCACTTCTAACAATCTAAAACTACCAAAAGACTTTCGTACCAATAAAGTGAATGCAAACTCTAACAAGCTAAAGCAACCAGAAGATATTCATACCATCAAAGTACATGTAAACTCTCACAAGCTAAAACAACCAAAACACATTCATACTAATAAAGTGCACGTAAAGTCTCAAAACTACCAAACGGCATTCATACCAATAAAGTGAATGTAATCTCAAACAAGTTAACACTGACAAAAGATATTCATACCAATAAAGTGCACGTTAACTCTAACAAGCTAAAACTACCAAAAGACATTCATACCAATAAAGTGCACGTTAACTCTAACAAGCTAAAACTACCAAAAGACATTCATACCAATAAAGTGCATGTAAGCTGTCACAAGCTAAAGTAACCAAAAGACATTTATGCCAGTAAAGTGAATGAAATCTCTCTCAAGCTAAAACAACCAAAAGACATTCATACCAACAAAGTACATGTAATCTCCCACAAGCTGAAACTACCAAAAGCCATTCATACCAATAAAGTACAAACAGCCTCTACTCACCCGCCACCCCTTCCCAAAAACGCAATTATACACAGTAGTTAAATGTAGAAATACATACAGAATTAAAAACAAATAACTATACGTAGTAGTTAAATGTAGAAATACAGAATTAAAAACAAATAACTATACGTAGTAGTTAAATGTAGAAATACAGAATTAAAAACAAACAACTATACATAGTAGTTAAATGTAGAAACACATATACAGAATTAAAAACAAATAACTATACATAGTAGTTAAATGTAGAAATACAGAATTAAAAACAAACAACTATACATAGTAGTTAAATGTAGATAGATATATATATACAGAATTAAAAACAAACAACTATACGTAGTAGTTAAATGTAGAAACACATATACAGAATTAAAAACAAACTATACATAGTAGTTAAATGTAGGAATACGTATGCAGAATTGAAAACAAATCAGTATTTACGGCAATGTACTTCACTCCACACTCCACACACACACACACACACACACACACACACACACACACACACACACACACACACACACACACACACACACACACACATACACACACACACACACACACACACACACACACACACACACACACACACACACACACACACACACACACACACACACACACCAGCCCAAGCGCACATCACACACAATCTCATCCGCTATCCTGCCAACGTAAAGAGGTGAGTTTTCAGAGAAGCTATGAAAGACTGAATGGAGTCCTTCTCCTTGATGCTCTCGGGGAGGACATTCCAGAGGGAGGGAGCGACATATCTGAAGGCTCGCTGGCCGTAACGCTCTGTCTTGGAATCCCTGGGCCCGGGAACATCAAGGAGAGATCTAGATGCTGATATGAGAAGGCGAGAAGGGGTGTGTAAATGGAGAAGATCAGAGAGGTAGAGAGGGGTGTTTTCCTAATGGGAAGCCAATGAAGCTGTCTAAGAATGGGAGTGACGTGATTTAAAAAAAAAAAAAAAATCCATTTCATGACAGTTCTTGCAGCAGCATTTTGCAGAAGGTATTTACGGTAGTTAAGCTTTGGCAAGAACAGACAGACAGCAATGCCGCCTGCAGCTGTGCCAGCAATGGCGGGAGCTGTCACAAATATATCTTTTGCCGCGACAAAGGTTTTGTCTCGACAAAAGTATGCTTGTCGTGACTAATGCTTTGTGGCGACAAAACTTCTG
>OY757556.1:12231066-12236066 GCA_963584105.1 Alviniconcha strummeri
ATGGACATGTATATATAGGTCCATGCCTGCGGGTGTAGTGCATACCCGTCCCTAATAAGCCTTATGGTTTCTGTGGACGTTAAGCACCATGTTTACGTGTAGTGCAGAGTAGGCACGCCTTTGTTGGGGGTATAGTGAGCACGTGGGGAAGATGACGAATACCCGTAAACAAAAGGCAGAGAATGCATCAGAAATGCCGATCAAGCACTCACTGTTCGTGGGGAACGTGCAGATCGGATAGTAGGTTCCCCCAGCTGGTAGTCTCGTATAAATTATAATAGGTCCATGCCTGAATATCTAAAACTGTCGCAGATCGGTTCTTCTCCGCTGCCGCCTCAATTCAGGGGACTTCATTCTCCAGGAGTAAGAAAACACTGTCAAATTATTTTCGCCTGTTATTTCCGGAAATCGTCTACTGTCGACCCCAGCTGACAACCTTGCTCCCTCCACCACCACCCCGCCCCTACCCCCGCCGCCGTTTTCAGTGAGGTCAAACTTCTATGTGTATCTCTCCGTTCTTGTTCGGATCAGTCGTAGATATTACACAGAGGCCAAAAGCAAATGTCTGACCGAAACCTGACCCACCCCTTTCACTGATATTCGTCATTGAACTTTGGAATGGCTGGCCAAACGGTCAAATACGGTCTCAGTTCCAAATTGGATAAATCCGAAACGCGTCGAAAATCCATCCAGTCTGTTCAAATGTCACGACTTTGTCTCAGATTGTCTAGGTGTGGGGAGCTGTATTTAGCGAGAATCAACAGCCAGGGGATCCATTAGCGTTCGAAAGACGTCACACAAATGTAACAACAAAGACCTGAGTCGCCATCGGAAACTGTCACCTGCTATGCGAGTAAATACAAGTTACAGGGGTATTGTTGGAGAAACTGACTATTGGAAAATGTGTGTTTGATGTTTATGTATGTTTTGTTTTATTTTGGTGTGGTTTAAACAAAAATGTATTCAAGACAAAATAAAAATACAAAGAATCGTTATGTGCTCATCAACAAGCTATAGCTTATAGGCGATGAGCTCATACAGTTGGAAAAAACGGACAGTGTAAGGCGGACGAACAGTTTCATTTCGCTAACAAAAATTGAGAATTAACAAAAAATAACAACAATAAAAACGAAAAACAAGAGAAAACAAAGAAAGAAAAAGAAAGGAAGAAAAAAAACTACAATAACAAAACATAAAAATACGAACAGTCGCTAGAAAACAGTCAAAACAAATTGTAGTAGAAAAAACAAAACAATGTTAGGTAGATAGACTGGCTGGTGGCTTAAATAAATACTATCGAGAGAGAACTGGAATGTGGAGACAGAGGGGGATGGGAAAAGGGAAAGATGGTTTGGTTTAAACAAAAAAATTATTCAAGACAAAATAAAGATGCAAAGAATCGTTATGTGCTCATCAACAAGCTATAGCTTATAGGCGATGAGCTCATACAGTTGGAAAACGCACACAATGTAAGCTAAACTCTGCTGTGGTAGATGGAATGAAGGAGTTTCGATAAAGTTCAGTTTTGCATGTAGTCACATCTCTTTCTAATGGTCTGCGTCTGTGGTACGGATTAATGTGGGCGACTAAAGGGGGCAAGAGATCACTTATATATTGGGGACAGAGGCCTAGTATCATTTTGTGGAACATCAAGAGTTTATGCCGTTTCCGTCTTTCCTTTAATGTGCAGAATCCGGATTCTATGTACAGTTTCTGGTGGCTAGTTCCACGTATACCTCCTATAATGATTTTTATGGATTCTAGGTGCAGGCTTTCTAGCTTTTTTGATTGAGTGTCGGTGCAGTTATCCCAGACGATATCAGCATAATCAAAAAGTGGGAGGATGAACGATTTGTACATAGTTTCTAACGCTTTTCTGCTCATTTTGTACTTGTAAGACCGAAGACAGGAAATTAACATACTTGTTTTGTTTATAACAGACCTAATGTGTTCATCCCATCTGCAGTTGTTTTGTAAGATTACTCCTAGGTGTTTGTGAGATGGTGTTTCTTTTAGAGTTGTGCTGCCAAAAGTGAGTTGTTGATTTTGATTCTGACCTCTAGTAAAGTTTAGTTGTTCAGTTTTTTCTTTATTAAATCTAACTTTCCATTTTTTGGCCCATTCATAAAAAAATCCTAAGTCATGGTTCAGTATTTCGGCACGCGAATCGGGGTTGTTCAATGCCAAGGACAAACTAGTGTCGTCTGCAAATAACTTAATCACGGACTGAATATTGTTAACAATGTCATTAATATAAATCAAGAATAGAAGAGGTCCAAGCACAGAACCTTGTGGGACTCCTGCTGAAACACTCTTAAAATCGGACTTCTCCCATTTAATTACAGCAGCCTGCATGCGACATGATAAACAGTCCCGAAACCAGTTAAGCAATTTTACTCTGATACCGACGGCTTCCAGTTTTGATAGCAGGCCTGTGTGCCACACACGGTCGAATGCTTTGGATATGTCAAGATAAACCGCTTGCGTAGTTATTCCTTTATCAAAAGATGAACATAAATCATTGTAGATGCAGAGTAATTGGTTTACTATGGAATCTCCACGAATAAATCCTGATTGTGATTGTGTAATAATATTATTATATTGTAAGAAGTTGTACATATGCTTATGAATACATTTTTCAAGCACTTTGCCAATGCAACTCAACAAAGAAATGTAGCGATAGTTGTTACAAGACTCCTTGGGCCCCTTTTTGTGCAAGGTGGTAACGTGGGTAACTTTCCAAATAGCAGGGAACTTGCTTTCACTGAGACATCTATTGAATAGTATAGTAAGAGGTTCAGCAATGATAGAAGAGGCAACAATAAGTAATCTGTTATGGACTTGGTCAGGACCGGTGGCTTTACTTTTATCTAAGTTTTGGATAATATTGCTTACTTCAGAAACTGATAGTGTAATGTCATTAAGTTGACAGTCTAGTTGAGGAAGGCTGGTGGTGTGTCATCTTCGTGTTCTAGAGTTGACTGTTTAATAAAGAAGTCATTAAAAAATGTTTGCCTTTTCTTTATTTGAATAATATATTTTTCCGTTATAGTCTATTGGAGGAATTTCATCGTTGTCTATACTCTTCTTTTTCAAGAATGCCCGGACCAACCGCCACCAATCTTTCTATCTAAAAACGTTTGGGTCAGATGCTTTTCTATCTAGTTGCTGTAAGAACTCACTTTTCCGATGTCTAATTTTTAATATAACATAATTTCTGAATTGGTGGAATTTTCTCCAGTCGACTTCTCGATTACTTTGTTTTGCTTTTTTGTGATTTTTTCCCCGTTTTTCTATCAATATTCGAATTTCATCATTTATCCATAGTGCGTCTCTTTGGCGTACTAAGATTGTTTTAGCTGGCATACATTGTTTAGCAATTTCAAAAAACGTGTCAGTGAAGTTGGCGGCGTTTAAATCTATCGTATCGTTTTCGACAATGTTTCTCCAGTTAACATTAGTGAGTAAATTGCAGAATTTATTAGAGTCCAGTTTACTGTAGTAGTTATATATTATTCTTTTAAATGGTTTGTTTTTAATCACAGTGTTTCTAATGTATGCGCAGGGGACGCCGTGGTCACTACATATGGCAGGGAGAACCTCTGTGCGACTCACTATGTGTGGATTTTGCTTCATGATTAGGTCTAAACACGAACTTGTTGATTCTGTAATCCTAGTTGCTGAGTTTGTAAGCTGGAAAAGTTGGTGCACATTTAGGATGTCCATTATGTGTTGTGACGGGTTATTAAAAATGTCGTTGTTAAAGTCGCCTAGTATAATAAATTTTACTACACAGTTGTTGGCCTTGCAGATACTGTCGCTTATCAGCTCCCAGTAGTTGACACTAGAATTCGGTGGGCGGTAAAAGGAACCAACTAACAGACTTTCTAGGTTTATTTTTGTTTCTACCCATACTGCTTCCAAACCATTTACTTGTAAATCCGGACGCGGTTTGCAGAACAGATTTTTTTTTTTTTTTTTTTTACATATATAGCAACACCACCATGTGGCTCGTTCGGTCGGTCGCATCTAATGGGTGGATGGAAATTTGTCAGGTGTATCGAGGTATTCATATCTATTTGGGACAACCAAGTTTTAGATACAGTAATAATATCGAACTGATTTGCTTCCGCCTTTATAAGATCTATTTTGTTTATAATACTTCTAGCATTAAGGTGAATAATACATAGATCAGACCTGGTATCAGTCCTACTTGGTCCCCGGGTTTGCCTCAATGTCTCCAGCGCGCAAAAGTAGCTTACGCAAGGTTACGAGAGTATAACCCGCTGTATCTATGATGGCAGGCAATACATTTTCTGAGCGACACTTAAACGAATCCCCGACCTGTGTTTGTTCAAAAACATCGTGAGGCAAAACAGTAATTAACATATAAGCAAGCAAAGCAAGCGACAGCCGATTCTTGGATTTGACCGACGTTAGAATTAAAAAAAAGATACGAGGTTAAAATGGTTTATTCTGGTGTGAGGATTGGTTTTGTGGACTGACATGAGAAATGGTTTATATGATAATGAGAATCTGAAACAAGAATGACGGCTAGCGTTGTTGCTTGGTGTTCTAAAACAAGAACCAAACACAGAAATGTCATGCCAACATTCTTCCAAGCACTAGACACGAAGACAACATAGCTCAGCCAAAACCCAATCAGTGTCTTAACTCTCCATCTCATTTTAGATTTTTTTTTCTTTCTTTTTTCCCCCGTTTAACTGTTGTTTAAGTGTCGTTTTGTAGCTTGATAAAGGGGATTACTCCGAAAATTCGCCTGTTGTGTTTTGTCCGAATAAATAGCGTTCTTTTGAACCTTTTATGTGTTTGGATCTTATATATAAGAGAAGTTTTTAAATGTGCATTTTCCTATGACGGAGTTTGATTGTCCTGTGGTGGCCTTGTGTGGCTGACAGGGCATTAGAGACCAGTGATGTCTTTCGTCCTGATACGATCTTCGGTGTCTTCTTCTTCTTCTTCTTGTAGTATGACAAGGC
>OY757556.1:12239488-12246988 GCA_963584105.1 Alviniconcha strummeri
AAAGGGGGCAGTGGGTATTGAGGTGGGGTAGAGGGAGATTATATAGCTATCGCTACATTGTCACCACCAGAATGACGCCTGCATTAAGATGGACAGCGATGAGAGCCATTTTAATGTTTCATTAATCGTGAAGGACAAAGTCACAAGACAATATCCACAAACCACAACCTTTCTGAAGAGGTGGGAGAACCGAAGCGGAATCGAGCCAAGGCCCTTCTGCTTACCAGCCTAACGCCTTACCGCTGGGCCAAACCGGCTTACGTGTCCACAGAATCCACATACGGCTTGTTAGGGACGGGAGACGGGGGAGGGGGGGGTACCTATGAGTAGCTTGTCCCCGCGCTCCGACCCGTGGGGGGCGGGGATAGCTCAGTGGTTAGAGCGCCGGACTCGTGATTGAAAGGTCGCGGGTTCGAATCCCTGCTGGAACGGGGTCGACTTTCTGTGCTGACTCTTATTTCGGTATCCGTTTCCACCCCCGTGTTACCACAGTAGCACGTAAAAAATCCCGGTCATTCTGCCAAAAGTGCAGGTGGCAGGTTACAGCTAAACACGCATACACCTTACGTA
This sequence comes from Alviniconcha strummeri, assembly GCA_963584105.1. NCBI lineage: Eukaryota > Metazoa > Mollusca > Gastropoda > Provannidae > Alviniconcha > Alviniconcha strummeri. The sequence continues at coordinate 12,240,059 of OY757556.1, forward strand.
TGTGGCTTTTATTGAACCGTGCTTCGGCATTGGTCACAACTTGTCCCTAATATGTCAAATGACATCTGAGGACATTAAGCATCAACTCATCATCATCTCCGACCCATAAAGACCGAGGAGACCGTCAGCCACCACCAGAACAACAGTGTTAAAGAGGTGGGGACCCCGCCAGTGCCCAGCAACTTGTGTACTCCGCTACTTTCAACAGCTGTGCGGAACAAAGTCACAAAGACAGCGTCCGAAAAGCAACGGCTGAGGAACAGTTCAGCAGCAAGACAATCCATCAGCCAAGTTGCAGCTCCCTTCTCCTCATCTCCCCTGGGCTCTGACAAGCAAATCATGTACTTCTTTTTGTATAAATACCAACAGAACAACCAAACCAAACAGTGAGCCGGTTTGGCCTAGCGGTAAGCGGAAAGACCTCGGTTCGATGCCGCTTCGGCTTCCTTTCTGTTCAAAAAGGTTGTGGTTTGTGGACACTGTCCTGTGACTTTGTCCATCACTTCCTACTGAAATATTAAAATGGCTCTCATCGCTGCCCATCTTGATGCAGGAGTCATTCTGGTGATGACAGTGTAGCGATAGGTATATAATCTCCCTCTTCCCCCACGTCCAAACCCCCTTCACCCCTTTCTCCCCGTCCCTAATAAGCCTTATGGTTTCTGTGGACGTTAACCGCCATGTTTACTTACTTACAAACCAAGCATGACAATGAAAATATTTGTAATTTTGTATGTTTTCCGGCTAGTTTAACGTGTCTTGGGTCCGGTTGCCCTTAGATGCAAAATCCGTGAGTAGCAGCAACCCAGCAACTGTTTCATCGCGGGGTTTCCCAACACGAGTCATGCATCATCAGTGCTCTTAATGAGTCGGTCGAGAAAGCCGGCAAACTGATCATCAGGCAATCAGAGCACCTTTGAAAAGCGCCCATGGCAGAGAAACAGCAAAACTTAACACTACTGAATTATGGAGGACGTCTTCATGGGACTCCTGAAAGTTCGTTACGCGTGGTGACAACAGCTGGTCTTTTCGTCTTGTTACTCCATGCCACCTTCTGTATCCTTGTCATTCTAATTCCAAGTTTCTCTCTCTCTCTCTCTCTCTCTCTCTCTCTCTCTCTCTCTCTCTCTCTCTCTCTCTCTCTCTCTCGCTCGCTCGTTCGCTCGCTCGCTCTCTGTCTCTGTCTCGGTCTCGGTCTCTGTTTGTGTCTCTTACTGTTAATTATAACCATCATGATTGACTGGGCCCAGAATATATATATATGCCACATGCAGTTCGTCGGGTGTCTGAAGCATCTCATTGACCGCTGTGCCCAAACGTTTTTCAGCATTAAGTTGTCCAGATTTGGGCTACCTAGGATTCCTTTGGCCGCACGAAGACCATGTGCTATTTTATTCTCCGCTTCTGTCCTTTGTCTATCTTAGGAACAAAATACTTCGTATATAATTCGTTGTAATTCTCTGCATAAGATTTAAGCGCGCGCACGCACGCACGCACGCACACGAGCAGTTAACTGTAATAATTTACATAAGAAAGTATACTACTCATAGCTGTAGAAGCAACAGCACCATCATTAACAGCAGCAATACCGAAAACAACAGCAGCAGCAGCAGCAGCATCAACAATGGCAACACCTCCGCCGTCGTCAGCAGCAACGGCAACACGCCCAACAACAACAGCGGCAGTGGCAAATTCTCCAACAACAGCAGCAGCAGTGGCTACACCCCAAACGGAACAGCAGTATTACCTATAGCATGATCAGCGACACCACTATCAGAACTACATCAGGATCAGCGACACCACTATCAGAACTACATCAGGATCAGCGACACCACTATCAGAACTACATCAGGATCAGCGACACCACTATCAGAACTACATCAGGTTCGGCGACACCACTATCAGAACTACATCAGGATCAGCGACACCACTATCAGAACTACATTAGGATCAGCGACACCACTATCAGAACTACACCAGGGTCAGCGACACCACTATCAGAACTACACCAGGGTACGGTCAGCGACACCACTATCAGAACTACATCAGGGTCAGCGACACCACTATCAGAACTACATCAGGATCAGCGACACCACAATAAAAACTAGATCCGGATCAGCGACACCATTGTATTGTAGTGTTTTGTAATGAGAGCAGAACTATCTTGAGGTTAGAGCTGAACGAGTCCAGAGAGGGTTTCTGACGGAGAAAGGAAGGGGAAGGTCTTTCCATGCAGAGGGACCGAAGACATCAAAGGCGCGGGAACCAACAGTGGAGAGTCTGGTACGAGTTTAACTAACCAGTAGGTGCAAGTTCTTTTTCCTGTGTGTGTGTGTGTGCGTGTGTGCGTGCGTGCGTGCGTGCGCGTGTGTAGTCATTAGTTCTACGCAAAACACTTCTGAGCTGACGATTACTTTAACTTGAATTCGAGCGAATTTCATGGACACACTGATTCGTTTGTTTATTCGCATTTTGCTATGGTTGTTGTTTTCTTGCTGTCAGTGTCGTTTGATTATTTGTTTGTTCCTTTGCTTTGTTGTTCAGAGCGGTGAGGAGGTTTGAGATGTCAACCCCCTCCACCCCCACATCCAAGAGAGAGAGAGAGAGAGAACAAATCATTTTGGCAACAATAGCGTACCATACCACAGGATAACTAACCGCCTGTCCACATGCCGCTCTTAGCCATGCTCTTCACTATGCCTGACCTCTCACTTTCCATCCCACCTCGCTTCCGGTGGGCCGCTCTGACGTAAGGCCGTTACTGTCGTTTGCTCTCCCGTGGTCAAAACTCCCCACCGCCGTTGGCTTGTTTGTGTTAGCAGACGACATTTCGTGCCTCCATTGTGGATTGGCGCGTGCAGTTGGAAGGGAGACAATTTGTTGTCGTTCGTGCGAGTTACTGCCCGCTGGAAGCCTAGTCGGCGGTTATAGTAACTGTCTGCGTTATTATTTTGGGGTGTTTGGTTTGGGGATTGGCGGCTGTTGTCAAGTTCGCTGAATGTGGAAAAAGAGGTGCTGGAAATGAAAGGGCAAACATATCCCTGGAGCTGCCTCTCGTGCGCGCGCGCGAACGGAGACGTAACAGCACGTGCTCTTTGGAGATTTGCATAACCTAAGTGGATTTCAGCGAGTGCGAAATTGCGTGAGTTGTTGTTTTAGTGACCCCTGCCTCTCAGCAAAGTGATAGAGTCAAGCTGATGGCGTATGGTGTGCATGTAATCGAGGCGTTATACATGTTCGCGCTGAACCCCCTATAACTCCCCGCCTCCCCACCACCACCCCGTCCCTCCTCTCCTTATTGTCAGATCCTGTTTATATATATATATTCCTGTACTTTATATATAGAGAGAGAGAGAGAGAGAGAGAGAGAGAGAGAGAGAGAGAGAGAGAGAGAGAGAGAGAGAGAGAGAGAGAGAGAGAGAGAGAGAGAGAAACAGACAGACAGACAGACAGACAGACAGACAGACAGACAGACAGAGACACAGAGAGAGACAGAGAGAGTGAGAGAATCTACCGTTATTTTATTTTAAATTTGATAATAATTTTGTTGATTTCTTACAGAACTATTCAAATAGACAAATAAGCTAATTCCCAAAATGGATAACATCCGTTTAGGCGATGAACCACTTAATGTCGATCACGGTCATATGACTACTTGATGTACGATCAGTTGCTATGGGAAACGAGAAATCGTGATGTCACCGTCAAGCGACTGCTCGTGTACTGTAGGTTTCAAAATTACTTTGTTCTCGAATGGTGATGTTACAGCTTTCGTTCTTTAGTACTACACCACGGTCTGTGGTTTCCCATAGCAACTGACCGTGCATCACGTAGTCATAATTATGACTGATCGAGAGTGGATCATAGGCTTTTAAAATTAAAGATAAGTGGCATAACCTTAAAGGAACTCTCCTTCGGCGGCTAAACGTCTCATATGCTTAGAAGAGGTTAAACGGACATGATCAGCGTTAAAGGTTTTGTGACTGAACGTGCCGTTGATTTTATAACGATTTTAGAAGAGGACTTTCCCAGACAGTGTTACTAACACTGTTTTCACGAGCTCTTTGTCGTGTTTCAATATGACATCACTGATAGAATACCGGAACTTCTCAATTTTGTGTACATGTCATGCATACATTATTTTTGTCAATGTTCATTTTTTAGATCTGAACAGTCATTGTGAAATAGTTTCAGTTTCCTAACAGCAAATAAATAAATAATAAAAAATAATAAAAAATGGAGTTACATCCGTGAAAATAGTCAATTTTGGTCTTCTGTTTGTTTTGTTGCCTCTGACGTTTTGACAACAATTTGCCATCTTGCCATCGTAAATGTCTGTATGATTATCATTTTATCTATAGGTAACACTCAAATAAGCATATTGCTTTCGTGTTTCCTGTACTTATTTGTTGAGCTTATGATTACGATGAATGAATACAATTTAGTTTAAACCAAAATAGTCAAGCGACAAAACGTGAAACAACGAGGCTCCGTACGCCAGTACAGAATCAACAAACAAGGGGCTTTTTGACAACAATTTGCCATCTTACCATCGTAAATGTCTGTGTAATTATCATTTTATCTATACTAGGTAACACTAAAATAAGCATACTGCTTTTGTGTTTCCTGTACTTTATTGTTGAACTTATGATTACGATGAATGAATACATTTTGTTTAAACCAAATAAGGTAGAGTAACGCTCGAAAGCCGTCACACAAACACAATAAAGACCTGAGTCGCCTACGGTCTCTCACCTGGCATGCGGGCAGATACAAAAATCAGTACTTGCAACAGGACCTAGAATATTTTTCAAAACGATTCCAAACGTCGTTTGAATCACAGATCAGATTTCAGAGAGAGAGGGAGAGAGAGAGAATCTTGTAGGATAGATGTGCTACAAGTCCGCTTTGGGCCCGAAAAGCATTCTTGCCTGCCAGCATCTCCACATATAGTGGCACCTTTTCTGCTAGGCTGCACCACTGACTTGGTAGGACTTTCGATTTCACCCCCTTTCCTTTTATTTTCTTCTTTATTTTCCAGCCACACTCCCTCTTCGCACACCAAAAACATTGGTAATGATTTATTTGATCGTGAATATTATAGTTACTGAAAGAAGAAGAAGAAGAAGAAGAAGAAGAAGAAGAAGAAGAAGAAGAAGAAGAAGAAGAAGAAGAAGAAGAAAAGAGTGAGGGAGAAAAGCGATTTATTAAGACGTCATGAAACGTAGTGTCTGGTATAAATGCGTCACGAAATATTTTCCGCGTCATCAAAAGAAAATATGTATATATTAGAATAATAATACTTACATACAATCTTTGTTGTGTCCTCTTGCTCACCTTATCCGACCCAGAGTACAAGACCTAGGCATAATCAATGCTTGTTCACAAGCTGTCAACTGTACCATTATTTTAGTCATTGATTTTATATTATCCGTTGTTTGTTTTTCGCGATATGGACAGATACAGCTTTATTTCCTGTGCTGGAGTGTCCACTGTGACAGTCGGTAAGATGCATGTTTGTTGTTGACAGTGATTGAAGTTTCGTACTGATTTTCTACAGTTTTGGTCTAGTCTTCTTCTTCTGTTTACAGAACTGGGCTCACAGGGGACGTTGTTAATTCAACTGTGGGGTCTTTTGAACTAGTCTGAGACCTAAATCTGAAACAGAACGAGGCACAGAGTGCTTGTGCAGAATCAACACTCAAGGGAGTTAATTAGCGCTCGAAATACGTAACACAAGTACAACAACGTAGACCTGAGTTGCCTACGGTAACTCTCACCTGGCATGTATGTAAATACAAGGTACATAAACTCCACCAGAGGTACACCCTCTCTACATTTCAGGCACTCTCGGCGACGCAGCTAATTTGTATTCAAGATCTGACATAGCCCTTTGATCTCGAAACTGGTTCAGTATATTTCAGTATACGAAACTGGTTCAATTTAGTCAACATTTGAGGATGTACCATGGTGGATTTTATGTACCTTGTACTTACACGCATGCCAGATGAGAGTTATCGTAGGCGACTCAGGTCTTTGTCGTTGTACTTGTGTTATGTATTTCGAACGCTAATTAACTCCCTTGAGTGTTGTTTAGCCTGCGACCTGAAAAGGATATTGCGGTGATTTTTTTCTCTATCTTGAGCTTACAGCCAGGAATAAGTTCTCGATGACATTATTTTATCGTTTTTTGTTGTTGTTGTTTTTAAATCTTTTTTTTATTCCACATTATTTCGTTCATTTATTTTAACTTACTTCATCTCATTCATTCTCCCATTACACCCGTTCACGTTCTCAGTGTGAACTTATAATTCTGTATAAAGATGTTGGTCGCCTACAGAAAAAAAGAAGGAGGTTGTTTTGGCTTTCGGGGTGGCTGTTCTGTCACCTTGATAATCTTCTTCTCTTCTTCTTCTTCTTGCTCCTCCTCCTTCTTCCACCTCCCCCCCCCCCCTCCCCCCGTTTTTTCCCCCATTTTTTTTTTTCATTTTCTTCTTCCACCTCCTCCTCCTCCTCCTCCTCCTCCTTCTTCTTCTTCTTCTTCTTCTTCTTCTTCTTCTTCTTCTTCTTCTTCTTCTTCTTCTTCTTCTTCCTCCTCCTCTTTTTTCTCCTACTATCGCCCTGGCGTGACACTGGGCGGTTGACAGGACGTTAAAAACAAACCAGTTTATAAGTAGACTTACTAACTCTTCTCATCCTCTTATTCTTCCGCCTTCTTCTCCTTGAGTTAGAGAAGTTTCACATATATCAGGTCTGGAATGCGACGGCTCCCAGATGGAATTTTTCTAGCTGTTGTAGTTGTTCCTGCTGTTGCGGCTGTTGCTGTTGGTGGTAGTGCTTCTGCCACTGCTGCTAATTTAGTGCCTCTTAGCTGGACAGATTCGGACTGTTGCTGCTGCTACTGTTACTACTCGAACCATTACTACTGCT
>OY757556.1:12251988-12261903 GCA_963584105.1 Alviniconcha strummeri
AGAGAGAGAGAGAGAGAGAGAGAGAGAGAGAGAGAGAGAGAGAGAGAGAGAGACAGACAGACAGACAGACAGACAGACAGACAGACAGACAGACAGACAGACAGACAGACAGACAGAGACAGACAGACAGACAGACAGAGATACCGTCGTCTGACTATATTTTAAGTGTGTACGGGAGCGATACGGTGTCGGGTGCAAGAATCCTTGTGGGCAATGTGCTGACGGGGCTTCGTGCACCATGTCTGGTCGCTGTCCAAACAGTCCATGTGTACCCGGATTCAAGCCTCCCTATTGTCGTGGTAGCACTCAGTTTTGCTGTCTGTTTTCATATGTATTATATTATGCTACAGCTCTGAACGATCTTGTCTTTCGTCATCGTACATAACAGCTCTTAGGCAGCTTGTCGTGTGCAGTGGTACAGCTCTCACATTTTGGTGGGTGGATGGGCCATGGGAGGAATGATCGTAGTGGGTGGATGGGGTGTGGACTGATCTTAGTGGGTGGATGGGGGAGGAATGATCTTAGTGGGTGGATGGGAGGGAAGTGGATTGATCTGGGTGGGTGGATGGGAAGGAAGTGGATTGATCTGGGTGGGTGGATGGGAGGGAAGTGGTTTGATCTGGGTGGGTGGATGGGAGGGAAGTGGGGTGATCTGGGTGGGTGGATGGGAGGGAAGTGGGGTGATCTGGGGGGGTGGAATGGAGGGAAGTGGATTGATCTGGGTGGGTGGATGGGAGGGAAGTGGATTTATCTGGGTGGGGGGATGGGAGGGAAGTGGGTTGATCTGGGTGGGGGGATGGGAGGGAAGTGGGTTGATCTGGGTGGGGGGATGGGAGGGAAGTGGATTGATCTGGGTGGGGGGATGGGAGGGAAGTGGATTGATCTGGGTGGGTGGATGGGAGGGAAGTGGATTGATCTGGATTGGTGGATGGGAGGGAAGTGGATTGATCTGGGTAGGGGGATGGGAGGGAAGTGGATTGAATTGATCTTGGTGGGTGGATGGGAGGGAAGTGGATTGATCTGGGTGGTGGGTGGAGGGAGGATTGAGCTGTGTGTGTAGGCGGATGGATCGGATAACTTGTCTATTTTTGTTGTTGTTGTGATAAGCAGATTGAGATAGAGATATACTATGTTGTCTGACTATGTTTCAGAGTGTGTGCAGGGCCGATACGGAAGCCTGTGCGACAAGCCCTGTGGGGCTTGTGCTAATGGGGCTTTGTGCACTCCGACTGGTGGCTGTCCATCCAATCTGTGCGCGCCTGGATTCCAGCCTCCCGACTGCCGTGGTAGCTCCCTGTTTTCTTGTCTGTCGTCATAAATACTACAGCTCTGAGCGATCTTGTCTTTTGTCATCGTATATAATAACTCTTATGTAGCTTGGCTTTTGTAGTGGTACAGTTCTCAGCAAGCTTGCCTTTTGTCATTTACAGCCCTCAGAAAGCTTGGCTTTTGTCATTTACAGCTCTCAGCAAGCTTGCCTTCTGTCAGGGTACAGCTTTCAGCAAGCTTGGCTTTTGTCATGGTACAGCTCTCTGCAAGCTTGGCTTTTGGCATTTACAGCTCTAAGCAAGCTTGCCTTTTGTCATGGTACAGCTCTAAGCAAGCTTGCCTTTTGTCATGGTACAGCTCTAAGCAAGCTTGCCTTTTGTCATGGTACAGTTCTCAGCAAGCTTGCCTTTTGTCATGGTACAGTTCTCAGCAAGCTTGCCTTTTGTCATGGTACAGCTCTCAGCAAGCTTGCCTTTTGTCATGGTACAGCTCTCAGCAAGCTTGGCTTTTGTCAGGGTACAGTTCTCAGCAAGCTTGGCTTTTGTCATGGTACAGCTCTCAGCAAGCTTGCCTTTTTGTCATGGTACAGTTCTCAGCAAGCTTGCCTTTTTGTCAGGTTACAGCTCAAAGATATTTGTGACAAACAGTGTGGGCGGTACTGTTTCTGTATCTGCCGACGGAGTGTACACGTACAATTTTGACAAACAGTGTGCATATGTATCTGCTGACTGAATGTACACGGACATTTGTGACAAACGGTGTGGGCGGTACTTTTTTTGTGTCTGCCCACTGAGTGTACACGGACATTTGTGTCAAACAGTGTGGGCGGTACTGTTTCAATATCTGCTGATTGGATTTACACGGACAATGGTGATAAATAGTGTGGACGATACTGTTTCATTTTATGCTGATGGATTGAACATGGACAATTATTGTGATAAACATGCAGTGTGAATGGTACTGTTTCAGTCTGTGCAGATGGACAAGACAATGGCATCTTTGACAAACGTGCAGTGTGGATGGTACTGTTTCAGTCTGTGCAGACGGACAGGACAAGAACAATTGTGATAATGTGGACGACTTCGTTTCAGTCTGTGCAGACAGATTGGACACGAACATAATAATGTGACACACGCTGTGAACGATGTACTGTGCCCATGTCTGCTGATAGGATGCTCACGGCCTTTTCATACAACTAATGTGGACTATACAGTTTCATATTGTGCTGTGTGGGCCAACTGTGACAAACAGTTTGGACGATACTGTTTCATATCGGGATCAATTGTGATAAACAGTGTGGACGATACTGTTCATGTACAGGGCTATTTGTGACAAACAGTGTGGATAATACTGTTCCATGTACACGGCCAATTGTCACAGTGTGGTCGATACTGTTCATGTACAGGGCCATTTGTGACAAACAGTGTGGACAATACTGTTCCATGTACACGGCCAACTGTCACAGTGAGGCCGATACTGTTCATGTACGGGGCCATTTGTGACAAACAGTGTGGAAGATACCACTCTAGACTGTACTGAGGAATAGTACGGGGCCAGTTGTGACAAACAGTGTTGGCAATACTATTTCGGATTGTACCAAGGGATTGTGCGGGGCCACCTGTGATAAACGGTTTGGACGATACCATTTCAGATTGTACTGAGGTCGATTCTGACAAACAGTGTGGGAGATACTATTTCAGATTTGGAGTTGTACGGGGTCAAATGTGACAAACAGTGTGAGAAGTACTATTTCAGATTTGGAGTTGTACGGGGTCAAATGTGACAAACAGCGTTAGAAGTACTATTTCAGATTTGGTGTAGTACAGGGTCAAATGTGACAAACAGTGTGGGAAGTACTGAGGAATAATACGGAGCCAGTTGTGACGAACAGTTTGGATGCTATTTCAGAATGTACCAAGGGACTGTACGGGGCCAAATGCGACCAAAAATGTGGCAGCTGCGCAAACGGAGCACAGTGCAGCTTTGTTGATGGCTCATGTCCAAACGGCGCCTGCGCTTCTGGCAAACCCCCGTTCTGTAAAGGTATCTCAGCTCATATATATATATATATGTGTGTGTGTGTGTGTTTGTGTGTGTGTGTGTGTGTGTGTGTGTGTGTGTGTGTGTGTGTGTGTGTGTGTGTGTGTGTGTGTGTGTGTGAGAGAGAGAGAGAGAGAGAGAGAGAGAGAGAGAGAGAGAGAGAGAGAGAGAGAGAGAGAGAGATGTGGCTGGATGGGTATTGTGACAAACAGTGTTGGCAATACTATTTCGCATTGTACCAAGGGATTGTACGGGCCCACCTGTGATAAACGGTTTGGACGATACCATTTCAGATTGTACTGAGGTCGATTCTGACAAACAGTGTGAGAAGTACTATTTCAGATTTGGAGTTGTACGGGGTCAAATGTGACAAACAGCGTTAGAAGTACTATTTCAGATTTGGTGTAGTACAGGGTCAAATGTGACAAACAGTGTGGGAAGTACTATTTCATATTGTACTGAGGAATAATACGGAGCCAGTTGTGACGAACAGTTTGGATGCTATTTCAGAATGTACCAAGGGACTGTACGGGGCCAAATGCAACCAAAAATGTGGCAGCTGCGCAAACGGAGCACAGTGCAGCTTTGTTGATGGCTCATGTCCAAACGGCGCCTGCGCTTCTGGCAAACCCCCGTTTTGTAAAGGTATCTCAGCTCATATATATATATGTGTGTGTGTGTGTGTGTGTGTGTGTGTGTGTGTGTGTGTGTGTGTGTGTGTGTGTGTGTGTGTGTGTGTGTGTGTGTGTGTGTGTTTGTGTGTGTGTGTGTGTGTGTGTGTGTGTGTGTGTGTGTGTGTGTGTGAGAGAGAGAGAGAGAGAGAGAGAGAGAGAGAGAGAGAGAGAGAGAGAGAGAGAGAGAGAGAGAGAGAGAGAGAGAGAGAGAGACAGACAGACAGACAGACAGACAGACAGACAGACAGACAGACAGACAGACAGACAGACAGACAGACAGACAGATGTGGCTGGATGGGTATTTGACATAATTTTGTAAAGCGCAGTGTGCTCACCCTCGTCGTGGTATACATACCGTGCCGTATAAATTATCTCTATTATTATTACAACGTGCAAAGAATATCATCATCGTTATAACTTTTGAGATAATTTTCTACCAGTTTGACCCGGGCAACAACGTCATGGGCTGTGCAAGCCAGAGGTTCATGTCGTCCTTGTTGGTTTCCAGGGACTCTGGAAGAGGACGTTGTGAGACATGGTACGTATCAACACAAATGCTAGCCTAATCGTCATAAGACGACCAAGGCTGAGACCTCAGACGTGGCCCAATATTCACGAAGATCAAATAGCTGCCGTAATCGCGTTTACTTTCTATAGATTATGGGACAGCGAAAACATCGGCATGTGTCGAGCGTAAAATAAGATTATGTGGCCGGCATCAACGCATTTAAATTTATAGACTCATTTTTCGATGGTTAGGCAGTTTAATTGCAGTATAAATATGGCGGCTCTGATGCTGCCGTCACCGACACAGGCTATTTTGGAGGATAAAACGAACACTTGCATAGACCGACGCCATCCCATGTAATACTGAAGACCACAAATTATTCACACACTAAAATTTGGATTCACGCTTCAAAACACATCATAGCCAACATAGACAGCGAAGAGGGGACAGGAAAATCTCGAGTGGGAAGCGGTCATTGGGCCACTGACATATGCTGCTGTAGAAATGAACACTGACTGTTTGAAATTGACACGGCTGTTTTCGAGCTGACGCGTGTTGCATTGTTGGTAAAAGAATCGATTTTTTTCCAGTCTAAAAACAAACATAAGCAAATAGCTATTTTGGAGCTTTTTGACGACTCGCGCATGTGGAAAGAGAGCCGAACTTACGGACTCTGTAACAAATCGGGATGAGGGGCCATCCACCTTGAACTTTATTTGTTCATCATACATACGGGCCATGAGGTTTTGTAAATCCAAGGGAGGAGTATCGTGGTCTGCTCCGTAGTTGGTTAGCACTTTGTGTCACGTACTCAGGACGAATCACACATTCACAGTCAGGTCTGCTCCATGCTGAGTTGAAATGCAAGTCACCAAAACACCTGAAGTAAAAAGCTGTTGGTTAGCTCTTGGAGTTAAACATCCTGTCAGCTAGCTGCATAGGGTCATCTCAAGACGACGCGCACGTTCAAAGTTACCCGGTTGAAATGCAAGTCATCAACAACAACAAAAAGAAAACAGAAGAAAACCGTTTGACTGAAAGTTGTACGCGCAACACAGTCAGTTAACGTGTCGCCAGAAGAGAGACAGCTCTGCCCGTTCTGGCGTATCTCTGACAAGATCCGCCCACTCCTGCGTACCTCTGACAAGATCTGGCCAAATAAGCCTTACGAGTTCTGTGGCCGTTGAGCACCATGTTTACTTACTTACTAAGGCGTCACACCCCTGTTTGATGGAAAATAATGGTCGAAACTTTGGCGAAATTTTCATGCCCGGATGATAACGAAAATCAAGCGATGTCACTGGTTTTGATGCATAATTCTGTCCGTGACAGTCACAAATAATGGTTGTCTTAATTGCGATCCGTATCCGTATAGATTAAAAGTCCGATGCCGGCTGGAATACTGTGCCAGTGTTTGGGACCGTCACATCCAGAAGCACATTGTCAAACCTAAAACCATGCAGCGCCGAGGAGCACGCTTTATCAAGAGGAACAACTCTTCTCTGGAGCCAGGAAGTGTCACGACTGTATGGACGTGATCTCCAACTTCCTCAAGAACGCAAAAAGCAACAGCGTCTTGTGTACAAGATAGTCACTGGACAGTTCCCAGCTATACCAGCACAGGATTACATCACCCGGCCCCGCGTCAGGAACAAGAGGCTTATCAGACCAAGGACCACCGGAGGTTTAGGGGATGGTATGAATCTTACTCCACCCTCTAGTCAATTTTGATAGTAGTAGTAATGATAATGATGATAATAGTTATGGGGTACTTAGAGGCGCCTAACCTGAACTTGGGGTAAGCACTTACAAGTTCTTTAAACATACATCCAGACATTCACAACAAAGATTCATGCACACACACACACACACACACACACACACACACACACACACACACACACACACACACACACCACACACGCACGCACGCACGCACGCACGCACGCACGCACGCACGCACGCACGCACGCACGCACGCACGCACGCACGCACGCACGCACGCACGCACGCACACACACACACACACGTACACACACACACATACACGCACGCACGCACGCACACACACATACACGCACGCACGCACCCACGCACGCACGCAACGCACGCACGCACGCACGCACGCACACACACGCACACGTACACACACACATACACGCACGCACGCACGCACACACACACGCGCGCGCGCGCGCGTGTATCACAGTGCAATGGGACTGAAGATTATTTTAAAAAATTCACAAAGAAAACTGTTCTGAGAAAGATTGAAAGAACTGACAGAGTTAGCATGACGGACAAAAAGAGGGAGTTGGTTCCAGGTAGTTGGAGCCTGGTAAGAGAAAGAACGCTGACCACTGGACTTAAAACGGAAGGGGGTCGCATTCTGAACACTCGGGTCTCTACAGAACAACGGATCTACCGGGAGGAGATGTAAAGGCGAAGAAGATCTGAAAGGTATACGGGGGCTTCGTGAGAGACGAACTTAAAACAAAGCAAAGACAATTTGTATTCGATTCTCTGCTCAGTGGGTAGCCACTGAAATACGATGTATCCGAGTTACATAGCCGCAAAGCATATGTTTTCACCAGTGCTGTTCTTCGTTCGCTACTTTGGCGATTCGGACGCGCCTAACCTGTCGCAGGTATGTAAGAATGAAGTTGTGTCTTTTCTGCGTGTAAGATAAGATAAAATAATACTTTATTGTCCTTAAAAGGAAATTTGCTTTAAAATATACCATCAGTGTAACATGTAAATGAATAAAATTCAAATTAAACGTATGATGATTCAACGTAAAACATTTACATAAAGAAAAAGGTGTTTAAACAAATTACAGTTATAGCTAAAAACAAGTTAATAACAACATAACATATGAACACACGCACGCACGCGTGTGCTGATTGGCTGAACGCCAGTATCAGCCATATTTGCATATGGCCCGTGACACGTTCTCCACAAAAATCTGTATGGTCACAGCGCCAGAAGCATAGGTTACTGTGCACACATGTGGGCTCTCACAAGCTAAAACTAGAAAAGTAAGTAAACATGGTGCTTAACGTCCACAGAAACCATAAGGCTTATTAGGGACGGGGGGAAGGGGGGGGGGGAAGTGGGTATGGAGGTGGGGGATAGGGAGATTATATACCTATCGCTACACTGTCACCATCAGAATGATTCCTGCATTAAGATGGCCAGTGATGAGAGCCATTTTAATGTTTCAGTAGGAAGTGATGGACAAATTCACAGGACAGTGTCCACGAACCACAGCCTTTTTGAAGAGAAAGGAGAGCCGAAGCGGTATCGAACCGAGGTCCTTCCGCTTACCAACCTTACCGCTAGGCCAAACCGGCTCACGTTAAAACTAGCATGATAATAATAACCTTTTACAGTGCTATACCGTGAAAACGTTACGAGCACACGGCGCTGTATAATATACCGCAATACAAACTATAGAAACAATCACGGAAATCAACACAACGAATACCGCAATACAAACCATAGAAACAATCACGGAAATCACACAACGAATACCGCAATACAAAACCATAGAAACAATCACGGAAATCAACACAACGAATACCGCAATACAAACTATAGAAACAATCACGGAAATCAACACAACGAATACCGCAATACAAACTATAGAAACAATCACGAAATCAATACAACGAATACCGCAAACTATAGAAACAATCACAGAAATCAATACAACGAATACCGCAATACAAATTATAGAAACAATCACGGAAATCAACACAACGAACAAATACTATGCATACACACAACAACACCCAGCTACACACAGCCCGCAGCAAACTCCCCCGCTAGTCATGAAACATTACAAACGTGCACAACCTATTTTCCATTAGGTTCACATAGCTTTCTCTTTCATTCGCATTCACACCCACAATCCTTCTGTTCCTCTGCCCCGCTCACTCACTCAAACAATCACCAGTGAAGATGTCAGCAGCCAATGAAAAAAGTGCACGTACAGCTTCCGGTGTCTGAGAGGGGGTTAGAGCAGCTCAGAGCTGGCGGAAGAAACGAGAACTGTTTTAAGTTAAGTTTTGAACTGTGAGAGAAGAGGAGTCGTGTGGTAGTCTGCTTGGAAATAACGGGGTCAGGCACTGTCTCTCAAGCATACTTAAATACTCAAGCAGAATTCGTAACTCGCAAAGTGCGCTGGATTTTCTATTTTCATCGGAAGCCGTTTCTTTTCTTGCTCAGTCTGAGAGAAACTTGACAATCTGAAATTTGAATTCCCACTAAAAGTTTCAGTAAAGACACCTCATACCAAACACACACACACACACACACACACACACACACACACACACACACACACGCACGCACACACACACAGAGCTACACTGTCATACTGTCTTGTAATCGAAGATAACACTCTGTAACATTACTGTTCCGACTCCATTTCAACTAGCTGCCCATAACAGATCTCAGCTTGTTATTACCCGCCTTGATGTGAAATAAAAAGCAAACGTGGCATGGTGGAGGGGCGAGGGGATGGGGGTGACGTGCACAATACAATAATGGACGTGTGCTGATACCTTGGGAAATGCAAAAGTCTTAGCTGTTGTTTCTTTCCCGTCTCTTGGGAAGGCACAGTCGGAGGAAGCGTGGTCATGCAGCGTCGTCTTCCTTGTGGCTCCGCTCGTCCCGGCGATCTGTTTCGTCCCCTACAGACCCACAGTTCCGTGAAAAAAGGCCAGCAGGCTCAACTTCCGGAACCGGAAGACGTTCTCTTGTATGACTGCCGGGAGCTGCCACAAGTATCACTCGTGTTTGTCGCGATAGAAAAATACTTGTGGCAGGTCGTATGTGAAGTCGTTCCCTTCGGCTTTTCTCATTGGCTCATGCAGCTTCAGAAGCTTGGACGATGTCTTTGTCTGACAGTCACGCTTCCGGCGCTCTAACCACCGAGCCATCGCCGTTCCCCGAGACAACGCGGTAGTGAAACATGGATATGTAGGTCCACGAGTAAAAGAAGCCGGTTAAAGAAATAAAATATGTACGTGCCTACGGCTCTGAGACACCCCCTTCGCCCAGTTCGTAAGATACAGTCACATACACAGACAGACAGACAGACAGACAGACAGACAGACACACACACACACACACACACACACACACACACACACACACACACAAACACACACACACACACACACACACACACACACACACACACACACACACACACACACACACACACACACACACACAAGGAATATACACGTGTAACAGGCACGTTATCATCATAACTGTCACTTGTGTTGATGTAAAATTACTGACTTTTGCTGTTACTTGGTGTGTTTATTAAGTTTGTAAACTTCGACTTTGTTCGAGTTTTTGTCATGAAGTGTCACACTGAGAAACGGGATGATGAATTCAAACAACTCGTCAGGG
>OY757556.1:12262103-12294603 GCA_963584105.1 Alviniconcha strummeri
AGAGTGTTTATATGTGTTTATGTGTGTGTGTGTTGTTGTTGTTGTTGTTGCGTCTTCTGTTGTTGTTTTTGCTTGTGTGTGTGTGTGTGTGTGTGTGTGTGTGTGTGTGTGTGTGTGTGTGTGTGTGTGTGTGTGTGTGTGTGTGTGAGGGTGACCCCCCCCCTTCTCCCCGTCCCTAATAAGCCTTATGGTTACTGTGGACGATAAGCACCATGTTTACTTACTTGCGGACGCCGTGTGCAACGCTTGTGTTGCAGGAGCTGTCAGCGCGATCAACAGCTCGCCTACGTCACCGACAGTCTGCGGAACGCCGCCATGTCCGTCGCCTGCGCCCTCTTCTGGCCCGACGACGACGCCCATCCGCGACGAGATGATGGTCTCCTACAGCATCGACCTGGGCAAGCGTTGAAAGCCTTCGGCACCGGCACTTACCTGGTCAGTACCGCCCGTCGCTGAACAGGGTGCAAACTTTCACGGGTGACGGGACAGACGAACATTGAAAGGGGGTGGTTGGGGGGGGGGGGGGGGGACACAGCTGGGGATGGGTGGTGGTGGTGGTAGGAGACTGAAGGAGTGGGAGTGAGGGGTGAAACACTGGAGGGTTTGGAGTGAGAGGTGAAACACTGGAGGGTTGTGAGGGAGGGGTGGGAGTGGGAGGGAGGACACCATTCAACAGGTGGGAGGGAGGGGGGAATACTGGAGGGGTAGGAGGGGGGAAACACTGGAGGGAGGGGAAGGAGGGGAAAACACTAGAAGGGTGGTGGAAACACTGGAGGGGGGAGGAGGAGGGAGGGGAAAACATTGGAGGGAGGAGGGGGGAACACTGGAAGGGTGGGAAGAAGGGGAAACACTGGAGAGAGGGGTGGGAGGGGGAATACTAGAGGGGTGTTGAGGGAGAGAGAAACACTGGAGGGGTGAGAGGGAGAGGGGTAGCAGGGAGGGAGAAACACTGGAGGGGTGGGAGGGAGGGAAGAGGAAATACTGGAGGGAAGGGAACACTGGATGGAGGGGGAAACACTGGAGGGGTTGGAGGGAGCGGAAGGACTGAAAGAGTGGCTGGGAGGGCAATGCTGAAGGGGTGGAAGGGGAGGGGGGAACACTGAAGGAATAGGAGGGAAAGGGAACGTGAAGGCTGTACTTCAGGGCGAAGGCCTTTTGCTGATCCATGTTCTGACTACATTGTTGCGTGATTCTACGAAAAGGGTCTGTTGCTGATCCATGTTCTGACTACGTTGTTGCGTGATTCTAGGAACGTGTCTGTTGCTGATCCATGTTCTGACTATGTTGTTGCGTGATTCTTGTAGAGGGTCTGCTGCTGATCTATGTTCTGGCTATGTTGTTGCCATATTCTAGGAAAGGGGCCTGTTGGTGATCCATGTTATATATAAGCGATCATCAATCAATGTTATGGCTATGTTGTTGCGTGATTCTGGGAGAGGGTCTTTGCTGATCCATGTTCTGGCTATGTTGTTGCTAGATTCTAGATGATATGTTGGTGATCCATGTTCTGACTACGTTATTGTGTGCTTCTGGGGAGGGTCTGTTGGTGATCCATGTTCTAGCTGTGTTGTTGCGTGCTTCTCGGAGAGGGTATGTTGCTAATTCATGTTCTGGCTGTGTTGTGTGATTCTAGGAAAGGGTCTGTTGGTGATCCGTGTTCTGGCTCTTTTGTTGTGTACTTCTGGGACTGAGAGGGTCTTTGCTGATCCATGTTCTGTCTATGTTGTTGCTTGATTCTTGGAGTGTCTGTTGCTGATCCATGTTCTGGCTCTGTTGTTGCGTGCTTCTGGGAGAGGGTCTTTGCTGATCCATGTTCTGGCTATGTTGTTGCTTGATTCTTTGAGTGTCTGTTGCTGATCCATGTTCTGGCTTTGTTGTTGTGTGCTTCTGGGAGAGGGTCTTTGCTGATCCATGTTCTAGCTACGTTGTTGCGTGATTCTAGGAGAAGGTCTGTTTCTGATCCATTTTCTGGCTACGATGTTGCGTGATTCTAGGAGAAGGTATGTTGTTAATTCGTGTTCTGGCTATGTTGTTGCTTGATCCACGTTCTAGCTATGTTGCGTGCTTCTCGGATAGGGTATGCCAATAATTCATGTTCTGACTACAGTGAAACTCTGTTATAGCGAGAGCGGACGAGTTCTCGTTATTCCCAAATGACGAATTTACCAAGGGAAACGAAGGGAAATAATCTTGGCGCCGTCGATCTGCGCGGCTTGCAATGTGATGGGGGTTGCGTCACACTAGGCCTACGTACGGGGCGAGAACGCCAACGGCACCGTGCGCACTCGATCCAGACGAAGATGAGAGGAGGGAGAGGGGGGAGGGGGAGAGGGGATTACACACCGCACAAGGACGCGCCTTTCGTTGTTTTTCTTTGTTACCAGCCACCACGAGATGTGCCCTACCGGGAACTTGACGACGAGGTGGGGGGAGTGGGGCGAGTGGCGAGAACTTTTGTGACCAGGAAGGATAGAAAATCTCTCGCTATTACCGAGATGATTATCCACTAACTCTCGTTACACCCAATGGTTTATTCTTAAAGATTAAGAAGGATAAAAAAAAAAACAAAAAAAAAAACGGGGATTGAAAAATGTCTCGTTACTACAGTGTTCTCGTTATTGCAGTTGCCGTTATTAATGGACTCCGCTGTATATTGTTGCGTGCTTCCTGGAGAAGGTCTGTTGCTGATGCATGTTCTGGCTTGTTTTGCCCCCCGTGCTGCAGGGCCAGGGCCTGTTTGAGGACGAGGAGGACTGGAAGCAGAGCCTGTACGGCGACAACTACCAGGAGCTGCTGAGGGTGAAGATCAAGTACGACATCGACAACTTCCTCTGGTGCCACAACTGTGTGGCTAGCGACTTCAAGCTCGACTGCCGCCGTGGGTGTGGCGGGTGAGAGTCGTTTCCTTGATTCAGTTGGACAGCTCTTACTAGGCCTAGCCTGCTGAGAGAGACACAGAGAGACAGAGACAGACAGACAGACAGACAGACAGACAGACAGACACACACACAGACAGACAGACAGACAGAGACAGAGAGAGAACAGAGAGAGGGAGAGAGAGGCAGAGACAGAGAGAGACTAACAGACAGAGGCGCGCACGCAGACACACACACACACACGCACGCACGCACGCACGCACGCACGCACGCACGCACGCACGCACGCACGCACGCACGCACGCACGCACGCACGCACGCACGCACGCACGCGCACAAACACACGCACACACACACATTCACGCGCGCGCGCACAAACACACACACACACGATAATGAGGATACCTCATTACACAAAGATTAAGATTTAAGCACAAGTCAGATTTCTTTTTTCTTTTCTTTTTTTCTTTCTTCTTCTTCTCTTTTTTTTTTTTTTTTTTTTTTTTTACAAATTTGTCCATGACCACATACACAGTAACAAATGAATACAGAAAAAGAAAAAATAATACGTCTGACAATAAAATACAAACAATTGTAGAAACCATTACTGTCTGAGAAAGATGTAATAATAACGGAAATTTCTAAAGCGCCTACCCAGCGGCTCAGATCGCTAAACAAATATAACACACAAAATGTACAGCGAGATGGAAAATGTTATCAGCAATTTAGCAAAAGTTAACAAATAATGTAGACATCAAGAAGGGTTCAAGCATAACTTAGGTGCAAAATACACACACACACACACACACACACACACACACACACACACACACACACGCACGCACGCACGCACGCACGCACGCACGCACGCACGCACGCACGCACGCACACACGCACACACCAAGAGCACAGTGAACCCTTTTAATTGCATAAATACACGACACTTTATTCAGTGTCTTGTGTCCTTTTGATAAATAGAACGGTTTTTGTTGTTATTGTTTTTACTCTAAGGTCGGAAAACTGCTTTCATGCAAATACTTATTTCAATCTTTAGGGGCGGTGGCGAAGGCCGGGATCGCGGCAAGGTGGAAGAGCGAGAGAGTCTCAGCATGCTCTTTGAGCGAACCAATCGGCGGTTTGTGGAGTCCATGAATCGTGACGAGTAGTGCCGTCATACATATTCGTGACGTCATACATATTCGTGACGTCAGCAACTACATGACTCGTTTCCTTGAAGCGTTCACTTATTTTGCTCAGGAGATTATTACAGAAATATTAAGCCTATAAGTACTGACTTGTCCGACTGAATAATTTTTTTAATTTTTTAATGAATTGGCATATTGACATGTTGAAATATTTGTATAAGCAACAAAATAGTATCCATCGGTTTGTACCCGGTATGACCAGTGAAACTGAAACAGGATTTGGAGTACACGTTTGAACATTTTAGCTGGGATTTGTCATGCAATACATTGTCAAAGGATGTTTTAGTGAGTTGAGGAATTGATAATTTGAAGATACCCAAACGAGAATGTAATACGTTTTATGAAGTATGTTCAACGGCATTGTGTACATTTCACGGCTGTTGCAGTAAATTGTGATTTTTAATTGTTGTTCTGGTTTGTTTTGGGCTCTGTGTGTTTGCGTGTGTGTGCGTGCGTGTGCACACTCGCATGTGCCTGAGTGTGTGTGTGTGTGTGCGTGCGTGCACACACTTGCATGTGCCTCTGTGTGTGTGTGTGTGTGTGTGTGTGTGTGTGTGTGTGTGTGTGTGTGTGTGTGTGTGCACGCGCGCGTGTGCGTGCGTTGCTTTTATATGCCTTGTTTTCTTCTCTTTTTTCGTTTTTTTTTTTTTTTTCCATTCAGGATTAAAGGATAATATGCATTCACCCAAACACGCGTACACATATACACATGCACACATATTGTTGTTTTTTCCACAAAATAATGCTTTTAATGCCTTCAAAACCTGTGTACACTGTATTGCAGTGTTGAGCATCAACAGTTAATAACAGATATACAAAACAGAAATTGCAATCCCCATCACAGACCAGTCATTCCTAAATTGTCTTCATTAATACACTAATACGGACAGTGTATCCCTGTCTAAAAAGAATACCCTAGGACTACAAAACCGGCAATCGGGGTCTTTTCTAAAGACTCTCTTTCGAACAGACTTTTTTTTTTTTTTTTTTTTTTTTGGGTGGATAGACGTCAATCTAACTCTTCAAAGGCTTTTTTTTTTTTTTTTTTTTTTTAAAGACTACAACGTAGTACAAGTCAATGTAACACTTCAATGAAAAACAATGTTCACTTCCTCGACTATCACGCTGACCACGTGTGGCTTTGCTTTGTTGTGAAACATTCTTCACCTGGATAAAACCATCATGGTTTACTGGGTGTAAAAAACAATTATCAAACTTGTACATATGGACAAAAACTTCACATATTCTTAAATATTTTTTATTCAGACTGATGACCTCAGCATTATTAGACTTTCATTTTTTGGGATTGGAACACTTCACGTGTGGACTGGTGATTGCAAAATAATCATGGACTTTCACATTTTTTTTAATTCAAACTTGTGACTTCAGTATTATTAGACTTTCATTTTTTGGACTGGAACACTTCACGTGTGGAATGGTGATTGCAATATAATTGTGGACTTTCACATTTTTTAAATTCAGATTTGTGACCTCAGTATGATTAGACTTTCATTTTTTGGATTGGAACACCTCACTGGTGATAGCAACATAATTATGGACTTTCACATTTTCATCTTAGGACTGGTGACTGCAGCATTAAAAGGTAAAAATAACATGAAATCTGGAAAGGACAGCTCAGAATACACTATATATACATTACTTTCAGCATTTTATTGAAGCTAACTGGTGAAAACAATTTTTAACAAATCTTCAAAAACCAAAACTCAAATTACAACAAAAACCAAATGCATGTGTGGTCTACATGTGTGTCAAACCGAAAAGTCAATCAATAGACATGAGATCAACAACAAAAAATTGATCAGCCTTTACATGCGTTATCTTCCTTCATTAATCAAAGAATAATCAAAGAATAATTCAACACACAGAAAATAGATTTTTAAAATGTCACTAAGTGATTACAAGCCCAACTAATCCACTGGATTGTAACAACTTTACAAGTCTGTACAAGCATAGTGTTTCACTGGTCTGGGACTGATTTGGCAACTGTGCTCCAGAGTGTAACAATCATATGGGACTGATTCGGCAACTGTGCTCCTCTGTGTGTGTATCATGGGCTCCTCATTGTGTGTAACAATCATATCATTGTGTTGTACCTGAACTCTCAACTTCTCCCCAAGCACAGTACCAATTTTTCCAACTGCACTACAGCTGCTGGATTTCCTTCAGAAGCCGTCCACAAGTGCCCCAAAGTATAAATAAATCAGTAAACAGATTAATCAAGATATAAATGTACAAAAAAGGCTTAAGTGCAGTCTCTCAGACTGCACATGAAAGTGGCATACACTGCTATTGGGCAAAAGAAGGGAGAGAGGGGGAGAGACAAGTGTGTGTGGAGGGAGGGGAGACAAGTGTGTGTGGAGGGAGGGGGGAGAGACAAGTGTGTGGAGGGAGGGGAGACAAGTGTGTACGGAGAGAGGGGAGACAAGTGTGTGTGTGGAGGGAGGGGAGACAAGTGTGTGTGGAGGGAGGGGAGACAAGTGTGTGTGGAGGGAGGGGGGACAAGTGTGCAGGGGAGGGGGGAGAGACGTGTGTGTGGAGGGAGGGGAGACAAGTGTGTGTGGAGGGAGGGGAGACAAGTGTGTGTGGAGGGAGGGGGGACAAGTGTGCAGGGGAGGGGGGAGAGATGTGTGTGTGGAGGGGAGACAAGTGTGTGTGGAGGGAGGGGGGAGAGACAAGTGTATGTGGAGGGAGGGGAGACAAGTGTGTGTGGAGGGTGGGGAGAGAAGTGTGTGTGGAGGGAGGGGGGAGAGACAAGTGTATGTGGAAGGAGGGGAGACAAGTGTGTGTGGAGGGAGGAGAAACAAGTGTGTGTGGAGGGAGGGGAGACAAGTGTGTGTGGAGGGAGGGGAGACAAGTATGTCTGGAGGGGAAACAAGTGTGTGTGTGGAGGGAGAGAGACAAGTGTGTGTGGAGGGAGGGGAGACAAGTGTGTGTGGAGGGAGGGGAGACAAGTGTGGAGGGAGGGGAGACAAGTGTGTGTGGAGGGAGGGGAGACAAGTGTGTGTGGAGGGAGGAGAAACAAGTGTGTGTGTGGAGGGAGAGAGACAAGTGTGTGTGGAGGGAGGGGGGACAAGTGTGTGTGTGGAGGGAGAGAAAGTGTGTGTGTGTGTGTGTGTGTGGGGGGGGGGGGGGGGGGGGGCTTACAATAAAGCTGAATGGAAAAACAAGAGAAAGTGAAGGTCAGCAAGCGTAGAGATGACAAGACTGACACTTGACACTGATTAACTTTTAACACCCCAAGAACTGCACAAGGTCACCTGAGGAAGAACCAACCACACATTCAACCTTGTGTTAAACCAGTTCAAAACACTGGGCACCACAAGCAAAAAAACTGATCAAACTTCTGGACACAACACAGTGGAATGAAAGATGAAAATATTTTAAGAAAAGAGAACAAGAAAGACAAAAAACAAACGACTCCCCCCTTCTCCAGAAAGATCAGAAACTGAGGTTAAGACGAGCAATTGGGGGCAGACAAAAGATGAGAGGTGACAGACGAACAACCACAGGGAGAAGACAATGAGTGGAGAAGGGGGGGGGGGGGGGCAAGTGGAGAAGTTAGAGAGAAGCAAATGCAAAGAAGGGGGCACAACTGCTGCGCAATTTACACAGTTATTCAAAAGTAATGCACCCTGATGATTTCTGAAAGACTGATCGACTCACATTCTCATACAAGTGTTTGTCACAAACCCTGATGTCCTGGAGTTTCAATATGGAATGCAATGTCCACAATAACCATTAAAAAAAAGAATACGGTGTCTTGTTAACTGAATCAACAAACAAGGGAGTTAATTTACGCCCAAAAGACATCCCACAAAAACACAACTGTGTCATTAACTGAACCAACAAACAAGGGAGTTAATTTACGCTCACAAGACATCACACAAAAACACAACAACAAAGACCCGAGTTTCTCACGTAACTCTCACCTGGCATGCAAGCACAAGGTACATAAACTCCATCAGAGGTACATCCTCAAAATTGTTAACTGAAAATTATTTACAATTTTCAAGAGTAAGGGGCCTGCTGAGAGAAATTAATTCTTATGTGTTAAAATTGTTTTGTGTGTGTGTGTGTGTGTGTGTGTGGGAGGGGGGTGCTATGTACGTGCGTGTGTGCGTACAGAAGCTCAGGATGGGGAAACTAGTTGCTGCTAGTGCTATAGTGAAGGAGTACTGATGGAGGGAGATGTAGTTGCATGCAAAGTGATGGTTGCAGTTGTGAAGTTACAACAACAAAACTGGGCTTAACACACACGCACACACACGCACATGCATACACACACACACACACACACACACACATTGCTGTGTATGTGCATGTGTGGGCAGATGTAAGAGGTCCCTTTACAAATCCATTTCACTCGGACTGAATGCCTAAATATAGGCTCATACACATGTAACAATAACAGCATTAGAAAAAAATCATATGCATTTAACAATAACAGCATATTAAACCCAACATACCATTCGCAAACACTTCAACACTTTGTCCAGGTCCGTAGAAAACACAATATTTGACAAAGTTTATGAATGTGCAGAAAAGGTCCCACACAGACCTGGATGGCTAGCCGTTCTCTTAGTTCACCCTCCCTGACTACATCATAGACAGTCGAGGAAGACTGGCATGGACACCCACACAATCCACTGATGTGCACCCTACCCCCAAACACTACATCCTGTTTCCACAAGGCTACACCCCAGTCAAGGAAGACTGGCTTGAACACCCAAACCATCCAATGATGTCCACCCCAGCACCACAACACTACACCCCACCCCCACAACACTACACCCCACCCCCACAACACTACACCCCATTTCCACAACACTACACCCCACCCCCAAAACACTACACCCCATTTCCACAACACTACACCCCACCCCCAAAACACTACACCCCATTTCCACAACACTACACCCCGCCCCAAAAACACTACACCCCATTTCCACAACACTACACCCCACCCCCACAACACTACACCCCATTTCCACAACACTACACCCCACCCCCACAACACTATGCCCCAGACAGTCAAGGAAGACTGGAGTGGACATGCACACCATCCAGTGATGTCCACCCCACCCTCACAAAACTACACCCCACCCTCACAACACTACGCCCCACCCCCACAACACTACGCCCCACCCCGACAACACTACACCCCATTTCCACAACACTACACCCCGTTTCCACAACACTACACCCCACCCACACAACAATACACCCCACCCTCACAACACCCCACCCCCACAACACTACACCCCATTTCCTCAACACTACACCCCACCCCCACAACACTACACCCCGTTTCCACAACACTACATCCCACCCTCACCACACTACATTCCACCCTCACAACATTACACCCCATTTCCTCAACACTACACCCCATTTCCACAACACTACACCCCGTTTTCACAACACTACACCCCACTCCCACAACACTACATCCCAGACAGTCAAGGAGCCTCAGCACATTCTGGCTGAGCCAGTGAGCAAGCGGAGCTGCCGGTGGTCAGACAAGCTGAGGGCGGGGCAGAAGTCGGCGGTGCTGTAGGAGCGTGCGGACCGGAGGGCACACTGCAGCGTGCGGCGACATTCTGTGTCGCACGGGTGCTGCTCCAGGCGAGACTTGTAGTAGTACCTGGCAACGACACACCAGTCACAGGTGAAAGGTTGTCAAACATTACGGTGGCCGGCGCAAAACTGATCATCTATACACAACTAGAGGAATGTTTTCTGTGTGGTGATTATGATGCTGACAACATGGCAGTTACTGGTGACTGGCATCAAACACTGGTGACAGGCTGTCAAACATTACGATGGCAGGCACAAAACTGAACATCATCTAGACACAAGAGAAACATTCAGCATGTGGCAATTATTGTGGTGACAACATGCCAGTCACAGGTGACAGCTTGTTAAACATTAAGATGGCAGGCACAAAACTGAACATCATCTAGACACAAGAGGAATGTTCATTGTGTGGCTATTGCTGTAACACTTGATGACAACATGGCAGTTACTAGTGACAGATTGTCAAACATTATGATGGCAGGCACAAAACTGAACATCCTCTAGACACAAGACTGGCACCAGCTACCAAACCTGAACTGGACCTAGGGGCAATTCACTTACTGGAAAAAAGTCTCAAACAGGCTGTCATCTTTCTCCATCCGAGAGATCAGGTCATCCCAGTCCTGAGGAAACAGCGACTTCATGTTGTACTTAGCCTGCAACAATAATGATAATAATTAATAATCATTAAAGTATTTGTCAAGTGCAAAATCTTGTCTGGGAGACTATTCTATGTGCATACACACATGCATGCAAACACGCATGCACGCACACACATACAAGCATTCTGGCTATTCAAAGCTTAATTTACTGAGCTTAAAATGGGTAGCAGAGACTTGAGATGGATGAAGACAGCAGCACAAAACAGAAAACATGGCAGGTCTGCAGTTTTGGAAAAAGAAATGTTTTTCGGTTATATTTGGACGAGTACAGAGAAGGTAGATGGATCAAAAACAGAAAAGGCGCAGGAACCAACAGCGGGGAGTTTGAATGCAGCAAGTCCAAATGTACAGCCATCATAATGCAGCAGGCGAGCTAAAAGGGCACAGCTGACAACGGCTGTAAACCTGAGGACTCAACGTGATTAGGATGACAATGGAACACCTGAAGACTGAGCAACCTCCGGAGGAATCACCATTCTTTGGAGATCAATTTTCATGAAACCCCTCCCTTCACAGCTAAGTTAGTAAATAACTGGATTTTAATGTCCTTTCAATCACAGAGGGTCACCTCTGGACAATCAAATTCCATTGTCAACAAAGGTGCATTTCAAAACTCTTCTCATATAAATCTGAAACAGAACGAGGCCCATGAGTGCTCATGCAGATTCAACACACAAGGGAGTTAATTTGTACTCGAAATATGTAACACAAGTACAACAACAAAGACCTGAGTCGCCCACATAAACAAAGCATGCACGTAAATACAACATACATAAATTCCACTGGAGGAAAATCCTCGCATACCAGGTGAGAGTTACCATAGGCAACTCAGGTCTTTGTTGTTGTCCTTGAGCTAAGTATTTCTAGTGCTAATTAACTCCCCTGTGTGTTGATTCTTCTCATACACAAAACATTTCAGAAGTCAAATCCTCAAAACCAATCCTTATGCAAACTTAAAACATACATGTAAACACAAACATCAAACACAATTTTTTTTTAAAGAGTTAGCTTCAATATTACCCTTTAAAAAAAACACACCATAATATATATATATATTTACATGTAAACGAAAGTAAATATGAAGGCTTCGCAGTTCTGCAGGCATACAGTCATAAGACAGGTGCACGTGATGTTACTATTCTGACCAACAGACATGGCCTTCAAGCCTTGTGGTG
Organism: Alviniconcha strummeri; assembly: GCA_963584105.1. Lineage (NCBI taxonomy): Eukaryota > Metazoa > Mollusca > Gastropoda > Provannidae > Alviniconcha > Alviniconcha strummeri. The sequence goes on from OY757556.1 coordinate 12,273,620, forward strand.
GCCCTGCCCTCACTTCATCAACTCATAATTTACTCAGCAAAATGAGCGGGAAAGGCAGAATTTATCAGACGAAGAAGCGTTATGAACAGAATGTCGGCGACTCATTCTGTGCCCATGTTCAACGTTGTGGCTGCCATCGTTTCCCCTGCTGGCTCCATCATGGCCATCACCATGGTGTCCAGCATCTTCATGCTGTTCCAGGTGAGTGATCATGGTATATACAAGCCCTTCCCCCCCCCCCCCCCCCAACCCCTCCTCCATCCAGTGCTTCAGATGAGATAACTGTGTCAGGCCAGCTTGTGCCAATGTTCACCAGAAATCTTGAAACTGCTCAAGCCTATGCAGTCATAGGATATGGATCTGCCTTTCGTTATCCAGTATGTTCATTTATTTTATGTTTATATGACTTACGAAATGTTGAATGTACCAATGCTGCATGTCCTCAAGTGCCCCATGTATGTATCTTTGTAACAAAGATGTATTAAAAAAATGCGAGAAAAAAATGCGAGAAAAAAAAGAATGAGATCCGGCAACGTATAATATGGCAACGGGTGTGACGAAGAGAGAAGATCCATTAAGATCTAGAAAAGAAATCAGTTCCACTTAATTAAGGTTCCGATCTCATCTTACATTTTTGTGGCTATGATTCATTTTCTAGCAAATTGACTGTTTTCACCCTTTGTGCTCTTTCGTCCATTTTCCCAGGCTCTGGGAAGTTTGACTTTTACTGTCAGGTGGGTGCAACCCTGCCAAACTAATCGATTTGACCCAGTCACTTCTGTGAGGAATGCACAGTGCTGTATTACCTATTATTTTTTATTTTTTTAAAAGAAATCTTGAAACTGACCAGAGCAAACCTGCAACACTCATCACTCAAAGATTTGAACTCAACTGGCCTGCTTAGTCCTTCATTCTATAGTACTGTACAAAGGGCCGTTCACTTTTGAAGACAGCAGCAGGTGCAGATAAAGGCAACCTACAACTGACTGCGGCAGCACAGTTACCCAACAGGTCTAGCACTGTAGCAGATGTTCTTCACTGCATCTTACAAGGAGTGATGCGGCCAGCCATTGTCAAAATACATGTGGCACACACTTCCCTCTCACCTTGGCGGTGTACTCCAGTTCCCAGATGGGTGGTGTGCTGGCAGAGTTAGCTGCCGTCAGGTTCAGGATGTAGGTCTCGTGGTCCAGTACCTCCTGGGAAAGAGATGCATCCATCAAGTAAGTCAGTCATGTGATAAATAATGGCCGCTCATGCACTCACACTCACTTATCCACTCATGACGTAAGATGTAGGTCTCGTGGTCCAGTACCTCCTGGGAAAGAGATGCATCCATCAAGTAAGGCATGTGATAAATAATGGCCGCCCACGCACTCACACTCACTTATCCCGATCCTACTTCCCACATCTGATTCAGTTCGGATTTTCCAAGGCATGGATCATATTGTGCAAAATTGACCCAGATCTGACCTGGATGGCCTGGTCAGTGTCTGGCCAAATGCATCTGGTCTGAAAGCAAGCTGGTGTGCAAGAATCATCAGGCCCGGTTTCTGGCAGGACGTAATTACCAACCCACTACCAGTTTCCCACTTTCAGACTCGGTTGCATTCTGACAGACGTCCTGGATCATATTGTGCAAAACCAGCCCAGATCCGGTTTAGTTCTGGCTGAATATGTTCTCTTTTGGCCAAACAGATCCGGTCCAGAAGCAAGCTGGTGTTCAAGAATCATCCAGCCCGCTTCTGGCCTACAAATCAGACCTGGCATGTTTACTGGGTTTACAAACTCCCCAAACACCACCATTTCATGCAAACAGTTGGAAACTTTACAAACTGTAGCTGGACTAACACCAGTTGCAATTAATCCACAAGCTGAAAATCACAACAACAACAACAAAGAATCAACCGCTAGCAAACCTACCCACGAGCTGCCACTGTAGTTGCCATCAGTGGTGAAGAAACGGTAGCCCATGTTGATGTTGGAGAAGGGTGTGACGCTGGGGCTGATGTAGGCCACACTCGTTGGCCGTTTCAAGGTCGCCAAGTCGTAGAACACCTCAAAGTGGTCAAAGTGGGTGTGGCCGTAGAACTGTCCAGCAATTGTACTTTCATACCTGAGGGATTCATCCACACTGCCATTGTTACAATCTCAGTCCACGTCCACTGATAACACTTGACAATATCATCTATCTCTGGTGCAGGTGCACTCAGTAATAAATAAGAATGGGTACTTGATGTTGATGGCTTTTACATAGTGCTATTCTCTGATCTCAAGCAGACTCACTGGGCTCTTGTCGCATGTGTCTCTGAGTGAATGTAGCTTCTTTTTTCTTTTTTTTAACTTAAGTGCCTAACCCATGACCATACTGCTTTATGTCCACAGAAGCGAGGTTGCTTATTAGGGATGGGGACAGGGGGGAAGGGGACGAAAGAGAGAAAGCTTGACCGCGGATACTGCCCAAAAAAGACCGGAGAGACTGTGGACCGCCGCCAGAACAACGGAAGTGTTAAGGCGGTGTCCCCTCGCCATTGCCCAGCAACTAGTGCACTGCACAACTGCTGTTTCAACTGCCATGCTTGGGCAGAGTCACAAGGACAATGTCCGTTGCACTGCTGCTGAGGAACAGCCCAAAGCGAAAAAGTCCAACTTTCGCAGCCCAGCTTCACTTCCCTGCTCATGATCTCTTCTGGGCTAACTTGAGGGTCCAGTTCCACCTCCCTCCTCTTGATCTCGCCTGGAACCCTGTGTGTGTGAGCCTAACCCATGCTAGCCATAAGCGCTAAAGGACTTCTAGGTAGAACCTTGCCCACTGGTGCTACCCTGCTTGTGGATAAAACCTACACCTATAGACCCCTAAATTTGAATATTTAAATCTGACAGTCAAATTAAAGGCCCTACTGATGGTCACCCTCTGGGCCCAGTGTCCCAGTGCACTGAAAAGCAGAAACTTAGCTCTTATGCTGGTACAGACCATCAAATTGGCAAAGAGAAAGAAGCGCTAACTCATGCATAATGCCTGCAACTGACCACAGGGGCAGTTTACCCCAACACTTCAGTTACAGGCCTGATCTTGACAATTTTCACAAACAAAAGAACATGAACAAAATGAGGGTGCAGTGTATGATTTCATATGGACAATAAACAACCTTTATCTAGGTGTTTAGCCTGTGCCGCTAACCCATCAGATATGAGCTTTTCCAAACAGGGTAAGAGGCCAGGAAATAAGCTTAAAAGGGGCATCACTCCGAAAAAACATGATTACTAGAGTGGAAGGAACAGGCTGTCCCACAGCCCCAATAATGACTGCTAATTGTTTTCTTTGTGTTTTTTACACCTCTCAGCTGCACATTGAATTTACCCAATAATCCCAAACCAATTTTAATGAGGCATGTTCACAAATCTGTTAACAAAAAACAAAACACAGCTCTAGAAGTAGAAATTACTCCAACACAGTTGTGTACTCGCTTCTCCAAAACTGACAGAAACTGGTCTATTGACAGAAAAAAATGATGCCTGCATGTTATTCAGCATTTGCGTGACCCACAGAAAACAAACCTCAAGGTGTAGGACAGGGCCACAGATGGAGAGCTGTGTGTAGGCCTATTCACAGGTCCACAGACCTAGGGAAAGCTATGCCAATGATTGAAAATGTGTTCGTGAAGTTATGGTCGTGAGCAGGATCTGTATCATCCACCAATGGCATGGACCCTGGCCAGGTAAGCAATCCTTAAATATCCCAGTAACAGAATCTTTTTTCTTGGTCATTAACATATGAAAAAGAGCTGGGAGTATCTGAATAAGCCACCAATGGCGCAGACCCTGGCTAGGTACTTAATCATTAAATATCATAGCAACAGAATCTTTTCTTCTTTGTCATTAACAGATGAAAAAGAGCTGGGTGTATCTGAATAATCCACCAACGGTGCAGACCCTGGCTAGGTACACAAGCACTAAATATCCTAGCAACATAATATTTTCTGCTTCATTATTAATAGATGAAAATGACATCCATAAGGTGGGATGTCAAGAAGCTGGAAGACTTACAATCAAGTCCCCTGCAACTCAACCAAAAATATTTATAAAAAAAGATTTGCCTGTATAGCCCAGCTGGCTGAGCGCCAGACCAGAAAATAAGGCTACTGAGACAGGTTTGATTCCACAATGGGGCAAAGGATTTTTCTCCCAGTGTCAACTTTCAAAGCAGACTCTCTTCAGGTGCTCATCCAGCCTCTGTGTGCAATTACAAGCTTCAACATTTGCCTGCATGTTAAAAATCCCAAACACTGGCACCTGTCCCACTGTTTGGACACACACACATACTGAACACACTGGCAGCTGTCCCACTGTTTGGACACACACACATACTGAACACACTGGCAGCTGTCCCACTGTTTGGACACACACACATACTGAACACACTGGCAGCTGTCCCACTGTTTGGACACACACACATACTGAACACACTGGCAGCTGTCCCACTGTTTGGACACACACACATACTGAACACACTGGCAGCTGTCCCACTGTTTGGACACACACAAATACTCAACACACTGGCAGCTGTCCCACTGTTTGGACACACACAAATACTGAACACACTGGCAGCTGTCCCACTGTTTGGACACACACACATACTGAACACACTGGCAGCTGTCCCACTGTTTGGACACACACACATACTGAACACACTGGCAGCTGTCCCACTGTTTGGACACACACACATACTGAACACACTGGCAGCTGTCCCACTGTTTGGACACACACACATACTGAACACACTGGCAGCTGTCCCACTGTTTGGACACACACACATACTGAACACACTGGCAGCTGTCCCACTGTTTGGACACACACACATACTGAACACACGGGCAGCTGTCCCACTGTTTGGACACACACACATACTGAACACACGGGCAGCTGTCCCACTGTTTGGACACACACACATACTGAACACACGGGCAGCTGTCCCACTGTTTGGACACACACACATACTGAACACACTGGCAGCTGTCCCACTGTTTGGACACACACACATACTGAACACACTGGCAGCTGTCCCACTGTTTGGACACACACACATACTGAACACACTGGCAGCTGTCCCACTGTTTGGACACACACAAATACTGAACACACTGGCAGGAATGGGAACACTGCTCTTGCAGCTTCTGTAGCAATACACGGGTAAAGTGACTTGAATGAATTTCCTGCCAGGCATTAAGTATTAAAAAAAGGCAGATATCCACTTTTAGCCCTTGGTCCTCAACTGGTATGAGAATGTGTGTGTGTGTGTGTGCGCGCGCGCGCATACACTGGCTTAATTAGTACAGAATGAACTAATATGCCAACACAGTGCACGCTTCAAGTTCATTGCCTCCACACACACACACACCACACACACACACACACACACACACACACACACACACATTCTCATACCATTTGAGGATGGCAAACTGACAGGGCTAGAAGCATATACTGCGCCCCCCCCCCCCCCCCAAAAAAAAAAGACCCATCAGAGTGGAGAGGGAAGGTCTGTGTCCAACACTTCATACCTGTCCACGATCCTGTAGAAGTTGTGACTCCAGGCTTTCAGACAGTCGCTGATCCCCGGAGGGATGTGACCGAGGATGTACACCTGTTAGAACCAAAAATCGACTTCACTGACCTCTACCAATGACTGTGTTTATTGTTGCTGGCAGCGCCATGAAACCATCCTTTTAACACCACAATCAAGTGAAAATGGTTGTAGTAATATTAGATGCATGTACTCCAGTGCAGATGATGCATCTGTAGAGTCATGCGAGAACCGGGAATTATGGAACTGTACTTCCGACATGTGTGGCCCCGTCACGTTGGCCATGATGCGAGCAGTACTCAGAATACAGCTGATCACAAAATAATACTTCACAATTTGCATACCATGAGCATGTGAGTGTGACAGAGGTCTTAAATTAAAACAGGCTTTTGTCTTTGGACAGGGGTTTATTTACACCGAAATATGAAGGGAAAAGTGCCGGAGAAAGTGGTCTTGAAAGAGAAGTGGTCTTTTGGTCAGAGGTTCTACTGCACTCCTGCATTCTAACAGCTGTGTTAAAAGGTCAGCTTGCCTCGGTTGATGAAGAACTGATGATGGTTCAATGAGTGAGCATGTGAAAACAGAATCAAGGGTCAGTGTTTGTCACATGTGTCAATGGACAGCTGGGACTTCAAGCATGGGATTTGATGCACACCAATGCACCACTGGGGTCTCGAGCTTGTCTTTGTTTGGCTACACGTGTGTCAATGCACCACTGAGATCTAAACACTGTGAGCTTGTCAGGTGTCAGTGCACCACTGAGATCTAAACACTACACATTTGTCAGGTGTCAATGCACCATGGAGATTTAAACACTGTGAACTTGGCAGGTGTCAATGCACCACTGGGATCTAAACACTGTGAGTTTGTCAGGTGTCAATGCATCACTGAGAAATGTGACACTGCACATTTGTCAGGTGTCAATGCACCATAGAGATTTAAACACTGTGAGCTTGTCAGGTGCTAATGCACCACTGAGATCTAAACAGTCAGCTTGTCAGGTGCCAATGCACCACTCAGACCCAAACACTAAATGTTTGTTAGGTGTCAGTCACTCAATGCATCACTGAGACCTAAACACAGTGTATTTGTCAGGTGTCAATGCACCACTGAGACTTAAGCACTGTACATTTGTCAGGTGTCAGTGCACCACCAAGACCTAAACACTGTACATTTGTCAAGTGCCAATGCACCACTGAGACCTGAGCACTGTACGTTTGTCAGGTGTCAATGCACCACTGAGACCTATGAGCACTGTATGTTTGTCAGATGTCAATGCACCACTGAGACCTGAGCACTGTACGTTTGTCAGGTGTCAATGCACCACTGAGACCTGAGCACTGTATGTTTGTCAGGTGTCAATGCATCATGGAGACCTGAGCACTGTAAGCTTGTCAGGTGTCAATGCACCACTAACCTTTTCCTTCTTGTCCTCAGCATCCTGCAGTGTGTTAATGAGCCAGGCAAGTTGTCCATCAGGGTCAGTGGTGTTGAGATACAGCCACCTGGAACAGATGTTCACCTCAACAATAATAAGAAACTAAATTAGAATAATCACGAAAATGAATGAACAAGTTATAATCCACCTCACCTGGCCATTTCATAGTTCAACCCAAGCAGCACCCACCCTCCACCTCACCTGGCCATTTCATATTTCAACCCAAGCAGCACCCACCCTCCACCTCACCTGGCCATTTCATAGTTCAACCCAAGTAGCACCCACCCTCCACCTCACCTGGCCATTTCATAGTTCAACCCAAGCAGCACCCACCCTCCACCTCACCTGGCCATTTCATAGTTCAACCCAAGCAGCACCCACCCTCCACCTCACCTGGCCATTTCACAGTTCAACCCAAGCAGCACCCACCCTCCACCTCACCTGGCCATTTCATATTTCAACCCAAGTAGCACCTACCTCTGACAGGTTTCCATTGTTGAATCTGAATCGTTGGGGTTCAGTGGATCGCTGACGAAGAAAGCTACTGTGACCAAGCAATTTGAGACTGAAAGATTTTATTCTCTCACACACGAAAAATGTGTGCTCAGTCCTGACCAAAGACTTACCAGTTCATGTTGTTGCAGGCATTGGTGTTAAGGGAGACAACTCTGAATCCTGGGAAGGGGCTCACTGTGTAATAACCTCCTCTGCAAGTCAACACAAGTAAATTATTACTGGTCTACTGACTGTACGCATGCTTGCACATACGCACACGCACACACCAGTAAACATTTCTGGCAGATAGATGCTTTTTCTTCACATACAAATAATCTAATATTCTCAAGATTTTATTCATGTTGGCTTTGTCATTACCATTTTCTAACACAACATAGTCGCAATATGAAAAGCCTGTGAGATAAATAATAAATACAATGGGAGATGTTTACACTTTACAGAAACAAAAAACAAACAAAAAAATGAACAAAATGAGGACACAGAAGGCAATTCAGCCTGCGAACAACCCACTTTCTGACAGTGTTGAGCGCATCTGGAGGCAGCCAAGTTTTCCAGGAATCTGCCAGTGCATCATAGAGCCAGGAGATGGACTGGTTACCTGTGATACCGCGTGGAGGGAAGCTGGAAAACAACATTGATTACAGGCACTTTAAAAATTGGGAAATGATGTCAGTGCACTGGTGGGAACTATGGAAGGTGCCATCTTACTCTAAACCCTACTTCTTTCTGCACAAGCTTTTAATCTGACCAACATGTGGTGATGTGTTGAGTAGTGTGATGTGTGATGAACTGAGTTGGATTGAGCTTTCAAATGATACAAACGTGCCACATTATATGGCAACTCATATCTGGTATCATCAATGAACAAGACAATACTATTATCATCCATTGCTTATTTTGAAGGTTTTGCTCAGAATCAAGCAGTCTTATTTTGACAGTTTTGTTCCGTATCAGTCTTATTTTGATGGTTTTGTTCAGAATCAAGCAGTCTTATTTTGTCTGTTTTGTCCAGAATCAAGCGGTCTTATTTTGCCAGTTTGTTCCAAATCAAGCAGTTTCATTTTGTCAGTTTTGTTCCAAAATAAGCAGTCTTACTTTGATGGTTTTGTTCCAGATCAAGGAGTCTTATTCTGACATTTTGTTCAGATTCAAGCGGTCTCATTTTGACTGTTCTGTCCAGATTCTAGCAGTCTTACTTTGCCGGTTTGTTCAGAATCAAGCAGTCTTATTTTGTCAGTTTTGTTCCTAATCAAGCAGTCTTATTATGATGGTTTTGTTCCAAATCAAGCAATCTTATTTTGAAAGTTCTGTTCTGAATCAAGCAGTCTTATTTTGAACGTTTTGTCCAAGAATAAACTGTTATTTTGAAGGTTTTGTCCAAGAATAAACTGTTATTTTGAAGGTTTTGTCCAAGAATAAACTGTTATTTTGAAGGTTTTGTCCAAGAATAAACAGCGTTATTTTGAAAGTTTTGTCTAAAAATAAAGTGTTATTTTGAAGGTTTTGTCCAAGAATAAACAGTGTTATTTTGAAGATTTTGTCCAAGAATAAAGTGTTATTTTGAAGGTTTCGTCCAAGAATAAACAGTGTTACTTTCAAGGTTCTGTCCAAGAATAAACAGTGTTATTTTGAAGGTTCTGTCCCAGAATAAACAGTGTTATTTTGAAGGTTCTGTCCCAGAATAAACAGTGTTATTTTGAAGGTTCTGTCCCAGAATAAACAGTGTTATTTTGAAGTTTCTGTCCCAGAATAAACAGTGTTACTTTCAAGGTTTTGTCCAAGAATAAACAGTGTTATTTTGAAGGTTTTGTCCCAGAATAAACAGTGTTATTTTGAAGGTTCTGTCCTAGAATAAACAGTGTTATTTTGAAGTTTCTGTCCCAGAATAAACAGTGTTACTTTGAAGGTTTTGTCCAAGAATAAACAGTGTTATTTTGAAGGTTTTGTCCCAGAATAAACAGTGTTTTGTTGCAATGGTATGCTTTAGCTTGTGAGGAAAACATGGCAACCGTCCTGCTGTTTTCATATAGGTATTCTATATGAAAACTCAGCAGGATGGTTGCCATGTTTTCCTCACAAGCTAAAGCATACCATTGCAACAAAACACTCCAGTCAGAAATGCGCAGGTGACTGGCCGCCCAGAACTCATCACCGGTTTCAGATTTATGAAAAGTTTAGAAAACAATCACATTTGAATAATCCCGTCCCTCAGTCCACCATCTAGCCTTGACTTTGTTTACTTCCACATCCTGAGACAACACCTTTACAGTAAGAGCCCGCAGAAATAGGTTCAGTATTTGTCTACTTGTTTGCAGGTGATTACCTGTTGACAGGTGAACTCTCATGGTTGCCCAGGGATGGGAAGACCGGCTTGTTGGGGAAATAATGTTCAACCAAGGCCGTCAGGTTTCGCAGGATCTTAGTCTGGGCAGCTCGGGTCTGGTTCCAGATGTTGTGGGCCGGCAAGTCTCCCGTCCACAGGATGTAGTCAAACTGCAACGGCAGCAGAGCAACATTCTACATTTGTGTGTGCGTGTTGCATGTTGCAAACTGGCAGATCTCCTATTCAAAAGACAGGCTCTACCAAACTGCAAAAGTGACAAAGCAACATTCTACAGTTGTGTGTGTGTTACATGTTGCAAGCTGGCAGATCTCCCATTCACAAGACAGGCTCTACCAAACTGCAACACCGGCAGAGCAACATTCTGCAGTGTTTTGCACGTTGCAAGCTGGCAGATCTTCCATTCAAAAGATTGGCTCTACCAAATTGCAACAGCGGCAGAGCAACATTCTACAGTTGTATGTGTGTGTGCTGCACGTTGCAAGCTAGCAGATCTCCCATTCGCAAGACAGGCTCTACCAAACTGCAACAGGAGCAGAGCAAAAATTGTACAGTTAATAATAATAAATAATTAAAGTATTTGTAAAGTGCAAAATCTTGTCCATGAAGACTATTGTAAGCACATACACATGCATGCACACACACACACACACACACACACACACACACACACACACACACACACACACACACACACACACACAGAGGCACCCGCACGCACATGCATTCCGACTATACAAAGCTAAATTTACTCAGCATAAAATGGGCAGCAAACAGAGACATAAGATGGATGAAGACAGCAGCACAGAACAGAAAACACAGCAGGTTTATAGTTTAGGGAAAAGAAATGTTTTTAGGTTGCATTTGAATGAGTCCAGCGAGGGTTTCTGTAGGGCAGGAAGGGGTTTGTTTGTTAGTTGGTGCTTAGAGCCCAGTCTAGAGAGGAAGGGGAAGGTCATTCCATGTAGATGGTCCGAAACCGGAAAAGGTGTGGGAGCCAACAGTGGAGAGTCTGGCATGAGGAATCTGGAGGCTGAGTATCAGAAGCAGAGCGGAGAGTATGGGAGGGTGTGTAAAGTTGAAGACGGTCACAGTTGTGTGTGTGGTGCATGTCATAAGCTGACAGATATCCCATTCACGAGACAGGCTGCACCAAACTGAAACAGCAGCAGAGCAACATTCTACAGTTGTGTGTGTGTGTGTGTGTGTGTGTGTGTGTGTGTGTGTGTGTGTGTGTGTGTGTGTGTGAGTGTGTGTGTGTGTGTGTGTGTGTGTGTGTGTGTGTGTGTGTGTGTGTGTGTGTGTATGCTGCAAGCTGGCAGATATCCCATTCATCAGGTACAGTGTGCCAAACTGAAACAGCAGCAGAGCAACATTCTACAGTTGTGTGTGTGTGTGTGTGTGTGTGTGTGTGTGTGTGTGTGTGTGTGTGTGTGTGTGTGTGTGTGTGTGTGTGTGTGTGTGTGTGTGTGTGTGTGTGTGTGTGTGTGTGTGTGTATGCTGCAAGCTGGCAGATATCCCATTCATCAGGTACAGTGTGCCAAACTGAAACAGCAGCAGAGCAACATTCTACAGTTGTGTGTTGCATGTTGCAAGCTGGCAGATATCCCATTCACAAGACAGGCTGTAGTCAAAGTACAACAGCAACAGTGCAACATTCAGGACTTGATCACATGCAGTGAGATGGTGACCTGGCCACAGTCTGGAATGCTACTGCTGTTACACTCGACAGAAAGGCACTAACAAACATTACTGGAAGTGACACATAAGAGCGGAAATTGAACTGAACGCTATGACTGGTCAGCTGGTTTAAAACACAAACGCCAATTGGCTGTGGGACAACCAACACCACAGACACGAAAAAGACACATGTGCAATGGGTTGCTGGTGCATTTGATGCCCATGTGCATGCACGATATCAACAAAAAATTCAGGGGGGGGGGGGGGGGGGGGGAGAGCATAGTGATATGAATGATCAAGAGTGTAGCAGCATAGTGCGGTGCCCTCGGGCGTAGTAAACTACAACCAAAACGTAACGGTCGGCAGCTCTGTGACAGTAACCAGGTAGAGTACCTTCTGTTGAGACAGGTGAGTGAACAGTCCCTCTAGCGTCCAGGTGGGGGTATCACAGTTGCGATAGTCACCATAGCGACCAGCCCCTATCTCGCCAGGCCCTGTCAAAATGCAAACATGAAAATGCACAGAAAAGAGAAATGGGAATGGAAAGGGGTGCGAGGAATGAAGGACCAACTTAAAGGGAAAACGAGGGGAAGAAGCATCCCAGGCCCTATTAAGAAGACATTTACACGCAGCAGTTTTTAATTCCATTTCTCATCCTGTTTGTTAAAAATAAACATTTGAAAGTCACGATGACACAACCATGAACGCTGCCATTTTGTACCAAGCAATCTGTGTTGGTGACACCACAAACATGGCCGGCATGCATGGCAGAAAGTACTGAACACATTTTTCTGCTCTTCATTAATAAAGAGTGAGCCAACGTGGTCATGCCCCGAGGAACTCAAATCCAAAGCAAAAAAAAGAAAGTACTGCTTTTGTATCACTGTGTGTGTGTGTGTGTCTAAGTGTGTGAGTGTTATTTAATATGATAGCAATCTTAACTGTTTTCTTTTAGTAAAGTAGCACGCGCATGCACGCTTGTGTGCGGACGTAGGTAGGAAAGTGTATGCGTGTTTACAATATATACATCTGTAAGGCAGTTATTTAATTTTAGTCTTCATTATTTTAAAAGTTCATTATAATTTTATAGGAATTATTAACCCACTTGGCCCAAGACCACCTGTCACTGCCCGCTCTTTTGCCTTACCGCGAAACCCCAGACCACCCAGTAGCAGCAGGCTAGCAGACGCTAAATTCTAGCACCTCGGCATATGCAAATAGGAACGGGATTCTCGAGAGACTTGTAACCTCATTTTCACTATTGTATCTACTTCTGGTGATGTCCTTTGTTCAAAGTTTGGTGAAGTTTGAGAGATGCTGTGAATTTTCAAAGTTGCGAGGTGGATACGCGATAGATGCCTGAAAATAAACAAAAGCCCTACTGTTAGCAATGGCGTCGGAGCTTCATCCTTTGAGATTTGAACTGCAAATTTGGCTCAGTTGCCTACCATGGACACCCTAACAAACTCACCGAGCTTCATCTTTGGAGATTCAAACTGGAAATTTTGCAAACTCGGTTACCCCATAGGCCCCCCCAAAACCCGACATTCAGATGTGGACGTTTCTGACTTGGGATTTAAAAAAAATAATTATGCTTTTATTTTTTAGTGCAAAAATTTCAAACCTGTTGGATATACAAGAACACTGTATTCACAAACTGGGAAAAATATGAAGTGAGCTAAAACTTTTGTCTGGTGTTTATTATTGATTTTTAAAGTTGTACACCGGGATCATTTGACACAGTTACTTCCCTTCACCAGGGATTTCATAGCGAAAGGGCAGCAGCTGGTCTGGGGCCAAGTGGGTTAATAAACAGTTGTAGCAGTAAGTGTTAGGTGAAGGGTGTGTGCATATGTGTGCTGGCAATACACATTTGGTGTGTGTGTGTGGGCGTGTGTGTGTGGGGGTGTGTGTGCACGTGTGTGTGGTGGCTTACACTGCATGAATGAGACTATTAGTATTACACTTTACAGTGTTGAATTTACCTTTATTTACTGATAACTTTTATACATGGCTAACTGTAACGTTTTGCCTGTTTGTTAATGCACTGTATGAATGGAAAGTCACCAAGACAAATTCCTGTGTACATTTAAATGTCACTGGCAATCAAACATCCTTCTATCCTTGTATTTTCTACAAGTTACCAAGGATTGATAGAACCACCAAATGAGGCCAGCAGATGGAGATATATATTCTGCATTGATTTCAGTCTGCACTTGCCAAAGCATCATTAATACTGTTATTGTTAGCCGTTTTTGCTGCTCTTCATGTTTATTGTGTGTGTGTGTGTGTGTGTGTGTGTGTGTGTGTGTGTGTGTGTGTGTGTGTGTTTCTTATTTTGTTTCTGGTAATTTTTGTGTGTGTGTGTGCATCATCAAAATGGAAATAAAAAATAATAAAAATATTCCAGAGATACAATTTTTCTGCACATTGTACCCAACAATGTTTTTATTTATTAATAAGCTGTCAAATTAGTCTCACAATCTGATCCACCCATGTAACTTCAAATCACTGAAATTGCTATAATTGTGTCAATTGTACTTTGGCCCGGATGCAGCCTTTCTTGCATATCTCTGATGGGTCAAATCATTTCCCTGAATTGTAGTTTTTAATTTCTATCATTTACTGAGGTTATACCAGCAAGGCTACAATAGTGGAATCTGCAGTGCTCCAGACAATGGTGGTACCTGGCTTCCCATCGCTGGCACGGCAACACAGCGGCTCCTTGCAGACAGCCTGGCTGCCAGGAGAGTACATGGTGTCAAGGTGGATGTCTGTCAGGTGCAACACGCGTAGTGTGGGTGATCCTGGCTGCAGCAACAAACACTCAACATCAGCACACACAGAATCAGCCACCCTGGTTTAAAAAAAAACTAAAACGTTCAGCACCAACACACAGACCATGACGGAGTGCGAGTCAACTGTGCTGCAGCAACAAACGCTTAGCATGGTCACCGTATTCACATCAACACTACCCTCTCTAAACTAGCCCCATTTCACACACACACACACACACACACACACACACACACACACGCCACACACACACACACACACACACACACACATATGTACACGCTGCAACTACTAACTGGCGATAAATTACAAGTAATTACTTACAGCACAGCCTGCAGTAAGACATTTCTCTAACAGAAGAACCATAGCCTCTGAGGACCTTTCAACTATAAAACCATGGGTTCAAAAGTATTTGACCTGCACTTCTGAAACACTTCAGAGCCCCAAAGGGAGGTCACCCATACTGTGTCACAGCACAGGCCCAAGCATCATTAGCCTTTAAACTGTTACTGGTCTTTGGGCTTTCAAAAATGATACAGTACCTTGGGCAGAACATGTGGAACCAGTGGGGGCTTTGGTGTATCAGGAAATGTCACGTTCCACATGTCAAAAGGCCAGTAAGCCTTGCCGCAGGTTGACCCAAATGCCACACCACACACTTCCTCTGGACTCAGGACCAGATTGTCAAACACTGTCAGCGCTTCATCCTGGAACAACATGTATACATGCTTATAAAAAAATCTTGTTAAAAGATATCAGAAGAAAACAAAAACAAAGCCTCAGTCAATGGATTAATAAAGTTGTCTTTTATCTTGTATCTAGATCTTTTATTACATTCAAAATAGAAAATTCTAGATTGTTATGGAAATTTCAGACCCTCCTTCCTGTGACCTTGAAGATGAATCATCGTATAAGAACTGGTATACACAAATAATGTCCAACTGACATTATTGTCACTGAAAGTCAGGGAGTGCAAGACTGCATCGTAAACAGTATCCAAAACCTCAATATCAAGGTTTTTGTCAAGTCAGAAAATGTGTCAGTTACTAGTTATGTCCCTTGACTACACATTAGTTGGTGCTTTGAGCCCAGTCACCACATCTATAGGCTTATATTAGGGCTAACTGACTACATGTACAGTTACCAAAAGTGCAAATGTACATAGTATGTATACATGTACAACAGATATTGGCTATGCACATGTTATATGTAAACAATCAATCATATTGGCTATGCACATGTAAATAATCGTATGAAATTTTGAGGACAATCTGATAAGAGTTAACCTTAGAAAAAAGAGAAGAAAAAAAACCTTTTGGTTTTACTGTTTCATGCATATTCTAACTTATAATAATTTTGCTTACCTTAAACATGTTGATAAGGCCAACACACACTCGTTCATCCACTTCACCCAAAAAGATGCACAGCTTTGTGGCTTCGTTCGCAATCTTCTCATCTGACCACCCCGAACTTAACGCAGTTTGCACAAATCCCACCACAACTTTGCAGATGGTGCAGGTGACAGAATTCAGACTGTGAATCTGGCTGTCCATCAGAGTACCTTGAGTGCCTCTCCTGACATTCTGACTGCGGATACTTCCAGACTCTGTAAGAGGTGCTACCTGGCCTGGCGGGACCAGATATGCTTCTGTCTTAAGTGGTTTGGCGGATGCCAAGCCAAATGGTCCTGGTGACAAGACAAGGACTAGGAGTAGGCCAGCAAGTTCACAAAGCAGCATCTTCATCCTGGCTGACTGAAACTGCTCCCCTCATCAACGTCAATCAGCAGCCTCCATGCAGAACTGTTGTCATGCAAAAAACACAGAAAAGAAAATCATATATATATATATGTACCACAACAAGCAATGTTTTTGTTTTTTGAAAGTAATACCAACAAGTAATGTTCAGCACCTTGTACAACAAACACATTTCTGAGGGATATCACGTACTGTGTAGATAATGTCCAGTAACTGTACCATGGTGGTTGTTCCACATTCAGTTTTGGTATCCTTACCTAATCACCTGCTGAATCTGGTGGTGATACAGCTTGTTAAAGTCATATATATATATATTACTGTGAATGTGATTTAGTTGTAATGTGGGATCCGTTTAAGTCTTTCAACTTTAAGACAGCACAAAGACAACCTACTACATTTATAGTATTACTGTATCAGTATCATTGTATCACTACCACCTGAACAGGTCTGATAACACATGTACACACACACACACACACACACACACACACACACACACACACACACACACACACACACACACAAAGTCACACACACACACATAAAAAAAATAAGAAATAAGAATGCTTTTAATTTTACTTGGGTCTTCATACATGTATGTGCGCGCGCGCGCACACGCACACACACACACACACGACATAGTGGGCCCACTGCCCAGTATTCTGCAAGCTGACTTTTAAAACAAATAAAAATGTGTGTGTGTCTCTGTGTGTGTGTGTGTGTGTGTGTGTGTGTGTGTGTGTGTGTGTGTGTGTGTGTGTGTGTGGTGTGGTGTGGTGTGGTGGTGTGGTGTGGTGTGGTGTGGTGTGTGTGTGTGTGTATGTACTAGCTCTGAAGCTGGTGTCTTAATTTGTACTAGAATAACACCGCTTCCATGGGACATCATGTGTGGACCTCATGATATGAAGTCACATGACTGGCCTTCCATGACGCAAAAGGCGATAAAGATTGAGTAACATTTTCAGTGTTGA
Organism: Alviniconcha strummeri; assembly: GCA_963584105.1. Taxonomy (NCBI): domain Eukaryota; kingdom Metazoa; phylum Mollusca; class Gastropoda; family Provannidae; genus Alviniconcha; species Alviniconcha strummeri. The sequence goes on from OY757556.1 coordinate 12,290,703, forward strand.
TAAAGTTTCTCCCTTGGACCCCTGTACTAGCAGTACTCATTCCTGCCGAGAACCACCAGAGACTGGAATGACCTGCCCCAGGAAGTCACTGGTGCCAAGACCATCGACACATTTGTGTCAAGGGCCTCCAGACTGCAGTAATCCAAAACTTTTTGTTGTTGTTGTTGCGCTGCTGACCCTCCGTAAAGTGACAAAATCAACACGATGATTGCGGTCGCTTCTCAGGAAGAAGAAGGGGAAAAAAGGAGGAAAAAAAAGACTCTGCGAGTCTGTGCATGAGGTTATTTCCTTGTTTAACGTCGGATGACAGGTTTCGTCACTTGTCAAACCAAGTCATGTGATGCCGAAAAAAAACGAAACGCTTTTGACTAGTAGTGCCATTACCAAAGTCACAAAAGTGCCGTACTCAACGCGATAGCGACATATTCTACCACCAACGAAACACAGTAAAATTCATAAACAACGTAATACTCACTCGGGTACCCTTCCGCCCGTACTCAACTTCCGTGAGTAAGCCACAAGCGTCGACAACGAAAAATATTTATTCTTTCTAGCAATACCATCGACAAGGTCCGTTGATAAGGGAGGTTTACCGTCATGTATGTACGCTAAAAAACGTGTGCCATTGTGAAAGTGAGTCCCCCCTCCCAGTGAGCCGTATGGCGGGCTTTCCAGGGTTGCCGGCCGAAAGACATATGTAACACTACGCCACCAATAGCACACATACATAGGACAAAACAAAAACAATTTCAGTCTCTCTAAGAAATTCAAAAACGTGATAGTCTAGTTTTTTCTTTCTCTTATTTCTTTTCCTCTACACAATTCAGATACAAGAGCAGAATTTCAAAGAGCGAAAATTCATCCTCGTAGAGGATAAATGGACAATTCTTAACTTGAGAAAGCCAAATTAAAAACCCTAAGTCTATGCTGAGCCCAAGGTAGCTAAAAACCCCTGGACTGACCACCCTGGCCGACACTGCCTGCTATATAATAATAATATAAATTTTCTATTCCCCGCCGCCCGGCCGCTGAGCGAACTCAACGCGCTTGTTCACATACATGTCTATTAATGATAATATATACCATTTACATTTACTAACATATCATATACAAACAATCTCATAATACATACTTAATAAATTACACTAACATAAAAACAAATCATAGACTTGTAAAATGGCGCATAAAAAAAAACTGCCATAATACATAGAGGACGTTACAATAATTTAAAACAGGTACATAATTATAAAGCTGTGTTCTAAGTAATTAGTACTATTACTATGCTAAACACACACACACACACACACACACACACACACACACACACACACACACACACACACACACACACACGCACGCACCTCCCCCCTCCGCCCCCCCCCCCCCCCTGCCCCCTCTCTTTGTCTCACATGCAGACATACTCTCTCTCTCCCCACCCACCATTTCTCCCCGCTCCCTGCATTCTCTCTCACTCTCACTCTCTTAACGACCGTGACAATTAAAAACACTCAGGAAGCACATTCATGCGGGGGTTAGTGGGGGGGGGGGGGGGGGGGGGGGGAAGTGGGAGGTGAAGGGGGGGGAAGGCGGGGGCTGAAGACTGCAGAGATCCTCCTGGCAGAAAGCTGTCGTAAGCAAGTGAGTTTTTGAGTCTAGATTTAAACAGTGGAAGGGTAGAAGAATTTTCTGAGGGTCGGATGGCAGAGAGTTCCAGACAGAAGGTGCAAGAAAGCTGAAGGAACGCTCTCCGAACGTTTTTGGTGTTGCGCTTTGGGACTTTCAGGAGCTTCTCACACGATGAGCGAAGGTTTCGTGTTGGTTTCATATGCACATAGAGTCCTGAGAAAGATAACCTGGTAGAGAGCTGTCAAAAAAGCGGTAGACAAAAGTGGCTATCTTGTACTGTGGTCGGAATTTCATCGGAAGCCAGTGCAGTTCTTGCAGGAGTGGTGTCACGTGATCGTATTTGGACTTTCTAAGAACAAGTTTTTGCAGCGTTTGTTTCTGGACTCTCTGCAAGCGTGAAATCTGCTTCAAGGGTAATCCTGCAAGGATGGAATTGCAGTAGTCAAGCCGGGATGTTATGGCAGATGAAAACGAGTTGGGGCAGTTGCACTCTGAGTCAAGTATGGTCGGATTGAAGCTATTCTTCTAAGTTCTAGGTATGCTGCACGGCATACACTGCTGATGTGTTTGCTGCATAGACAGTGTCCTGATCGAGATGAAACTCCTAGGTTCCTAACTGAAGATCTGAATGGTATGCGCCTTGCCACCAGTGTCTACGCTATCTCTGCCAACCGAACTAAGGCTGGAGGTAGATGCAACGGGAAGAACTTCGGTCTTTTCTGCATTTAGTTTGACTGAGCTTGTTGCTGTACATCCAGCCTACAAGACTTTCAATGCAGGTCTGGATATCACAGAGAAGAGACTGAAACTGATCGGGAGGAGCCCCCCTTTGACAAGTGGGCATCATCAGCGTATTTGTGATAATCACACTCGTGGCGACATATCAAGTCAGAGAGGGGCTGAGAGTACAATGTGAACAGGATTGACCCAAGGACCGAACCCTGTGGAACCCCGAACTGAAGGGGACTGGGAGAGGACAAGACGTTGTCAACCTTCACAGACTGTTCACGGCCCTCTAAAACAGGACGCAAAACCAGTGAAGCACAGTGTCAGAAATGCCAAATGTAGTCTCAAGCCTCTGTAACAATATGGGATGGTCCAGCCTGTCAAATGCTGCACTGAGGTCTAGCAAAGCCAGCACTGAGACCAGTCCTGTCATCGGCATTTCTGAGATATTTCTGCAGCTGTGTTAAAAACTACCTTTTCTAGGATTTTGGAGATGAAGGGCAGATTTGGACACGGGTCGAAAATCCTTCAAGTCATTCGGATCCAGTCCAGGTTTCTTTAACATAGGGGTTACTACGGCCTGCTTGAACTGAGATGGGACGACTCCAGAACAGAGAGAGCTGTTTTACTATTCTTGTAATAAGAGACAGCAGATCGGAAAGGCATTCTTTAATGAGAGAAGCAGGGATGGGGTCTAACATGCAGGTTTTGGTAGGCGATCCAACAATGAGTTTACGAATCTCCTCTTCTGTGACAGGCTGGAAAAGACAGAGTTTAGGACCATCATAGGGAGAGAATGTTGCTGGTTCAGAAGGGTGAGCGTCAAGGTCTTGTATACTATCTCGTCGCATTTTTGTGGCCATCATTATTATCCGTGACCATCCCCCCCCCCCCCCCCCCCCCCGCCACGACTCGTGGTACCTCCTCGACTGATCACAGCAGTCTCCCCAATCAAGGGAGACTCATGAACTCCGGCCCATCTGCCAACGAACCCAGTCGGACCCCAGGCGACCGTCGTCCGGCCGTACCTGACCCCCACAATAAATAATCACCAACTCGCGTCACCTCCCCATGCAGAGGCAGAAATCGCCGTCATCAGTTCTCTTGGACAGCACTTGCGCATTCAGTACACAAAAGGTTACCACCTCTTTTTTTTAAGGGAGGTTTATTATTTTTAGCCCATCAACAATTAGCGAGGACGGTCAGAAACCAAATGGCCCCCACAATTAGCGAGGACGGTCATAAACCTAATGGCCCCCACAATTAGCGAGGACGGTCATAAACCTAATGGCCCCCACAATTAGCGACAGTCGAAGGGGGCATAACACCACTGTGTTACACGTAATCAGTAATTATTATACACATTATTACAACTGTGTACACATATTGATAAACATGTGCGGCATACTCTGCGTATAACTGCTAACGGCATAATAATAATAATGTAACAGGACCTGCGGCCCGTTCTTCATTTTAGGCCGTTCAGGGGGAGGCTGGAGACTGCCAAGGAGAGACACTCACACTGGATTAAACAATTGTCTCTAGTCTT
>OY757556.1:12299603-12314603 GCA_963584105.1 Alviniconcha strummeri
TTGTTTGTTTGTTTCTTGTTGTTGTTGTTTTGTTGTTGTTGTTGTTGCGGTTTGCTGTGTTTTTTAAGTGTTTTGATAATGGCAAGATTTGGCATTGCATTGCACCCTCATTGTTCAACAGTCTTGTTAACATAGCTCCATCATCACTGTTCTGTCTTGATGTATTCATCCTGGGATGCAAGTAATGCAGTGGAGGTATGAACACTGTTCAAAATGTAATAATAATCAAAACAAACCCCACAACAGCTTTTCCGTCAGATTGCAAATTCCCCAAATAGCCATGGCAAGACTGAACATTGATGAGAAAGGATTGTGGGCTGACTGGAAACTGTAGACATTTCAGCCAGTTTAATGTCAGCATGACAACATGACATTATATGACAACCATATCTCACTTCCAGCTAGTGGTTGTCATGACTGAAATCATTGCAAACATCAGAAGACCATGGATCACTGTCAGTGAGTCAAGACATGCAAGTACTACTGAATGAGATGGAATATGCACGATTGATTACAAATGGGAAATCACTTCTTACGATCAGTTTGGGGAAACCCAGCCAGCAAATCAGAGCCCACATATTGACCAGCTGACTTGCTCGGAGTGATCTCCACAACCAGCAACGAACACACAGCCCCATCCTTATCCCAAAATGCTTGTTGCATCTGAGTGAAAGATGGTGTTGCTAGATCTGAAATGTTCATGAACATGTGTCATAATGTACATTATATATGGTCAAAGGAATAGAATGTGGTCAAAGAAGACAGGAGAAAATGCTACCTTGAAAAATAAATTGTAAATGTATAAATTTGTCTTTAACTCATCAGTGTGCTCTTAATTCATTGCTTATTGTAAATATCTTTGGCATCTGTTCAGCTACAAGAAGCAGAGGAGAGAAGATTGGAATGGGCCATGGTAGATTTCTTTTGTTTGGGGGGAAGGGTGGTGGTGGGTAGAATTCACCTTTCTGAAGTAAATCACTTCTAAGTATATTAATATGCACCTATTAATGTCTGTCAGTAGGTTAAACCCATACAGAAGAACCAAGTGGGATGTCTAACTCTGTCGTGATAGCCTTCATGGGGTAGGGATAGGTCAATGTTAGAGTGGCTGACGTTTGATTGGAAGGTCGTGGGTTTGATCCCCGACAGCAGCAGTGGCAGAGTTTTCTTTGGTGGTAAACTGTCTCTGCTGACTGTTAAAAATGGTATGCACATATGCACCCTACCTATGTGGCTTTGAAGGAAGTCATACTGTAAACTGGTGACCGATTGTATGGTGTACACAGAGCATATGCTGAGTTGGGAGCTGTTTGACATAGCACCAGCAATGTAACAAGCAAAAATTGCACAAACTACTTCACTTTGGTAGATACTTTTAACTCGCTGTGTAAACGGTAAAGATATAGTCAATCAGTCTGTCGCATGGAACTGGAGCAGAGAATAGCACTATTGTAACGTCTCTAGTGCGTGAAGGGATCAAATGTCGTCGAGTGATTCTGTTGCCACCGCAACTGAGAACGCTAGTAGGTTAGGTTATCAACATGTCTACGTTAATTACTTGCACGTGGCTTCTCATGACTATCAGGAAGTGATCCAGCATGCACACACACACACACACACACACACACACACACACACACACACACACACACACACACACACACACACACACACACACATCCACACACTCACTCACTCACAAAATCGTTCTATTTTTTCTCACTCAACTCCCACCTCTCTTCAACACGAATTCAAGTGGAGAATGAAAGTTCCAAATATTATTGAATCAAAAACATAAGTCACAAGCATGTCATAAGCAGACAAAAGAAGGGGTTAGAAGGCACAAAGGTCCGAAAAGCCAATATAGCTAGGTAAACTTTATCTGGTTGTCTCATTCCCTGAGAATTTAACATAAACAACAATTAAGTCAGCACAAAATCGTTCGTGTGGGTTACAAAAGTCTGAGCTACAAACCTGTGAAAAGACAGTTCACAACCGGTGTATCATCAAAAACATCGCCTCACTTTATAATTTTTCAGTAGGGTCTTACACTGAAAATGAGCCGGTTTGGCCTAGGTTTGTAAGCGGAAGGACCTCGGTTCAATACCGCTTCGGCTCTCCATTCTCTTCAAAAAGGTTGTGGTTTGTGGACACTGTCTTGTGACTTTGTCTATCACTTCCTTTTATTGAAGGGTGAGAAACCGCCAATGTGCATCGGATGTGATAAACGTTTAACCATAGAGCATATTTTACTTACTTGTTCGGATTTTATTGAAAAAAGAGACAGCCACTTTACAGCTCAGTCACTGCGCATGTTGTTTAAGGATATTTCACATGAAAAGATTTTTAACTTTTTGAAATAAATTAATATTTTTGGAAAAATTGAATTTGAGATCGTTTTTAGTTATGTTTGTGTTTCCACCTTTTAAGCATGGTTTTAAAACTGTATATAGACCCATTTTAAGACATACACATTATTAAAAATTAAATATAAAATATGAGATGTGTATTCCCCTGATATAACCACACCAGTTGACTGGGCGTAAAACACCAACTTACTTACTTACTTACCATCACTTCCTACTGAAACATTAAAATGGCTCTCATCACTGCCCATCTTAATGCAGGAATTTTAACTCGCTGAGTTAAGATTTTTAACTTTTTGAAATAAATTAATATTTTTGGAAAAATTTAATTTGAGATCGTTTTTAGTTATGTTTATGTTTCCACCTTTTAAGCATGGTTTTAAAACTGTATATAGACCCATTTTAAGACATACACATTATTAAAAATTAAATATAAAATATGAGATGTGTATTCCCCTGATATAACCACACCAGTTGACTGGGCGTAAAACATCAACTTACTTACTTACTTACTTACCATCACTTCCTACTGAAACATTAAAATGGCTCTCATCGCTGCCCATCTTAATGCAGGAATCATTCTGGTGGTGACAGTGTAGCGATAGGTATATAATCTCCCTCTCCCCTACCTCCATACCCCGACCCACCCTTCTCCCCGTCCCTAATAAACCTTATGGTTTCTGTGGATGTTAAGCACCATGTTTACTTACACTGAATTTATGGAAGAAAACTTTAAGGTATCTTACAAGTCTGTGGATAATGGAGGATGGAATACACAAGAGAATTATTTATGGAAAAGTCAAACCAAAGCTAATCGCGGAGCCTTTTCATATAGTATTAAATAGAAAAGTCGAACCTGTTAATCGCGGATACGCGGAACAGGCCACTTTTAACCAGTAAAGGAACTCCATCAGGAGGTTGAGATCAGAATGGAAAAAAATGGAGCCAGGCTCGGATAACGAACCTGACCTCTCAGTCAGAACGTCTGTATCGAAACGCAGTTTAAGCTTCAACACATCAATCATGAAACGAGAATTTTTTTATAACCTGTATATTACTGAAACAACTCGTGGCTACCACAGAGCTGGCCCCTGTACCTAATCATTTAAGCGAACGTGAAAAATAATCAAACATCAGCAACGCCAGCTCTTACGGCAAGATCAAACCATAAAAACTACAACAATCAAACAACAATAAAACATCAGTCAGGAACTAGGAAGGTAAAAGATATAGTCAAACCAACCTGTTGAATGTGGATTAAATTGAGCCAAAACACTAGTTGCACGAATGAAAAACTTTGGCTTGGAGACTTAGAGACTGACTTGGAGACTGACCTGGAAACTTGGCAAAGTGGCTACAAAAGAGGGCACACCGCGGTCCTTAAATTTCTGAGGACAAATGGTGCGGGGAAGTAAGTAAACATGGAGCTTAACGTCCACAGAAACCACGAGGCTTATTAGGGACGGGGGAGGTGCGGGGATTAAAATGGAGGGTCTTTTATACCTTCAGAAATACGGCATCGGTGGCCCAGAATTTGGAATAAAAGAAGAATTTGTAACAGAATAGGGAAGGCAGCTCTTCCATGCCCGTGCATGAATAGGGAGGCTTGTTGTCTACAGCTCGGCCAACTGACCGGCACAAATCGGAACTATCCTTCACACGGGAAAGGAGACTACTGCACCCCATGAGCGCACTAAGACCCAGCACCAACGAACTATTGACTGAACTAAAAACATTCTCATCTTTTCAACTTCAAAACTTACAAAGACCATTTCACCAACAGTCTGACTAAAGTTGAACGTATATTTTTTTTAAACGGGGGGCGGGGGATTGGTAACGCCATGCACACTATATTATACATAAGTACCAATTTGTCATTTGTTACTATTTTCTGGAAGTAATCTTCCTGTGTGTGTATGTGTGTGCGTGTGTTGTACTGGTATTGTTATTATGTATAACTATAATATTTGAAGGGCATATGTATGAGTGTATTTCTCACTTTTTTTTCTTCTTTTATTTTTCTTTCTTTTTTATCACAGTTTAGACCAGGAGCGGGGTGGGGAGGGAGGGAAGCAGGTTGGAAGCATGAATGAAGTCACAAGTCAGAGGTTGTTATAACTTTTATTTACACCAACCAGGAAACAGTGTAGGCTCTGCCCATTGAGATGAACACATGGGTGTCCAGACCACAGTAAGTAACAAATACACAACCTGCATCTGCGGGCACGCTGGGGGAAAGAGGATGCGGCGGGCCCAGCGCTCAAGTTTTGGCACTTCGTGTGTTAGGGCCATCAAGCTTTCGGACAATCAAACAGCAAAAGAATGACAGGCCGAAAGGTCATGGCCCAGAACACACAAAATGCACTTGGTTACAATAGTATTTGTATTATTAGATTCTAGTTTGGCAGTATGTGAGGCACTTAGAATGTATATATGGAATTGCACCATATAAAATTATACAATTTTGATTGATTGATGTAATGCTTTAACGTTCACTGTGGATTGCATTGATTTCATAACAGCATGGCAACAGCAGCAGCAGCAACAGCAGCAGCAGCAACAACAGCAGCAGCAGCAACAACAACAGCAGCAGCAGCAACAACAGCAACAGCAACAACAACAGCAACAACAGCAGCAACGGCAACAGCAACAACAGTGGCAGCAACAACAGCAGCCGCAACAAGAACAGTGGCAGCAACAACAAGAACAGTGGCAGCAACAACAAGAACAGTGGCAGCAACAACAAGAACAGTGGCAGCAACAACAAGAACAAGAACAGTGGCAGCAAGAACAAGAACAGTGGCAGCAAGAACAAGAACAGTGGCAGCAACAACAAGAACAGTGGCAGCAACGACAACAGTGTCAGCGACAGCAACAACAGCAACAACAACAGCTGCAGGCACAAGAACATCAACATGATCAGCAGGAGCAACAGCAACAAGTCTTAACCAAAGTAGGTTGCATAAATTATATTGCATGTGTCTACTGCACAATAATTCTGTTATGAATGCAGTGATTTTTGCTGTTGAGTTCAGTTCACTTTCTGCTAACTTGAGTGTTCTGTTTTATTACATGACCATGTGTGCAACCTGCTATATAACTGCGGCACTTGTTTCAATCATTCTGTTCAGGCCCCAAAAGTACTGTTTGCAAAATTAGTTTTCTGCGTATAAAATCACAGCTTCTCACTCTCAGTTTTGTTACACTTTACAGTAAACATAAATTCTTGCACCTAAGGGAATACTGGGGATGGCTGATGTCAGCACCCTAACCCAACCCCGGAATCACAGGGCTGATAACAGTGTTATTTTGTTCTGCTGTCCTCTCTCCACTCTTGTTATCCCGGCCAGTCCTTTGGCTCTTTTTGTCTCCTCCTTTGCAACTGGTACATTCTTCACACTTTCGAGACATTTCTTAACTTCTTTTCTTCTCAGATGGTATAAATGCATCACATACGTGGCGTATTATATTCTTCAATATTGTTCTTTCAAATGAGAGCGTTGAGAGTGAGACCATACAGGCCGAACTGTTTCCATCAGACAGTTCCTGCCAAGCAAAGAAAATAAAACTTTATAAGCAAGGTTGAAGGATGATACTTAGGAAAGTGATATGTGATATCTGAGCTTTTTACAGAGAAGCAAGCAAGTTTGGTCGGGACCCACTTAAATTTGTTTAACTGAGTTGTGGGTTTTTTCCCTTACAAGCAATTTTCGTATCTGTTCTACTTATGTGTAACTGTCACATGTACATGTTATAATTATGTCCATATCTTCAGAACCTGTGGGTAAGGACTTTTGTCTTTAATCTTGTGACTTGTTTTGTGCTGTTACCAACATGGTTGTCTGCCATTCATATATATATATATGTTAATTATCCCAGATGCTTGCTTACAATTACAGGTTAAAGGGACCCTTGCATTGCTGAGGCAGCTGGATTTAAACACGTCGTTGGAAGTCCTCAGTAGTATATCGGTGCCACCTCTCAAACTGGATCAAGTGCATTTTGAACAACAGTTAGTATTAGGCTTCTTCCACATATTTTGTATGTAATTGTGATTTAATTATTTTCTGATGTTGATGGTTGCTTTTCACTCTGAAAGCGTTAAAACGTCTGCCTAAGAAAAATAAGTTAATATCTGCATAATTATGGCCAAAACACTCCCTTAACAAAAATGTACTGACAAACGACAATCCAGTCGGAAACCTACCATTTCTGTATAAAATCCTTGAAAAGGTCGTGAACTCTTTGCGAACCTCTTCTGCAATCCTTTCCAGTCAGCCTACGGCACCAGACACAGCACCAAGACCACCCTGCTATGCCTATGCGTTGTAAATGATTTGCTAAACACTAAAGGCCAAAATCTCTGTTCTACTCTTACTGGGGTTTTCAGCTGTGTTTGATAGCATTGATCACCAGATTATTTTTTCCCATCTCAATGCTGTCTTTGGCATCCACTCTACCGTACTGCACTGCAGTGGTTTTGATCATATCTTTTTTGACAGAAATCAGTGTGTTGTTGTCAACAAATCTGCTTCCTCTTCTCAAGTTTGCTGTTTCATAGGGCTCAGTGCTGGGACCTGTAATATTATTTTTGTGACTGTCGTGCTTCAACAACTTAAATTACATACACACAAATAAAACGGTACTGGGTTCAGTGAAATTTAAGCATTCAGTGCCAACAAGACAACAAAAAAGCAGTGACTGTCAGGATGCTATACCAGCAGAACAGCTCGCACTTGATATGAAACCACTGGAGAAATGTTTTATTTCTATAACACAGCACTTCACTCCCACTCCCAAATTGGAGTGGCCTTTGTGTTTACCTGTCGACAAACTCACCAATTCCAAATTTGATAGTCTTATTCACATAAAAATACCCAGAAAGAAATGGGGGTCCCTAACACATGACCTTCCAAAATGAAATACACCCAAAAAGAACAAGCACACACATGCATGCATGCGCGCACACATGCACACACTGGCATACATTTTTGCACTCACTAAACGCTTCATACAACAGGTATGGGAACAAAGATCCTATCAACAAGGCATATAAACAGATACTTGTAAGAATGTTTTGAAGAGGGTAAAAGTACCCTTTGAAATTGCAATATGTATGGGTCTACCCTCTAGAATCTTGAAAAAAATGGGAAGTCCTTGGTATAATTAGGTCCAGTACCTTTATGTTACGTTACCGTGTCATTTCTTTTTTGCAAAAGAACAGAAAGACCAGTTGATCAGTTATTTTAGTAAGATTGAAAAAATGTGTTCATAAATATATGTAAAGTGATATTTTGCTTGTGATTCAGTGTAGTAGATTAATACACACTACCAAAACATATTCCTGTCAGTGCATTCCTGGATGAGGTATCTTCTTGTGTTAATTTTTAGTGCAGTTGTTGGATGGTAGTATGTGTTGTTTGTCATATATGCCTTATGTCATTCATTTTAAGATTGTGTTTGCTGCATGTTGACCTTAATTCTTCCTCCCAAAACAGGCTATTTTACCATTATAGTGTGGTACTAGCAGATGAACAGGCACATTATGGTTTATTATTTCACGATATAAGCTGCAAATGTTATACTACCACCACCAAAGTGGCTTTCTCTTGTAACAGTTGAACACTGGTTTCCTGGTGAGAACATGAACATATAACACAAAGGTTAGTACATTATGCTTACAATGGATTGAACATGACATTTGCTTGAGTTTTCAAGGCTTTTAAGAATTTGTTTGCACGAGCAGGTCAAAATACAGTTTGCATGCACCTCCTGGCTTTTTCATCAGCCATTCCCTTGAGCAGGGAAACTGCTTATTTAGCAGCCTTTCGTATCTGCTCTGTGGCAAAAAGAATCATCTCACTGAATACATCCATTTAGGAGCTGCATGCATGGGGAAGCGTGTGATTGATCAAGTGGTTGAGCATGTGTGAGCAAGTGCTCTTTGTATACGTTTTTACAATAATCCCGCTCCGGTTATCAGATTCATGCAGTTTCATTACTGTACTGTTAGTAACCCGGGAACTGGAGCAGACGACGTTTTTGTTTTGAAGCGCAGCATGTAGCGTAACGCCACATGGCCTTCACACAGTCGACTGGCGATAGCCGCCAGTGCATGCCAGTTTCAAATCCGTTTCCCCCCTTCATATTTTAACCGCTTGTTTGTTTACCTACTCTTTGTTTACCTACTCCTTTTTATACACCAAGCCATGTGTAATATACTTTGGCATCTTAGAATGTGTACATGTTGTTTATTTATGTGAGCAAGTGCTCTTTGTATACGTGTTAACGGTAATCCCACCCCAATTATCAGATTCATGCAATTTCATTATTGTACTGTTAGTAACCCGGGAACAGGAGCAGACAACGCTTTTGTTTTGAAGCGCAGCGTGTAGCGTAACGCCACAGGGCCTTCACACAGCCGACCGGTGATATCTGCCGGTGCGCGCCACTTTCAAATCTGTTTTCTCCCTTAATATTTTGACCGCTTGTTTGTTTACTGACTCTGTTTACCTAGTCCTTTTTATGCATCAAGCCGTGTGTAATATAATTTGGCATCTTATTCTTAGAATGTTTATCCAATGTTTATTTAGATGCAGGATCAAGCTTAATCAGTAGCCGATGCCTCTCTAGGTCTATTCTTTTTATAGCCGTCATCTGCACGGCGCGTTCTCTGTTAGTAGGCCTACTAGTGAATAGTAGTGAATTGCTGTTTTTAATAGATTAAAGTAATTCTGTGTCGATCAATGCTTTGCCGTATAGTATTTTGCTTAGCTGACTTTATGTTTAGTGTTTATTTTGGGTTGAAATTAACTTAATAAGTATTGTGTACTGCAGAAGCTAAATTGTATTCATAGACTACTTGATATCACTTTATCAGCGATGCTGCGACTAGATAACGCGCCCCAGGTGAAAGTTTGCACCGGATTGTTTTAGTGCTAGTCTTTGAGTGTGTCTTGTTTCTCATACAGAGCGTTGTATTGTAATTGTTATGTACCATTTTAACCGTGGGAGCGTGCACTTGATTCTGATGTAAGTTTTAGTAACATTAATATGTTGTACATTGTGTTAGTTGTGATTTAGTTGTACAAATCTGTTTATAGACAGGTGCAAGCCACGCTTCCCACTCTTGTTGTAAATAAAATAAGTCATGTGTGTACATTTTGTTTATACGGTTTAAAAGATTGTAACTATAGCTTTTATTTGATGTTTTTCATGATTTAATTAGTTTAGATATTGTAGAGAAAACTGTATTTGTACGGGCCAAGGAAACACAATTGTCACCCATTTTGTGGTCCAGATGGCCGATTTGATTGTAGCGATAGCGTGTGTTCCTTGCGGCCCATGCCGCTCCCTTATCTATGCGTGTGAGTGAGGATTTTGGGTGTGCTGAAAATTGTCAATAAAACCTGATTGCCACCTCTGCCTCAGTGCTCTTGCTTTTTGACTGACTCCGCTGCCTGTGTCCTGTCCTTTGACCACTCCACTCCATTATACATGTAAGAAAAGATTATTTATATCTTACCCCCAGACAGCTGTCTTCGTAACCTGACATATTACCACTCATTACACGTTCATAGGCATTCCTTCACAAGAAACAGAATAAGATTTAAATTGCTATTTCTGACGAATAACAGGTACCTCCTGTTATTTTATATTCAAGTGACTACAAAACCCAACATGAAAGGAACAGCAACCAAGTCAAATTTCCACTCCTGTCAATTACTGTATTAAGTTTTATTAAGTGTACGAATGAAGCATAACTGCAGCATTCACTTTTTTGTAAACACATACCAGTCACAGTAAATGTTCAATTATCAATGCTGATGCGCTTCCTCATGATACAGTTACAAAGTTCTGCCAAAATAAAAATGAAATATATCTATAAACCATATTTAGCATAAATCTACTAACCTTCTCTGCACCAGCTTTCATACAGATGCAGGGCTATTTCTCTGTGGTGCACCCACCCCATTTGCGCTGAAATTCCAAACGAAACATATATCTGGGTCATTCTCCTGAAAATTGGTCAAAATTGTGACACAGAGGGTAAAAAATCAAACTGTGAATTTTTAATGTTATTATTTGGAAATGAAAGCTTGACATCTCTTGTGTACATAAATATAAGAAATAAACTGACAGGGTGACAGGAACTTGGTTAATTGTGCATTATGTTACGTCATAGGTCAATGTCTCGCGCGTTACAGAAGACACAAAAAATGCATGAATAGAGTCGGCTCAGTGGCCAGTTTGACTTGCCTTTTATTTAAATTTTATTATTATACAATATTTCCTAATTAATAAAGGAATATCTGTCACTTCTGACATTTAAAACAAAATTGTCCTGCCTTTTTAATGGTTTTGGTTTAAAATTTCTTCGAAGTACAAACATGCACGAAATAGAACTGGCCTTCAGTCTGTAAGAACTGGCCTCCTTCTTTCTCATGAAACCTGTTTTTGTTCAATCGTGAATGATTCCAAGGAAATATCTGCGATCAGCTAACCTTCCCAAAGCCATGTCACAAATGGCGGCCATGAAAATGTCACGATTTTACCAAAAAAGGCTAACAGTGCAAGAAATAATGATGCATTTAGTGTTTACCCATTGTGGCATTTCCCTTATTTCTCCAAACACATTACATCAGAAATATAGCAGTAGTTTTAAAAGTTTCACGTGTTAGTTTAATTTTTATTTCATCGGGAAAGCGGCACCTTCTTTGGTCCAGTTTTCAGGAGAATGACCCATCTATCAGTCTCAGATATATCATAGTCAACCCAGGCGAGTCTTGTTAACTTACATAAGAATATGACAATCTAGGTCATTGTCAGTCAGTAGCAATATTCTATTTCTGACGTAAAAACTTCAAACATATCTGTTCAAAAAATATATACCAACATGAATGAAACA
Organism: Alviniconcha strummeri; assembly: GCA_963584105.1. NCBI lineage: Eukaryota > Metazoa > Mollusca > Gastropoda > Provannidae > Alviniconcha > Alviniconcha strummeri. The sequence goes on from OY757556.1 coordinate 12,310,878, forward strand.
AACAAACAAACAAAAAACACTAATCGACTGATAATGCTGATACATAAATCCAACAGGAAAGGCTCACATACAAACATATATAGAGATATATATGGTAGATTTCCCTTTTTAAAATGGAACCCTTTATTTGCTTTTATTATTTTATTTAGCATACCCACATATGGGCTGGGACAGACAATCACCAGATCAAGCAGTCCCTCTGTCTGAAGTCGGGAGCAGGAGCAGAGAGTGATGGGCATTATGCAATCTTCAAACTGAACATCTTTCACCTCAAGCACGCAGACGTCGTGCTCCTGGAAACAACAGTCATTCAAGAATACTGAAATCCTGATCATTTCAAATGGTCATACAATTCCACAATAAACTGCATACAATATCAAACAAAACCAACAGATATCAACACCTGCACAAGAACAATAATAAAATAGATGATGACAGCAATAATGAGGCAGAAAGTGTGAGGAATTCATTTTTAGTTTGATATGATACAGTCAGAATAGACAAAAAATTATGGCAGGTGAATGGTTTGCGTGGTGGAGGTGAGATAGAGCAGATATAACCAAAGGCACTGTATCAGATGTGGGTCAAAAGTCAGCTATCTGTACTCAGCGTTATACGCAGCATCTTCTGACACAACTTAATATTATTTTATTAGGGATCATGCAGGGTTCTTTAATTCAAAATTCTAAGAGACAAGTATCCCAGTCCATCATCCTGCAAATTTGCATATACGACTTCAAGACTCAAGCTAAATTATCTTTTTCTTTTCAGCAAAACATTTCCTCTCTCCAAATTCCCCATTCTGCAACTGATGTTATTCACAAATTTCAACTTTTAAATACCATGACCACAAATGCTACTTTAAATAGAATTTCCAGAACTGGTAAAAGGAACATTTTTTATAACCTGAGTGTATGAAGCCTGTGAACTTGGACACGCGTATGTACACCATACACAGTTTGAAAAACAACAACAGCACCGTGATCCGTGGTAACTGTCAACCTTTTTTTTTAAACACAACAGGCATGAATTTCTAAATGCAGAACTATGTACCTCCACTCTACATATTGAATACAAATTACCTGGCAAGGTGTCCCTGCTGCTGAAGTTGCCAGTTGACATTCTTCAGCATCCTGGAGTAAAAACAACAACAACAACACTCTAATCAGGCATGGGAACTGGAACAAATGCTTGGAATGATTCCTGTATTCAGATATGGTAGGGATGGTTGGTGGCTCATAAAAAGAAAAAGAAAACAATTAAACGTCATAATATTTCATTAAATTCTTGTACAAATTGTGTATCCCATTTTAACCTTTCCAAACTTTTCATGAAGATTTCTGCAACTTTGTCAGTGTCAGTCTCTGTCATGCAAAATTGATCACCTCAATTTGTACATGGTAATTTTCCACAACCTGGATAATGAGAAGGAAAAAAACTTACATGGCCAGCTGTTTCCACTGCTTGATGTTACACAGGCACCTGAAACAAGAAAAGGTGAATATGTATTATAATTTCCATGTACGGTTCAAAATGCAGACATCATTGCCAGGAGAAAAAGAAGAAAAAAATTACCATCAATTTTGTCACTGATAGGTCAGCATGACATCTGAGGACATTGAGCCCCGCATCATCATCTCACCATCAATTACCTTTGATTAAAAACACCACCACCACCCAGTCACCTCATTTGTATTCTACCTATTCAGATATCACCTTTATCATAATGATGGACTCGAGTGTCTAGTCCTTGACTGCAATCAGAGCGCCTGTGCAGAATCAACAAGGGAGCCAGTTATGTCACAGACACACAACAAAGACCAGAGTTGCCTGTGGTATCTCTCGTCTGGCATGCAAGTAAACACAAGGTGCCTAGACTCCACCAGAGGTACAGCCTCATGCGAGTAAATACAAGGTCCATAAACTCTAACGGAGGATGTGTCTCTGGTGGAGGTTATACTACCTTGTACTTACTTGCATGCGAGGCGAGAGTTACCATAGGCGACTCAGGTCTTTATTGTTGTGTTTATGTGACATCTTTCAAGCACTAATTAACTCCCTTGTTTCTTGATCATTGACTCTGCAGTCTCATCCTCTCAAAGCCTATTGTCCGAAGATTTCCTTGCCTAAGACACCCCGTCACTTACCTAGAAGTACCACCACTTTAACATCCAGGCACACCTCACCATCATTTTGGGTTAAATATATTAAAATGTACATGTATACCCGTTTTCATCAAACAAAGGTCAGCGTCAGGAAACACTTACTGTAGGCTTTCTTGAACCTGGAGTTGTCAATGTCGAAGACCGCTGTTGAAATTAATAAAGACATCTTTAAAATGAAAACAACTCATTCTTGGGAATAACTACACCAGTCCACACTGGCTAAGGCTGTAATAAGTTAGAAGTTGGTCATTATGACAGTTCACTTTTTTTTCAGGTTCTTTTTCTCATTCAAATTTGTCTACCTGCATAATTTAGGTAGGACACGGCTATTCGCAGCGCGGCAGTGCAAATTAAAGAGATGTGGATTCTTATTGGCAGCGCAACTGTGCGAATAGTGGCCCATGGATTCTTATTGGCACAGCGGCTCTGCGAATAGTGGTCGGTAGTTTCCTTATTGGCACAGCTGTGAAAATAGCGACGCTCGTTTTGCTACTGTGCATAGTTTATTAGAATTTATTTTGAGAGCCGGTTTGGCCTAGCGGTAAGGCGGTAGGCTGGTAAGCGGTAAGGACCTCAGTTCGATACCGCTTCAGCTCTCCTTTCTCTTCAAAAGTTGTGGTTTCAGTGTGGACACGGTCTTATGACTTTGTCCCTCACAATTAATGAAACATTAAAATGGCTCTCATCGCTGCCCATCTTAATGCAGGCATCATTCTGGTGGTGACAGTGTAGCGATAGGTATATAATCTCCCTCTTCCCCCCACCTCCCCTAATATGTCAACCCGACATCCAAGGACATGAAGCCCCACATCATCACTTCCCCTACCTCCATACCCCCTTTCCCCCATCCCTAATAAGCCTTGTGGTTTCTGTGGACGTTAAGCACCATGTTTACTTACTTGTTTATTAGGGGTTGTGAAGTATACTATAGAATTCGCATTGCAATTAACCAACAATTTGGGCACATTGCAGTTTTCTTGCATCTGGAACTGACTCTGCCATCCTCTCAGTCTTGTTCATAGCTTTCTGCCAGTAGGATTTTTGCAGTCTTCAGCCCCCCTACGTGAATGGTATGGGATTTGATGCTTCCAGAGTGTTTTAGATGTTTCACAATCGTTTCAAGTGAGGGGGAGCGAGTGATTGGGGGTCAGTGAAGGGAACAGGAGAGATTTGTGGAGGGGGGGGGGGGGGGGGGCGGCAGAATTTATGTGTGATACAACCGGAAAGAAAGGGAGGAGCAGCAAGAGAAAGGGAGCGCAGTGTATGTGTGAGGGAGATTATATACCTATCGCTACACTGTCACCACCAGAATGATTCCTGCATTAAGATGGGCAGCAACGAGAGCCATTTTAATGTTTCAGTAATTGTGAGGGACAAAGTCACAAGACCGTGTCAACAAACCACAACTTTTGAGAAAGGGAGTGCAGTGTACGTGTGAACGTGTTTGCATGCAACTGGATGAGAAATGCCGCCGGGTCAGTAGATTGAATGACTGTTATTATGTTGCACAGATTGGGAGAAAAGACAGAATATAGACAGAAGACTCAAGAGAAAGAGAAGA
>OY757556.1:12325444-12397944 GCA_963584105.1 Alviniconcha strummeri
TTGAACCATTGACCAAAAAACTTAATAAACAAGTATATTCACCACAAAAGCAATGTTCTTTCCACCTTTTCTTGATTGGAACCGGTACTGACCCCTGCTTTAAATATCAGGATAGCCATGAGTGGCAGCAATCTAGTCCACAGTCCCCCAAGCCATATTCTCTGTCTCACGACCCGTGCAAAATCAAGAAAATCTTTTCACGGTGTCTTACCCTGTCTTGTGATGATGTAAAATCAAACTAATTTGGATTGCAAAAGTTTCAGTATTTCCGATGATCTAGTAGAAACGATTGTCGCTTTGACCTTGAACATAGCAAAATGATATTTCTAAATGATATCTGGCTGATGATGATCCATCACCATTCTAAGTTTGACCGATCAGAGATATTGTCCCGGCAAACATTCACTGAAGTTCAGAACCTTCACTGTGACCTTGACCTTGAATACAGAAAAGCAGCTTTTTCACAAGACACTCCAGCTTATAAACATGTACTGTCAAACTAAATTGGTCGCCCCCAAAAATCAGCAGTTCAGAACATATAATAGAAATAGTCATATTTAATTGTATGAACCAAAATTCAGTTACTGTGACCTTGACCTTGAAGATAGAAAACCATTTTTCTCATATGATGCTCTGGCTTATAATGATGTCTCACCATACTGGGTTTGGTTACAAATGGTTCAGCGATGCATAAGATATCACCCAAACTAACATTAATTGAAACTGTTAATCTTGGCTGTGACATTGACCTTCAACACAGCAATCCAACATTTCACTGGACACTTTTTTGCTTATGATGGTCTACACTCAAACTGAGTTTGGTTGCAAAAGACTCACTGGTTTAGAACTAATAACAGATATAGCTGAAATTGTCATGTTTCGATCATATAAGCCCGCACTGTGATCTTGACATTGAAGATAGAATCCCATTTTTTCGCATGACATTCCGGCTCATGGTGGTGCACCACAATAGCAAGTTTGGTTACAAAAGGTTGCAAACAAAAACTCAGCCGAGTGGGAACAAATATGTGTCACGAGCGTTACATCCCTCACCCCTGAAGACACCACAGTGCTTTCCCTTTCTAGTAAAATAATACACCACACACAGCGCAAAAAGAGGTCAAACGTTGCTGCCGCAAGTCAGCTGATGTGGACTGGTACGTTAGGGTAGGTCGAAAGTCAGAGGTACAAGCAAAAATAATTATTTTGTGTGCTCGCACGTTACACCATTGTAAGACGCCACGTCAACCACCCCTGAAGAAATGACTGTAATTTATTTCGTATCTACTCTCACGTCATCAAACAAGCATTAAAGATAAGGCGAAATGTGGTTATCTACCAAGCTGATGAAGAAAAGAAAAAATCTTTAGTTTCCGTTGTGAGCAAGTCACAATATCATGATACACACTCAGAAGACACCATCGATAATGTGCGAGACACTGATTATCTTTCCTTTGTTTGGAGCTGTTAGTAGAAAGCAACACACAATAAATACCATTTATATGTAAGAACTGCCCTCCTTCTTTCTCGTGAAACCTGTTTTTATTCCATCATGAATGATTCCAAGAAAATATCTGCTAACCTTCCCATAGCCATGTCACAAATGGCGGCCATGAAAATGTCGTGATTTTTACCAAAAAGGGCTCACAGCACAAGAAATAATGAAGCATTTACCCATTGTGGCATTTCCCTTATTTCTCCAATCACATTACATCAGAAATACAGCGGTAGTTTAAAAAGTTTCATGATTTAGTTTAATTTTATTTCATCAGGAAAGTGGCACCCTCTTTCGTCGAGTTTCTAGGAGAATGACCAGTATATATATAAAATACACACACACACACACACACACACACACACACACACACACACACACACACACACACACACACACACAAACACACACACACACACACACACACACACACACACACACACACACACACACACACGCACACACACTAACTAACTAACTAACTAGTTTAGCCAGTCAGAACAAAACAATATGGAATAAGGACAGGTCATGAATGCTACGCTGCCATTGAGTCAGTCAGCCAGGTGCGAATGAAAAAAAAAAAAAAAAAAAAAAAAATGATTATAATTGTTCGGTCAGCTTGCAGGCTATCTATAAGTATACTGACACTTGACCTTGAAGAAAATACTTTATGAATGAAGCAATGATGCCAACATCCACAATTATCAATAACAAGGCACCCTACTGTTGTAAGATGGCACTTAGGGTGACCAATAATATAAATTCACAGGAGTCTATCACCACATGTATTAGGCAACTTCCACATTATATAATTAATTAATTAGTGCCAGAAAGAGTGCAAGAAAAGAGGACAGAGGTACTAGAAAATAAAGTTGATAGGATGTGAGTGTGTAATGCATTTTTTGAATGAACATATGTGAAGTCATCCACCAGTGAAGTGCTGCTCTTCATTCCTGAGAAATTTGACTTTCAGTGTGATTTGTGACAAGATGTTGAATATTACACATTACAACAAGCCCACATCACAGTGCTGCTAATCATGCAGTTAACTGTGAAAACCCAACTGATCTTACAAGATGGGATCCACATGAGTATTACCAAGTCAAGTGAACTGTTGTTGTTCTGTGTCACAAAGAACAGCATGCTACGCATGGTTTGTTGCAATGGATAACGTTCAACATACAGCCAATCTTGAACATTTTCAAATGAATAAAAAGCAACACATTTTGAACATAAATAGTTATTCTTTAACAGTACAATATGTGACAAAGAAGAAGTGATGATTTTTTTCTCTCTCAAATTTAAGCTTTCTTAACATGAACAGCAAATGATGTAAGAAATATGTCGTACATTACTATTTCAACAAGATGTACAATGCTGCTTGTTTTTTGATGAAAATGATAAATCAGTAACTTGTTATTACTGTAAAGTATAAAGACACATAACTATTGTAACCGGACCTGCGGCCCGTTCCTCATTTTAGGTTCAGGGGGAGGCTGGAGATTGCCAAGGAGAGACACTCACAATGGAATACACAATTGTCTCTAGTCTTCCTCATGTAGTGTGCCTTTCAATGTTCTTCGCGTTGTGTTCAAAATCACTACAATCGACCGACCTTGGTATCCAGAAAAAAACCTGTGTTAGTGTTTGATTGTTTGTCCGCTCCTCAGAGGTAGGTGTGCCGTTTCACTGTGCACTTATGCCACTTAGAACAGACACTAGACAAAAGATAAGTGGAGACAGAAGTTGTACACATGTACCGACATGACGAAAATACTGAGGCACGCTCACAGACGCGCGCACTGACCACACCCCGTCTCAGTACACACTCTCACTCCCATTATAGTGACGAACCAAATAAAGAAATGCATACAATTTTATTTACACTACCGCATGTTACACACACAGTAAACACAAGAACAAACCAAACTGACACATGACTATCCCTAACCTACGCACTAAACCATAGCTAACTTAGCTACCGGCATGGGCTCAGTACCAGTTACCTACAAAAGTAAGCTGCACCCTTGCACTGACTTAACTAATACTTGTACTTTGCAGCACAAGAAGACAAACATAAACTTCACTAATGCTCGCACTTTGCAGCACAAGTCTTATAATAACTAAACATGCGTGCCTGCACTTTGCAGCACAGGTCTTCTAACTAAACATGCGTGCCTGCACTTTGCAGCACAGGTCTTCTAATAACTAGGGGAAGAGCAACACACTTTTTCAGCATGTAAACTCGAGTGGTAGGGGTGGACTAGCACATTTCAGCACCAAGTTCTCTAACTAAGGGAAGAGTAACACACTTTTCAGCATGTAGACTCGGGGGAGAAGGTGGGGTTGACCAGCACTTTTCAGCACATGGTCCTCTAAGGGAAGAGTAACACACTTTTCAGCATGTAGGCTCGAGGGGTAGGGGCTGACCAGCACTTTTCAGCACATGGTACAGAAACAAAGTAAATAAGTAAACATGGTGCTTAACGTCCACAGAAACCATAAGGCTTATTAGGGACGGGGAGAATGGGGTGAAGGGGGTATGGAGGTGGGTATGAAGTGTTGCTTAGTGTCCTCAGATGTCAGTTGACATATTAGGGACAAGTTGTGACCAATGCCGAAGCACGGTTCAATAAATCTTTACGTCCACGGAAACCAGAAGGCTCGTTAGGACGGACAGCCCAGGACGTCCACCTCGATTCTCACACAGCTCCCGAACTATGACACAGAAACCGCTTTGGCTTTTATGTTGCTTAACGTCCACGGAGGCGGGATGACCTATTAGGGACGGGGACAGAGTGGGAAAGAGGGCCAGGGTGATTGGCTCGACCGCGGAAACCGCCCGAAAAAGACCGGAGAGACCGTGGACCGCCGCCAGAACAATGGAAGTGTTAAGGCGGTGTCCACTCGCCATTGCCCAGCGACTTGTGCACTGCGCAATTGCTCTTTCAACTGCTGTGCTGGACAGAGTCACTAAGACAATGTCCGTTGCACCGCTGTTGACGAACAACTTGGACAACTCAAAGCAAAAGATGTCCAACTTGCTCAGCCCAGCTCCACCTCCCTACTCATGATCTCTTCTGGGCAAAAGTGAGGGTCCAGCTCCACCTCCCTCCTCTAAGATCTCTTGATCTTTTGATCTCGCCTGGAACCCTGACAGAAACCGGGCAGGCACTGTCTTTTATACCGTACCGCCGCGCACCGGCCAGTCGCTGGCAGGCAGCGTTCGGCTGGAGAGAACTCAGGGCCCGTAACTCGAGCTAGCTCGCACAGCTCTCCCGCTTCACTATTTCCATGTGAACAGTTTTTGCTGCATTACACACAAAAGCATGTCCAATTTTGTTGTAGTGGATAACAACGTTAATGACACAACATGGTACTTTGTTTTTCATAACAAAATAAGTAACACTTATTATTTAACATACAAGTAAGTGTTTTGTAAGAGAAAATGGAGCAAGTAAGAGTGAGTGCAACTTTTGCTGCTTTTGGATGTCACAGGAAAACACAAACGCAACCTGCCACCCATGCATTTCTTGGTCATGTTGACTCAGTTAACTTGAAAGTGAAAGAATTAATAATAATAAAATATTAAAAATCATAATAAATATTACTAAAAATATATAAATCACAGCCAAAGAATAATGCTATTAAGATCGGCACCTTCCATTTTTAGAACTCTGGAAGGCAGACAGGCATGGTCACTATTATTATGTCGAACTTTATTATTTCCACAGCTCGTGTTGTAATCGTAATGTTCAACACCTAACTTGACGACTTTAACCTGTCTAAATTCGAATTGTCTACCATATATGATGATTTGCTTGAAGACGTAGTTTGTAAACAAAACGAACTGCATTAAGTGCAAGCAAAACATATAAGAGTACTATCAGAATATACTGTTTATAACCATTCAGCTGTCGAACATTACGATTTCAGCATGCACCCATGTTGTAAGAAACTCGGTGAAAACAAATTTACGAAAGCATCTGAACAAACTTTAGATCGACAGCATAACAAAAACTAGCTCTGTATGCTAACATTCCGATACTTTTAAAAGATTCGGCATATACCAATATAAATATCTTCGTATACTGAACCGTAAGTTTCTTTAACGTTAAGTTTTTGTCGCACATTATAGCGGCCTTTAAAAATATTTCCACACACCTTTCGCATGTCATAGGATCCCCTCCATGCGCTCAAAGCAAACGACCCGGGCGTGTAACATGACTACCCGGATGTAGTGCAAACGCGTTAAAACTTTGTTTTTTCCCTTTTGCTTGTTTAATCTAATATTGGTTGAACGTTATTTCTTGCAACAATATTATGAAGAATGGCATTGGTGCCTGATGCAGTGATGTACTACAGTGATTGGGGTAAAGTTTCGATGAAAGAGAAAGTCAGTTCATCACTAGACTGTCTGCAGATGCTGGTCATGAAACATTTCAACACATGTAACGTGCGACCGCGGAACATTTTGGAGCTTCTAACTCCAAAATCAAAACTTAATGATAATCGATCTTATATGCACTGTGTAATGCGATATCTCTTCTGTACAAATTGGCGACTGCGGTAATGTTTTGATTCGTCATGTACGTGAATGAAAGCATCGAAAGCACTCACCGTGAGCGTGTCCGTTTTCACTGAGGGGTCGAATTCCGTGGCGCTTTTCACTTTCAAATATAAATATTTCTCCAGCTGCTCCAGATCTGGAGCTCATGTTGTTTCCAGTGTGATACCGACCAATTATGAACGCGCAGACAAAGCAACAACAAGACAAAGAGTTTGAAAGTGATTTTATTGACAGTCAAAAAACCCGACTCCCCATTTTTGCGCACCTTTTGGCACCAGCTGGCACGCAAGCAAGTCATTTGGTCAAAATTATGCGTCAGCATTTAATCGTTTCACAGTCAGCTATGTTGCGAAGTTTTGCGACAGTGAGCAGCGGTTCGCAAGAAAAGAAAAGAAAAACTCGACCTCTGCCATGCTTGCTGCGGCGCCGTCACGCGGAAAACGACCGAAAAAAGTGCCAAATTTGAAATTATTAAGCGTGTGTGTGACTGAGGCAGGCCAGAAGTATTATAGTGCAGTGCGCCTGTCTCAGTCTGGGCAGGCCAAAGGTACTATACTATAGTGCAGTGAGCTTGTCTCTGGGCAGGCCAGAGGTACTATAGTGCAGTGAGCTCGTCTCTGGGCAGGCCAGAGGTACTATACTATAGTGCAGTGAGCTCATCTCTGGGCAGGCCAGAGGTGCTATACTATAGTGCAGTGAGCTCGTCTCTGGGCAGGCCAGAGGTACTATACTGTAGTGTAGTGAGCTCGCCTCTGGGCAGGCCAGAGGTGTTATAGTGTAGTGATCGAGCTTGTCTCTGGGCAGGCCAGAGGTACTATAGCGTAGTGAGCTCGTCGTGTGTGATTCTGAATGAGTGACTGTAGCTTTTTATAGCGTGTTTTTTGAATATCCATCCAGGTAGTATATTTGCAGTGCTATTTAGTTGTTGCTTGTCTGGTGCCACATGAAGCTGCTGCCGACTCGGCGCATGTTCTGTATAATTATGCCATACAACCTTGTACCAGTTTACAATGTCACTTCAAGTTCATGCAGTGCCACATACGTAAGGTGCCTGCGTGTTTAGCTGAAACCTGCCACCTGTCACCTGCACGTTTGACAGAAAGACCGGGACCTTTTACGTGCTACTGCGGTAACACAGGGGTGAAACGGATACCGAAATAAGAGTCAACAAAAAACGTTGACGCTGGAGGCATGACATTTTTTTTTATGACATTAGTTATAGATGTTGTTGCTTAGCTTGATGACTTAAAAAAATTGAATTAAAAGACTTGCTTTTTGTCCACAGACTGAGATTGGGGACGGGGGTCCAGGTCCACCTCCTCTTTCGTACAGCTCCTTAGTTCTGACTTGGCAATAAGGCCAGTGATACTTAAAGGACAAGTCCAAGGTTTGGGGTGATTTTTGACACGATTTCCGTTAAAGTTCGCAGAGAACAGTGATGTAGGTGAAATTGTGATCTGAGGGTTATAAATGCACGAAAACAGGCATTTTCTGTCGTACCGAAAGCGTCGCCATGACGCTGAAAATCATGGGTACATATGCGCACTACGTCACTCTGGGGAGTCGCTGCAAAATGGCTAGTAGCCACAGGGTTACCGACTTGGAAAAAAATCCAGTTCGAATCCCTAAGGATGAAGCTCCGACGCCATTGTCAGTAGCTGGGCCTTTGTTTATTTCCTCCTTGTTATTTCTTCTTTCTCGAGCCTTGTTAGGTGCGTGGCGTTTCAGTCTTTTTTGTTCTGTTTACTCTAGCTTTCACAACAGGCTACACATCATCAGGGAGCCTGCCTTTTATTGGCTGTTTTATTTTCCCAGTTTAGCCTTGTTTGTTTCATCATATGCAAAAAATGGAAAAGTTTTGTTCGTTCTAGTTCAATAAACTAGCGATTTCATGGCCTCCTTGGGTCAGGGTTTGGGGTTGGGCTAGTTACCGGTTCTTGCCACTCACTTTTTTTCTCTTGGCTTGCCCTTTTGTTTTTCGAGTTATATCGTTCATTTACGATGTACGAGTGAGGGGGGTAGTCTCGATGTTTAACGAGACCTCTCATTCTTTCTTTGTGTGAGGTAGTTCGTGAGCGTTTGTGTTGCCCTGCCGTTTTGTTGTCACTGCTAAGTGGGTTGTATCGTGTACACGGATTACGTGTATCCAGCCTTTGTCCCGTTGCTCGCTGACATTACGTGCCTCCTCTTTCTTTTGAGAAAGTGTTGTTGTTTTCTCTTTTCCCCTTCTTTTTCACCGCGCTTTTTTTTTATTTTAAATCTTTGGTTTATTGGCCATTTGTACCCGCTTGTTAGTTTGCCTGATTAGAGCAGCTATTTTGTATTTCTCTTGTCGTCTGCATTTGTTTACATCCCGATGCTTTGTCATCGGTAGTCCTGATTAGCATTTTACTTTATCAGTCTGCAGCCTTTGTTTTTCTAGATGGAAGCCGGGTTAATGAGGGATTAGTTTAGAGTTAGTTATGGTTAGTTTGGCTTTCCATCTGTTTGTCGTTGGCACAGTTATTTTTGCTCTGTGCGTTTATGACTGTAGTCGTCCACTCCTTTGTTGCAGACAGTAGTCTGTTAGACTGTTGTGATTTGGTGGTGTGTTTTTGTGTGTGCTTTTTTCCACCTTATGCTTGCAGGTAGGCAATCGCTTGGGGTTTTGATGTGGTATCAGCTGTTTTGTTTCTTTCATTTGGTGTCAGCTGTTTGCTTGACTGATTAGGGCAGCCATTTTTCGTTTGCCACAGCCATTTTTCGTTTGCCACCAGCTTTTGTGGTTTGGTCTTTCTTTCTTTGCCACAGGCATTTGTTGTCTGTTCTTTCTTTCTTTCTTTGCCACAGGCATTTGTGTATAATCTCTTTCTTTCACGGCCTTTTCTGCCGTATGCATTCGTGTTAAACTTTTCGTCTTTGCCTTGTTAATGCTTGTTTCAGGGTATCAGTGTATCTCTCAATTTCTGGTATCATGCTGTGCGCTTGCTGCTCGTCAGCTTCACCCTTGGAGATTCGAACTGGATTTTTTTCGAAGTCGGCTACCCTGTGGGCAGCCCTACAAATTTCTCTTTGAAGCAAACCCCATCTGGTATTCCGCCATAAAGTTTACGAAATTGCACTCAGCGAAGTGCTCGCTACACAAATGGGCGTGACTGAGGCGCAGCATCAAAGTCAGCTCGTTTGAATTGTACAAATTTGACCCATTTTCGCCTCACAAAAGGTCGATTCTGCGGGAACTCGTGCATAGTTATGCTTTGGGTTGCTTGCGAGTTGTTACAGTTCGCTGCAATACAGTAGGCCGGCATGGTTAGAGATTTTTGTCGACCACACGCATACACATTCAAAGAACAATCTAAGATAGCAACCGCACTGACTCCCCAGACTGACGTCACTTCCGAGAAAGTCACGTGACTGATGGAGAACCCGAGACAGCAATTCCGGCCAAGCCTACAGAAAATAAATTCGATTAAAAACCAACATAAACATTTTATTTTATTTTATATTTTATCAAATATCAAACTACTGACTCATTTGTCAATCATTTCGATTGTCATTTTGCATACTTCGAAACATTAGACTTTTCCTTTAACATCCACGGAAACCTAATACGGTTTGTTAGGGACAACAAAAGTTGGAAATTCTTCTTTCTTTCACGATGCTTAACATCTGCAGAATCCACATGTTCAAAGTAAAAACCTTAATATTGTTATCCTCAGTGATTGCAGTTTTTTCTTCCAAAGTCCGCAGGTTGAGGCGCCTTGCAAAATGCAATGGCGGCGACAGGTTACGGCTGACAGACCAGCCAATCAGCGGTCAGCTTCGACCACAATGTCAAAATGACCAGCCAATCAGCGGTCAGCTTCGACCACAATGTCAAACTGACCAGCCAATCAGCGGTCAGCTTAGACCACAGTGTCAAACAGACTAGCCGCAGTAGCACGTAAAAGACCCCGGTCATTCTGCCAAAAGTGCAGGTGGCAGGTTACAACTAAATACGCATGCACTTTACGTATGTGGCTTTGCATGAAGTGACATGGTGCATGGCTGTATGGTGTACACAAAACGCGCCGAGATGGCTTTCACTTAGAAAATGTTGAAGAGTGTTGTAAAGCGCAGTGAGTACATCAGAGAATAGCGCTATACAAAAGTTATCTCTTATTATTATTACATCACAAACATTTTGATGTGGATTCTCTGTTCGCAGAAAAAAAAGACGAGTGGAGGAAGATGGAGAGCAACAAGAAAGGAATGAAACGAAAAAGAGAGCACGTCGACAGTAATTAAACATAGGTAAGACGGCGTTTTTTATATATATTTTTTATGATACTGTCAAACACGGATATTACTTCCACACAAGGTGAAAATACTAATGACAGACCCCAGCAATATTTTTTACCTGTTGTTGCTAGTGTTCTTATACAGTTTCGTTTTTTTCCTACAACTATTATCACTGCTTGCACACTGAATAATGAAATTACTGTTACCGTTCTCTTTTCACTAAAATCCTATTACTCTCTCTCGCTCTCTCTCTAAATGGTAGTACCCGCATTTAAGTAGGTCATGTCAGCTCTGAGCCGTGCCAGTCTGTACCGAGACGAAGCCGAACGAGGCGTGTCGGAGAGCCTGCCGAGCCAAGCTAGCACTAGCGTGCTCAGCAGTGCCGACGCAGAGCCTGCAGTCATTCCCATGACATCCGACACTTGCCGAGTCGTGTGGAGCTCTGGATGTGAGCCGTGCCGCGCTCTTATCTGACAGACCTGCCTGCATTCCATAATGTCCTAGAGTCTCTTTTTCCCACTGACTCAGTTTTGCAGTACTGTTTTCAGTTTCCATAATGGGTGTTCTCTCTCTCTCTCTCTCTCTCTCTCTCTCTCTCTCTCTCTCTCTCTCTCTCTCTCTCTCTCTCTCTCTCTCATATAGCGTTCTCCAGGCTCATTTCAATGGCCCAGTTCCTCAACAAGGTGTACATACAAGTGCGACTGAGATGTAAAACTTTTTTTTCCCCTTTCTTTTATAATCGAATACGCTTAAGTCGAACTTGCTTGGGAATTTTCTTCTTAACATTCTTAAAGCACCAGCCATGCAACAACCAAATAGGTGGATATTAAAACACTCGCTATAGAAAATAAAAAGTGATAGTCATTCATTCAGATTCGCATGCGACATGAGCGTATAGTGTGATTGGTCGAGAACAGACAAATTACTGCTACCGTTCTCTTTTCACTAAAATTCTCTCTCTCTCTCTCTCTCTCTCTCTCTCTCTCTCTCTCTCTCTCTCTCTCTCTCTCTCTCTCTCTCTCTCAGTCTCGGGGGGTGGACTGTTATCACCGTGGCGAGAACATTGAGTCGCACGTTTTAAACCGCTGCAGGAAAGTAGCGATTTTTCGTTAATTAGCTCCATCCGACGAAGTTAATCACGTTCACATGAGAATGCCCGTCACCGCTAAAGAACACTGTGCAAGAATCAGCCGGTTTGGTCCAGTAATGATGCAGATTTCTCGCAGAAATCGGAAACTTTCAAAACGAAGCAGACGACACACACAAGCGTGCGGCAAGACGTGAACTCACAAGCTGGTTTACCTGTGTGACACTGTCAGTACTGTACTGTTTGTTTGTCGTCTTGCTGACAAAGTGCATGGATGGATGTTGAGAAGAACCTCGGCCTCGACGAAAACTTCGTGACTTTCATGCAGAATGTAGACTGGCGGTTTCCTCAGATTATTCAGGGCGTATGCACACAAATCTGCACACATCAACAGCAAGATGGATGAGAACTTTGGAAGTCTGGAACAAACTCTAGGTCAACTCACAGCAGACGTGAACAAACTGAAGCAATATGTCGGCAAGGACAGAGAAGACATACAACTAATGCAAGAAGACGATGACGAATTCTGGAGCGATCGGAACGACTGGAACAAGAATTCAACTCAATAGACGTGGATGCCAGGAGGTGCAATCTGAATTTCTTGGAGTAAGTGAACCGACAAGAGACTACAGAGCAACGCCAACGTGATCACTGACGCGCTGAATGCGTGCAGCTCCTCTCGAACCTGGGAACATTCCGATATACAGAGAGCGCATCGGATCGGCGCCCGCAGACAGTGCAGTGACCAGCCACGGCCTCTGATCGGGTAATTCTACAGGTGGAGCGACCAAATGGAAATCTTGACCGACGGAGCCCTCAGGGATCTACTCAGACAAGAAGGGATCCGAGTCGCGTCCGATTTGATCACTCGACAAAGGGGACGAGATCCAATTCTACCACCAGCAAGGCAAACTCGTGTATTTCAAGAATGGCAAACTGCGGGTTGAAGACAGGCTACTGCACCCTTCGCAGCGCAGTCAACAGGAACACCGCAGCTACCACGACGACCATGATTTACGAGATCACGAGGACTGGCCGCTTCCTCATCGCATAGATCGAGATGTCGGATGTCTGGAACCAGCGCTCACACAAGAAATGGCAAGATGACAGAAATCAGAGGAGAAGAAGTGAAGACGACTGTCGCTACAAGTACCGTGCTCAGCAAGGGGACCGGAATGCGAGCGCCGGAACGGCCCGTCCAACCAGCCCAGGCACTACGATCATGGCCGCCACCACCACCAGCGAGATGGGTAGGACGATCAACGGAACAGCCAGGAAATGGAAAACTCAAGCGGCCGACGACAGGACCCACACCCACAACCGTATCATGATCATCGCCCGGACAGGAACCGTGAGATGGACTACTGCATCCCACGGACCGACCACGTCAACCTGCTGGAAGGCTACGAGTGGAGCTACGACAGCTGGGGCAGACCGTTCGACGAGCAGCGGACTGAACTGCTGTACAGTGGCGCCGAGAGTCACCACACTCACAAGAACAGCCAGTCTGCCACAGTCAGCTGCCAAGCATGGGATGTCCGAACACAGTAGCGAAGGAGACCAGAGCAACACTGGCAAAGACGTATACCTCATCACCGACCCCCGCAACATTGTACCTGGCAGCAGGCCGTACAGTGAAGTCAAGTCACGCACAGCCCCAGTGTCATAGTTCAGGAGCTGTGTGAGAGTCGAGGTGGCCGTCCTGGGCTGTCCGTCCTAACGAGCCTTCTGGTTTCCGTGGACGTAAAGCTATACTGAACCATGCTTCGGCATTGGTATCAGCTTGTGTCAACTGACATCTGAGGACATTAAGCAACACTACCTACCTACCAGCTCCAGTGACCACAGGCCATGCAGGCAGACGACGCAGGGGGGCGAAGCACAGATGGGGAAAGTGCAGAGGAAGGAACTGAAGGACAACCAGATGTCGACTCCTTAATCGAGAACACCGCAGCCACAAACCCTTCTGCATTTGATGATGCCAGTGGGATGCAGAACATCGCCGACAGCAACACGGATCACCCTCTCACCCCTGACGACGCAGTTGCAGGCGACGCACAAAGCATCCCCGACACTGCATCCAGCAGCATCACACTGCTCAGGACAGCAATGAAGAAGTCGCAGTGACAGGGATGCTGGACAACATCCAACACCTCTGTAGGCGACTCCAACACCTCTAGACCGCACAACGACAGCACCAGAGTGGAACGCGACTATGAAGATGACAACCCCACGCCCCTCCTCGAAACAACGGAGGAGAGAACACAGACAAAGAGCAACAGCCTAAGCAGCCCACACCCGCGATCCACAACGGACCACACCATCGGCGGTGAAACCCTTTCAGCGGCCTCCGATCAGCCAACACCTACAGACACCACTAGTGCTGCCACGCATTCCGAGCATCGCTTTCCGGCACCTTCCTCCAAACTCTGCCAGATTGAGTTACGCCACTGAAGGGGCGGTCCACCGACGCGGTCAGCGCCTTCCAAACGGTTTAAGCCCGTTCTTAACTGGGCGAATGTTTGTTCGCCCGAACATACTTCGGACACTTCGACGAACTATGATTCGTTTCTTAATTGAACTTTTAGTTCGCCGAAGATGGTTCGGACAGTCCAAACTTTACTTTATTCTCAACTGGCTTGTAATGAGATGCAAGCTTCGGCCCGAACTTGCGGCAGACGCGCAGCAGACAGCGTGATCGAAAATGTAGGCTAAAGTCAAGTCAGTATACTTGAATCATCCCTCACAGGGTAATTCAACCAACTACTATCTCATTCTGAGTCTCCGAGACAAGGCTGCGCCTCCCACAAATCAACAAATAAACAAATTCCCTCCGAAGCGAGTGAAGAACCTAGCAACACCGTCATCCATTTTTATTTTTGTTTTTCTTCATCCATAGGAGAGCTCTGCTCTCAGCCAATCAGAGGCAATGATAGGGCGAATGTACCCAGAACATGTTGAGCGAAGCTTTTTGGACCCCGAATATAGCTTCGACGAATACTTCCAACTAGGTTCACGAAGAATAGTTGGCCCAATTAAGAACCAAGTAGCTTCGCCGAATACTTCCAACTAGGTTCGCGAAGAAACATTCGCCCAATAGACGATCTTCGGAAATCCAGGGGACTGCACTCGGTAAGTGCCTACAGGCATGGCCTGTATATATATATATACAGGTCCATGCCTGCGAGTGTAGCGCAGAGTAATCACGCTTTCGTTGGTGGTACAGTGAGCACGTGGGCAAGATGACGGATACCCGTAAACAAAGGCAGAAAAGGCATCAGAAATGCCGATCAAGCGCTCACTGTTCGTGGGGAACATGCAGATCGGAAAGTAGGTTCCCCCAACTGGTAGTCTAGTATAAATTATAATAGGTCCATGCCTGAAGATCTAAAACTGTCGCAGATCGGCTCTTCTCAGCTACCGCCTCCATTCAGGGGACTTAACTCTCCCGGAGTAAGAAAACGCTGTCAAATTATCTTTGCCTGTTATTTCCGGAAATCGTCTATTAAGAACGGGCTTTAGGTACTGATAAGACTGTGGAAGCAACCTAGCGCCCAATCACGCACATAAACATGAAACGCATCCACCGTGGGTAAAAAAAAGGCCCGTCTCATTTCAAACGATCGGGTTTTATTTGAGCTGGCGTAAGCAACATGGTAACATAAAACAAACGTCT
The DNA here is from genome assembly GCA_963584105.1 of Alviniconcha strummeri. Classification (NCBI taxonomy): domain Eukaryota; kingdom Metazoa; phylum Mollusca; class Gastropoda; family Provannidae; genus Alviniconcha; species Alviniconcha strummeri. The sequence goes on from OY757556.1 coordinate 12,340,533, forward strand.
GATATAATTTGAGTTGTTCGTAACAAACTTACTACTGTTTGAGTACCAACAAAAAACTGCTCGTTAGCTGCAGTTTTCTGAGACCTATGGCGTAATTAAATACGGCAGTGGTTGAAGGAAGATGTCGTAAACCAGAGCTTGGAGTTTGGTGCTGCTAGTGACAACGACGGTGTGGCGGTGGGTGAAGCAAGCCAGTGACAACGACGGTGTGGCGGTGGGTGAAGCAAGCCATGCCGACCGAGACGAGGTAACAACCAACGACAAAGGTGACAACGCCACCAGCGACACAAACATCAGACGGGAATGAATCCCCAACGAAACGTGCACTTGCCGGAGCCGTCTTGTCACGGGTCAATGACTTTACGCTCAGATCGGGCACGCAAGCCACGTGCTCTCAGTCAAGCCAGTATTTCAGACACTTTCAAAAGAGTGCAAGTGAGCGGCAAATCAGGCAGTGTCACCAACCAAGAAACTGACACGGGAGTATCACTGTCACAGGCGAAAAGATGCAGCTCCACAAAAAAGATAGGAAACTGGCCGGGCCCCAAGGAATACATACCTGAAAGGCAGCACGCATGTGGATCTACCGAACACACTTGACACTGTCCAGAGTGCAGGGTCTGTACTTTCATCTTTTCCTTCCATTAATGGTAAAATGACTCTTGATATTTGTCGTACAACGTTTCTGGGCTGCTCTCCAAATTATACAATGCTGTGTTTGTGAATCAGGTATGCTTAACGGAAACATATATTGCGTCTGATTTTGATTCAGGGATTTTGGTCTTTTGTTGCCAAAGCTGAAAAGGTTTCATAGCACGGAAGACTGTCAGGGGGCGTGTTGGTACTTGTAAGGAAACGTTTTTTTACCGTTCGTGGAGCCATGCACGTTGATGTGGACAACTTGTGGTAGTGCTACGAATGAAGAAGGCTTTATTTGGAACAGATAAGGATGTAATGTTTATCGCTGCATATCTGCCACCCTATGACTCGAACTACTGGAAAGTAACGCAGCACGGTTGCGGTGTGGAGATCACTGAAAAGTATGTTATGGATCTGCAACAAGTAACCGACGATTTCTCTCTGCTCCTGTGTGGTGACCTAAATGCTCGGACTGCATCAGAGAACTATAATCAAGTTCAAGATGATTGCGAAGACGTATTTGCTCAAGTGTGCGACTGCTTCCCCAGGAAATCCCAGGATAATCATACGAACGTTTTCGGCCAACAGCTAATAGAATTGTGTAATATGTGTGGGTGTCTCATTCTAAACGGTCTGTCGGAGCATGGGTTTGATGACAGCTGTACTTTTGTCTCGTACTTCGGATCCAGTCTTGTAGACTATTTCCTTTTGTCCTGCGATATGTTATCCTCTGTACGAATTACTTCCTTAAAAATTAAAAACCTGATCGAATCTATCACCTTCTCGTTGTCTTAGCCATTAATGTATCACAGCTCGGAGTAACACCATTCTTAATCCACCAGCCATGCAGCAACCAAATAACGCGGTCAGTAGCCTACACCACTTTGGTGAATATTAAAAAACGCGGTATAAAAAAGAAAAGAAAAAAAAGAAGAAAGGTCGCTCATTCAGAATCACATGCGATATGAGCGCAGTGGGTCTGTTCGGTGAGAGCAAAAGTAAGTAAATAAGTTGGTGTTTTACGACCAGTCAACCATTCCAGAGCAAAAATTAGCGCTATATAAAAGCAAATGTTTTTAAAATTATTTTTGGCGTGTTGCTAGTGTTCTTATCAAGTTGCGGTATTTCCTACTACTATTATCACTGCTTCTACACTGAATACTGAAATTACTGCTACCGTTCTCTTTTCACTAAAATCCTATTACTCTCTCTCTCTCTCTCTCTCTCTCTCTCTCTCTCTCTCTCTCTCAATGGTAGTACCCGCATTTAAGTAGGTCATGTCAGCTCTGAGCCGTGCCAGTCTGTACCGAGACGAAGCCGAACGAGGCGTGTCGGAGAGCCTGCCGAGCCAAGCTAGCACTAGCGTGCTCAGCAGTGCCGACGCAGAGCCTGCAGTCATTCCCATGACATCCGACACTTGCCGAGTCGTGTGGAGCTCTGGATGTGAGCCGTGCCGCGCTCTTATCTGACAGACCTGCCTGCATTCCATAATGTCCTAGAGTCTCTTTTTCCCACTGACTCGGTGTTGCAATAGTGTTTTCAGTTTCCGTAATGGGTGTTCTCTCTCTCTCTCTCTCTCTCTCTCTCTCTCTCTCTCTCTCTCTCTCTCTCTCTCTCTCTCTCTCTCTGCTTAACGTTGCTGTTTGTTATTTTGGTTTGAGCATCCTTCCTTAATTGCGTTGTTGTAGCACGGCCGTGAAGACAGGTTGTGTTGCTATTGGCAGGAGTTTGTTGTTTGGTCCCGTATTCTACTTCTAGTCTCGGGAAAGAGTCGGGTACAGGATTATCCAACGAACTTCCGCTGTATCTTCTAGTGATTTTTGTGACTTTCTCTCCCGCCGTTATATATATCTTCTGCCTGTGGTACGATATATATATAAGAGTTGTTTTACACATTTTTTGTATATATTATTGCTGGATTTTCCCCGCATCTTTCGTGAATTGCTCAAATTTGTATTCGTTATAGCTGCTTTTGCTTGTTTGTTGAATTCTTGTTTAACACTGAATATTACTTGTATAAATCTGATCATTATGACTTATGCCACTAGCGACCATTGGCCTCTCAAGGATGGTCTTCGTATTGGGCACCTGAACATTAACCATCTGATAAATAAAATGTCAGATGCCTCTCATATTGTCCACAGTAGTAAACCTTATGGCAGGGGTTTTCATATATTTTGTTTTTCTGAATCAAGGCTCAATAACCACATGGATGATAAAGACATAGCTATAGAAGGATTCCATGTTATTAGGAAAGATCCACAAATTCAAAGAGAAACTGGCCTCGTTGTGTATGTCCATGAAACTATGTCTGTTACACGCCTTACTGAGTTTGAAAGGTATGGGGTAGAGTGTATTTGGCTGGAAGTCAAACTGCAAAAAACTTCTTCATTCCTGGTTGGGTTTCTATATCGAAATCCTTCAGAACCTGCAAACTGGATTGATAAATTCGTGTCAATGATGGACGTAGTCTGGCTAGAATCCAAAGAAATTATTTTAATGGGTGACTTCAATATTGATCTATCAAAAACCAACAAACCGTGGACAGACGTATTCTCTCTTTTTAACGTCTCTCAGACTAGTAGCTCCCCAACCCGGGTCACACCTTCATCAAAAACGCTCATTGATCATATCTACTCAACTGACATCGCGCACATCCTTGAAACCTGTGTGCCAGTAATCGGCGTCAGCGACCACTACCCCATCTGCTGCACTTGGTCAAAAAAAGGTGTAAAGATTCCCAAGGTTTCACTTAACATATAGGTCTTTTGCCAGATTTGACGAAAGTGAGTTCTTAAACGATCTTAACAATGCTCCCTTTGATAATGTATACAATCATACTGATCCAGACGAGGCGTTAGCGACTTGGTATTCAGTGTTTCTTAAAGTCCTTGACAAACATGCTCCTCAGAAAAAGAGGAGTCAAATATTCCTTCAAACCTGGATGGCTGACATTGGAAGTACTGGATGCAATGCGTTACAGAGATTATCTTCTTAAACTGAAACTATTTGATGAATACAAAAAACAAAGAAATAAAGTCATCTACATGATCCGAAACTCAAAAAAAACAACACTTTTTTGCTGACATTTTGCCAAACAGCAAGAATTCAAAAGACACATGGCGAGCTATTAATCTACTCACTAATAAACACGCACCAGCGAATACTAGCACTACTAGTGGAATTTCCCCAAATGACTTAAACAACCATTTTTGCAGTGTTGCCAGTAAAGTGATTAAAACAGATAATTCCCCCATCAACCAACTAACTCTGCTGGAACAGTATTGCACAGAAAAGATTAGCCATGAAGCCAGTGCGCTCCCTTTTATGACAGTCAGGGAAGTGTATAAATCTTTATGTCATTTAAAGCAATCAAACACAGAAGGTACTGATGGTTTAGACGGGAAAATACTGCGCCTCTCGGCACCTTTTATTGCTGAAACTCTAACCTATATATATAACCTTTGTATTGACAAGAACACTTTCCCCCAGGTATTTAAGGAAGCAAAAGTTATCCCCCTCTTCAAATCTGGTGACAAATCGGATCCTTCAAACTTTAGACCCATTTCTATACTACCTATTTTGTCAAAACCGTTAGAAAAACATATCAATAAACACGTTATGAAGCATTTTCTTGTTAATGACTTGTTTTATCAAAAGCAATCAGGATTCAGACCAAACCACTCCTGCCATACAGTCTTAACAGAACTGATCGACACCTGGCTATCTGAAATCAACATAAACAAATTGTGTGGGGCCTTGTTCATTGACTTTGCTAAAGCCTTTGACGTAATCAATCATGACCTACTTCTAAGAAAACTAACCCTCTACGGCCTATCAGCGAACACCCTTAGTTTAATTTGCTCCTTCCTCAACAGCCGCCTGCAGAAGGTTTCACTGAAAGACAATCAATCGGATTTTAAGACAGTTTTATATGGAGTTCCCCAAGGATCTGTCCTAGGACCTCTCCTGTTCTCCATCTATATAAACGACCTACCTTTACATGTCCCTTCTGCAAAATGTGACATGTTAGCAGATGACACAACAATTCACACCTCTGGACAGGAGGTACCTGCAATAACAACTGTTCTCCAGTCATGTCTCTCTGATGTTGTTGAATGGACACATCTTAATCATATGTCTCTTAACCCGTCAAAAACGAAGTACATGATTCTAACGACGCGTCAGAAGCAACAACTACTTCACGCGCCGTCTGCGCACCTTTCTAGAATTCTGTTGATAACCAACAAATAACTGAGGTCAGTGATCACAAAGTGTTAGGTATTACAATATACGGCTAAAAAAGTCTACCAATCAGCAAAAATTAAGCATTTTCTTAACTTTCATGCCAGAAAAACGTTTTTCCAAGCGCACATTCAGTCAGGTATAGATCATGCTTCAACTCTTTGGGACTCAGCAAGTGACTCCTTGAAAAAACACTTGAAGTCACTACACAGGCGAACAATCAAAATTGTTCTTCTAAAACGAACTAGCCTTACCGATAAAGACTACAAAGCGGCTCAAATTCTCCCGCTATCTTCTAGGTTAATGAGTAACAAAAGGCATTTTGTGCACGAAATTTTATCGGGTAGGGCACCGATGTATTTATCAACAAAATTAGTGATTAATCAAAGTTCGAGGAATTCATCAAGAAAGCTAAATGTGCCAATACCAAGGATAGAGTTATTCAAGTCCAGCCTGGTTTATTCTGGTTCTGTTCTCTGGAACTCATTGCCCAGCGAATTGAGGCTTCCAGTCAGTCCTGGATATATATAATATATACATTATCTATGATCATGGTTTCACGTAACACCTAAGAGAGACAACATATGAAGCGTAAGATGCTTTTTAAACACTGAAGGACTGACTGGAAGCCTCAATTCGCTGGGCAATATATATATATATCTGTCCATGTGCTGCTCCAACCTGTGTTGTGCTGCTTCAGGCAGCCCATACATTTTGTGTGTCTGTGCTCTATGTGCATGTAGTTTTCGATGACAAACATGTTCTTAATCTTATGTGCGTGCACGCGTGTATATATATATATATGTTTACCCTAGATCAAGCTGATATATATATATATAAAATTAATGCTCATTATCTGCTTGTTTCTCGGTTTACTGGTGTCCATTTCAACATGAACTGTATGAATGTACATGTACTCAACACACTGTAGCTCACTGTATCCTTAGTTAATAGTAGTTTCCCTCATGGGCGAGGGCTGGATGTAAAAAGACCTCGAGTCTTCTCCACTACCCTCGTAAAATAAAGTTGATTCATTCATTCATTCATTCATTTAGTCTGTCTGTCTGTCTGTCTGTCTGTCTGTCTGTCTGTCTGTCTGTCTGTCTGTCTCTCTCTCTCTCTCTCTCTCTCTCTCTCTCTCTCTCTCTCTCTCTCTCTCTCTCTCTCTCTCTCTCTCTCTCTCACGTAGCGTCCCCCAAGCTCATTTCAACGGCATAGTTCCTCATCTGACAAGGTGAACATACAAGTGTGACTGTGACGTAACATATTGTTTTCATTTCTTATACAATACCGCAGTCGAATACACTTAAGTCGAACTTGCTGGGGAACTTTCTTCTTAACGTTCTTAACGCACCTGCCATGCAACAACCAAATAGCGCTGTCAGTACACCACTTAGTTGGATATTAAAGGCACGGGCCCACGCAGATTTGGCTAAAAAAGAAGAAGATATTTTGCATAAATTTGTATTGTTTTATGTGCGATTAGTATGTAGCATTAATTTCTGCTTTGGTCCTGTTGAAATGCGGCAATTTAAGAATGACTGTAGTAGTCTAAAAATAGACTGGGGATCATCCGGGTGCAGCTATTTACGGAATGCGTATTACGTCTTTACATTTTGTTGTCTTACACAAGTTTTTGTAGACTCGGCCTACAAACGATTGACAATGGCGTTGTCTCAGGCACGTAATCTGCTCAGGTGTAATCATTTGTCGGGCGACCTGTCCTACTTTGGGAGCTTGGCCAAATTTTTTTAGTGTGGGTTGTACGAAAAGTAAGGACCGACATACTGTTGGCAGATCTTGTTTGTTTTGAGGTTCAGTGTTTGTCACGATCTGCCCACTTAAAAATCTCAGAATTTTCGTCATTTAGATGACGTCGTTTTTAACCTGTGGATACATTTATTTATTTTTTAATTTATTTTTTACATCAGCTTCTTCTTGTCTGTCTTCTTCTTTGCTTCCTTCTTCTTTTATTATTATCTGTCTGTTTTCTTGCACTTGACCAAGACAAAATATGAAGTATGGTAAGGCAATGTTTGTGTGAAATATTTTTAAAGAGTTGTACAAAACTTTACATAGAACATTTTACAATTTCCTTTATAAATAATCAGGAGATAAACCTAAAATTGTTGTTAGCCCTGATATAACTCTTTGTGGTTGACTGGACTGAAAGCACCAACTAACTAACTAACTAACTGCATCTGACGAAGACAATTTTATGTCAAAGCACTTGTGTTTCGTTGTTTCCTTGTGTTTCGTCGTAGAGGTGAATACATGTCCCTAGATCTGTTCTATCAGTTTTGTCAACCTCACCAGTAGTTGTTCACTCATTCCTCAAAAATAGAATGTTTTCTTTCATTTTCATGCAATCACACGGGTAGTCTGCGACTGGTCGAAGGTGTCTACAAACCACAACGAGCTTGTGTTCGTTGAGCCAGTGTGACAGAATCGTTTCTCGAAGAGTGCATGTGAATCAAACGTACCTGTTTGGATGAATTTGTCCCAGGCGACCCTAAAACTTTCGAAAGAACGCTAGACATCATTTAACTGTTCGGTGGTGAAGTGTTGCTTAATATCCTCAGATGTCAGTTGACATAATTATTAGGGACAAGTTGTGACCAATGCCGAAGCACGGTTCAATAAATCTTCACGTCCACGGAAACCAGAAGGCTCGTTAGGACGGACAGCCCAGGATGTCCACCTCGACTCTCACACAGCTCCTGAACTATGATTAATTGTTCGTCTTGGCAATTTCAAACAGTATCAGTTTATTTCTGATATTTTTGTGGTGTTCCCATTAAAACGTTCGGAAAATCAAACTATTTCACACAGACTGTCCAGATTTCAAAAATAAACATTGACAATTTTTTTTATACATGACATTACACAAAACTGAGAAGGTCCGGTATCCTATCAATGATGTCATACCCGAACGCGGGAAAGAGCTCGTGAAAACAGTGTTAGTAACACTACCTGGGAAAGTCCACTTCTAAAATCATTGTAAAATTAAGGGCACGTTCAGTCACAAAATGTTTAACGCTGATAATGTTCGTTTAACGTCCTCTAAGCTTACGAGAAGTTAAGCCGCCGAAGGAGAGTTCCTTTAAACCACACTCCGTGCATCGCTTTCCGGCACCTTCCTCCAAACTCTGCCAGATTTAGTTACGCCACTGAAGGGACACTCTTTATCTCCGCGCAGCTGTCCAGCGACGCGGTTAGCGCCCTCCGAAAGGTTCGGGAACTAATATGACTGTAGAAGCAACCTAGCGCCAAAGCACGCACGTAAACATGAGACGCATCCACCCCGGGTAAAAAAAAAAAAAAGAGAAGAGAGTTCCGTCTCGATTCAAACGATTCTGGTTTTATTTGTGCTGATGTAAACTTTGTTGGCGCCTATAAATGATCCGCCTTGTTTTATTTGAGTTGTTTGTAACAAATTACCACTGTTCGAGCACCAATAAAAAAAAAACTGCTTGTTAGCTGACAGTTTTCTGGACCCTATGGCGTAACTAAATACGGCAGTGGTTGAAGAAAGGGTGTCGTAAACCAGTGCTTGGAGTTTGCCTTTATACCTGACACGTGATATACAAGTATATATATCCCTCTCCCTCTTCCCTCACTTCCATTTCCCCCTTCTCCCCGTCCCTAATAAGCCCTCTAGTTTCTGTGGACGTTAAGCACCATGTTTGCTTACTTATCTATGAAAGGACAGTCACTCAACCAGAATCACCAGCGATATGAGCGCAATGTGTCTGAGAACAGAGAAATTACTGCTACAGTTCTCTTTTCACTAAAATCCTATTATTCCCTCTGTCTCTCTCTGTCTCTGTCTCTCTCTCTCTCTAAATGGTAGTACCCGCATTTAAGTAGGTCATGTCAGCTCTGAGCCGTGCCAGTCTGTACCGAGACGAAGCCGAACGAGGCGTGTCGGAGAGCCTGCCGAGCCAAGCTAGCACTAGCGTGCTCAGCAGTGCCGACGCAGAGCCTGCAGTCATTCCCATGACATCCGACACTTGCCGAGTCGTGTGGAGCTCTGGATGTGAGCCGTGCCGCGCTCTTATCTGACAGACCTGCCTGCATTCCATAATGTCCTAGAGTCTCTTTTTCCCACTGACTCAGTGTTGCAATAGTGTTTTCAGTTTCCGTAATTGGTGTTCTCCCTCTCTCTCTTTCTTTCTCACGTAGCGTCCTCCAAGCTCATTTCAACGGCATAGTTCCTCATCTGACAAGGTGTACATAGAAGCGTGACTGTGACGTAACATATTGTTTTCATTTCTTATACAATACCGCAGTCGAATACTGCTGGGCAGTTTGCTTCTTAACGTTCTTAACTCACCAGCCATGCAACAACCAAACAGCGCTGTCAGTACACCACTTAGTTGGACATTAAAGGGACAAGCCTACGCAGATTTGGCTAAAAAATGATTTTTTGCGTGATTTTTTATTGTTATTTTAATTTAATTTTATTGTTTTATGTGAGATTAGTATGTAGCATTAATTTCTGCTTTGATCCTGTTGAAATGCGGCAATTTAAGAATAACTGTAGTGGTCTAAACATAGATTGCGGATCTCCCCCCGGGTGCAGGTATTTACGGAATGCGTATTACGTCATTACATTTTTTGTCTTACACAAGTTTTTGTAGACTCGACCTACAAAACGATTGACAATGGCGTTGTCTCAGGCACGTAATCTGCTCAGGTGTAATCATTTGTCGGGCGACTTAACTGATGATTGTGTAAATAATTTTATGTCTTTCTTTGAATGTATCTCCTAATCGTGCTATGTGTACTTCACTATAGTGGATGAGACCTGTAGCTGCCGTTTACTAATAATGCTCGGCGATGGACCGAGGTGCAGAGTGTTGGGTGACAATTCTTTCTCAACATATTGATCCGATGCTATTACAGGAAATATTTAGACGAAGGACTATATTTTACATTGGAACATTACTCATACTTATAGTGTGTGTGTGTGTGTGTGTGTGTGTGTGTGTGTGTGTGTGTGTGTGTGTGTGTGTGTCTGTGTGTGTGTCTGCGTGTCTGTGTGTGTGCGTGCGTGCGTGCGTGCGTGCGCGCTCGTGCAGGTGTGTGTATGTGCGGGTGCGCGCAGGTTTGTGTATGTGCGTCTGGGTGTTGTTTTGTTGGTGCAAAATGGGTGTATACCTTTAACTATGCTAGTTGATGTATGTCAGTGTTGTTGTTTGGTTATGTTTGTATGCTTACCACTTTCGAGACGCTTTCCTTGTTGTAAAACTTGATGAATAAAGAATCTGATCTGAAGGGTGGCATGGCGGAAAGTCGTCCACTCGCTCGGTTGGGGGAACTTCGGACACCCAAACACCTTGTGAACTGCATTCACTACTACGCATCAACCCCTACAATTGAACTTTTCCAAACTGTAACATCAGCTTTATAATGGGTCAGTCCACAAACAAAACAACAAACAAGTGATTGTTACAAGTAGAGTATGGGAAAACCAGTCCTACTTTGGGAGCCTTGCTATTCGCTGGGCAAAAAACAACAACATATTATGCTTGTACGAAAATAAGGACCGACATACTGTTGGCAGATCCTGTTTGTTTTCAAGTTCAGTGTTTGCCACGATCTGCCCACCTAAAAAAATCTTCCTAATTTTCGCTGCAAAATGGCTAGTAGCCACAGGGTAACCGACTTGGGAAAAATTCCATTTCGAATTTCCAAGGATGAAGCTCCGACGCCATTGTCAGTAGTTGAGCCTTTGTTTATTTCCTCCTTGTTATTTCATCTTTCTCGAACCTTGTTAGGTGCGTGGCGTTTCAGTCTTTTTTGTTCTGTTTACTCCAGCTTTCATAACAGGTTGCCTGCCTTTTATTGGGTGTTTTATTTTATTTTCCCAATTTATCCTTGTTTGTTTCATCATATGTAAAAATTAAAAAGTTTTGTTCGTTCTAGTTCAATAGACTAGCGATTTCGTGGCCTCCCTGGGTTAGGGTTTGGGGTTGGGCCATTAACTGTTTTTTTCTCTTGGCTTGCCCTTTTGTTTCTCGAGTTATATCGTTCATTTACGATGTACGAGTGAGGGGGGTAGTCTCGATGTTTAACGAGACTCTCATTCTTTCTTTGTGTGGGGTAGTTCGTGAGCGTCTGTTGCCCTACCATGTTGCTGTTACTGCTAAGTGGGTTGTATCGTGTACACGGATTACGTGTATCCAGCCTTTGTCCCATTGCTCACTGACATTACTTGCCTCCTCCTTCTTTTCAAAAAGTGTTGTTGTTGTTTTCTCTCTCTTTTCCCCTTCTTTTTCACCTTGCGTTCTTTCTTTTTTATCTTTGGTTTATTGGTCATTTCGTACCCGCTTGTTAGCTTGCCTGATTAGGGCAGCCATTTTGTCGTCTGCATTTGTTTACATCCCGACGCTTTTTCATCGGTAGTCCTGATTAGCGTTTTGCTTTATCATTCTGCAGCCTTTGTTTTTCTAGATGGAAGCCGGGTTAGTGAGGGGTTAGATTAAAGTTAGTTATGGTTAGTTTGGCTTCCCATCTGTCGTTGGCACAGTTATTTTTGCTCTGTGCTCTCCTGTAGTCGTCCACTCCCTTGTTGCAGACAGGAGTCTGTTAAACTGTTGTGATTTGGTGGTGTGTTTTGTGTGTGTGTGTTTTCCACCTTATGCTTGCAGGTAGGCAACCGTTTGGCATTTTGAGGTGGTTTCAGCTGTTTTGTTTCTTTCATTTGGTGTCAGCTGTTTGCTTGACTGATTAGGGCAGCCATTTTTCGTTTGCCACAGCCATTTTTCGTTTGCCACCAGCATTTGTGGTTTGGTCTTTCTTTCTTTGCCACAGGCATTTGTTGTCTGTTCTTTCTTTCTTTCTTTGCCAGAGGCATTTGTGTATAATCTCTTTCTTTCACGGCCTTTTCTGCCGTATGCATTCGTGTTAAACTTTTCGTCTTTGCCTTGTTAGTGCTTGTTTCAGGGTATCAGTGTATCTCTCAGTTTTTTTGGTATCATGCTGTGCGCTTGCTGCTCGTCAGCTTCATCCTTAGAGATTCGAACTGGATTTTTTTTCGAAGTCGGCTACCCTGTGGACAGCCCGACAAATTTCGCTGTTTTGTTTCTTTCATTTGGTGTCAGCTGTTTGCTTGACTGATTATGGCAGCCATTTTTCGTTTGCCCCAAGCATTTGTGGTTTGGTCTTTCTTTCTTTGCCACAGGCATTTGTTGTCTGTTCTTTCCATCTTTGCCACAGGCAATTGTGCACGGTCTCTTTCTTTCACGGCCTTTTCTGCTGTAGGCATTCGTGTTAAACTTTTTGTCTTTGCCTTTTTAGCGCTTGTTTCAGGGTATCAGTGTATCTCTCAGTTTTTGGTATCATGCTGTGCGCTTGCTGCTCGTCAGCTTCATCCTTGGAGATTCGAACTGGAATTTTTTACAAGTTGCTACCCTGTGGACAACTCTACAAATTCCGCTTGGAAGCAAACCCCTTTTGGTATTCCGCCATAAAGTTTACGAAATCGCACTCAGCGAAGTGCTCGCTACACAAATGGGCGTGACTGAGGCGCAGCATCAAAGTCAGCTCGTTTGAATTGTACAAATTTGACCCATTTTCGCCTCACAAAGGGTCGATTCCGCGGGAACTCGTGCATAGTTATGCTTTGGGTTGCTTGCGAGTTGTTACAGTTTGCTGCAATACAGTAGGTCGGCATGGTTAGAGCTTTTTGTCGACCACACGCATACACATTCAATCAACAATCTAAGATGGCAACTGCACAGACTCCTCAGACTGACGTCACTTCCGAGAAAGTCACGTGACTGATGGAGAACCCGAGACAGCAGTCTCGGCCAGACTGCAGAAAATAAAATCGATTAAAATCCAACATAAACTTCTTTTTATTTTTTCCCACTAAATCTCAAACTAGTGATTCATTTGTCAATCATTTCGATTGTCATTTTGCATACTTAAAAACTTTGGACTTTTTCTTTAAACCTGACATGCGATATAAAAAATATATATAAAATAGGATAGTCATTCAATCAAAATCACCACATATATGAGCGCAATGTGTCTGTTTGAAAACAGAGAAATTACTGCTACAGTTCTCTTTTCACTAAAGTCCTATTACTCTCTCTCTCTTTCTCTCTCTCTCTCTCTCTCTCTCTCTCTCTCTCTCTCTCTCTCTAAATGGTAGTACCCGCATTTAAGTAGGTCATGTCAGCTCTGAGCCGTGCCAGTCTGTACCGAGACGAAGCCGAACGAGGCGTGTCGGAGAGCCTGCCGAGCCAAGCTAGCACTAGCGTGCTCAGCAGTGCCGACGCAGAGCCTGCAGTCATTCCCATGACATCCGACACTTGCCGAGTCGTGTGGAGCTCTGGATGTGAGCCGTGCCGCGCTCTTATCTGACAGACCTGCCTGCATTCCATAATGTCCTAGAGTCTCTTTTTCCCACTGACTCAGTGTTGCAATAGTGTTTTCAGTTTCCATAATGGGTGCTCTCTCTCTCTCTCTCTCTCTCTCTCTCTCTCTCTCTCTCTCTCTCTCTCTCTCTCTCTCTCTCTCTCTCTCCGGCGGCAGCACCACCAGTAGCAACGCAAACAGCAGAAGCCACACGAACAACACTGCTAGTGGAAATACCACCAACGGTACCACCACCAAAGTTACCAACACCAACGACGGCAGCGTTGACAGCAGCATCCCCAGCAACATCAAAGCAACCGAACAGCCGCAGGGTACTGCCAATGTTTACAACTTGCGGACACGTGGCAGTGTCAGCACGGTGGCGGAGGCCGGGTATAGTGACATGAGCAATTCCCGAGACACCCGCAGCAATTCAGAGTCAACTGCACGTGCAAACCTGATCAACTCAACGCCAGGTGTGCAGAAGGCTAGAGATTTCAGCCGAGGGCACGGGAAACACTCGCCTTCCCAGGGACGGATTGATACAATGTTTCGAAGGCCCAGCACTCAGCTGGCACAAACGGACAATGCAAGCGAGGCAGTTAGGGCGGAGGTGGACGATAGCGGTGAGTGTTTTGACGACGTGACTGACACGACATAGGAAAACGGCCGGCCCCACAAGACACGGTCTGTATCATTCCTACTGTATAACGTTGGCGGTGTGGCGAGCAAGTTGTACGACTGTGACTGGGTAAAGTATGTTGAGTTATTTGATTTTGTGACACTCACAGAAACGTTTATCGACAATGATTTTGATTTGTCTGGTGTATTTCACGACTTTATCAAGTTTGTATGCCCAGCTGTTAAACTGTCCTATCACGGGAGGCGTTCTGGAGGTTTGCTGGTGATGGTGAAGAAACAGCTAGCTAAATTCACAGAAAGAATCAGTGTGGACTGTGACAATGTCATTGTGCTTAAGCTCTCTGGGGCCTTACTCGGCACGGAAGAAGACTGTCTGTTTCTGTCTACGTACGTGCCGCCCTGCGGTAGTCGGTTTTATGAGTCTGCAGAGTCAAATTGCCACATCGCAGAAGTTGAACAGTGCATTTGTGAACTGTTAGAACGGTTTGGGGATGTGAACCTCATATGTAACGGCGATTTTAACGCCAGGACGGCTACATATCAAGTTAACCAAGCCTTGGCACAGAATTGCGGGTTCCAGGATGATGTAACTGATACAACAGTGATTTGGGAAAATAGTCGGATTTCACAGGACAGTAACATAAATGATTTTGGCAGAAAACTTCTGGAATTATGTATATTGTTTGACTTACTTCTAGTTAATGGATGCCCACCGTGGGACAGTGTCGGCAAATTTACATATGTATCGCAACACGGGCATAGTGTCGTTGACTATTTTTTAATGAGCAGTGCGTTGTCTAGATGTGTCCAGAATTTAACTGTAGAAGATAGGATTGAGTCAGACCACATGCCAGTTGAATTACATTGCACATTTTACACTGATGCAAATTTAAATGAATGCAACAAAACACAGAGTAGAAAAGAAAAGATCATCTGGCGTGAAGAAAAAGTAAATGATTTCAAAGCGTACATTACATCGTCAGAGTTCAAGGAACACATAGAAAAGGCGAGTGATAAAATGAATGAATGTATCGACACCTCTATTCAGATGTTCACGCAGGCGCTACTTAGCGCTGCCAGCTGCATGAAGAAGACTGTCACTGTTGGTAGCTCTCCAGAACACAGATCTCCCTGGTTTGATGCAGAGTGTCGTCAGATGAAAAAAGAAGTCAGAAAATGCCTTAGACATTTTAGAAAATCCAAAGACCCAGAAGATTACTCGGTGTATGGGAGAAAACGCAAAGCATACAAACAGCTAGTCCAAAAGAAGAAAAATGATGAGCGAAATGCCCGAATAGGTGTTTTGCTGGACTCGATGAACAATCCTAAAGATTTTTGGGGAGAAATTAAAAAATACAGGCGCAGGACGTGTACTAAGAATGACATTTCACAAGACGAATGGACAGATCATTTTTGTAAAGTGTTTAATGAAATTAGCCAGGTTCACACAGGAGATGAAACCGATGACGAAAGCGTAGACGAAAGTTATGATGATATTCTTGACGCAGATATAAGTGAAATGGAAGTGAAGAAAGCTATTCAACACCTCAAATGTGGCAAGGCAGCCGGACCAGATGGTATACTTGCAGAAATGATAAAAACAGCTGAACACGAGATTACACCATACCTGACAAAATATTTTAATGTTCTATTTGCTAGGGCCAAATTTCCCCTTGAGTGGTCCAAAGCAATTATAATTCCATTACACAAAAAAGGAGATGTGAACGATCCAGGTAATTACAGAGGCATTTCACTCTTTGAGTATTTTAAGCAAGGTTTACACCCACATTATTAACAGCAGACTAACATTATGGGTCGAGAGCAATTTTGTGCTAACTGACGCTCAAGCAGGGTTCCGGAAAGGTCGATCCACGGTCGACCACATCTTCACCTTGCACGCTGCTATAGAGAGACAGTTTGCAAATAACTCAAAGTTGTACGTTGCGTTTATTGATTTTAAGAAAGCCTACGATTCTGTTAATCGCAACATTCTGTGGTCGGTACTGCTCAGAAGCGGTATCCAAGGTAAAATGCTGAGAACTATTAAAGCCATGTATGCTAGCGTACAGGCATGTGTTAGAAGTAACGCCACAGCGGATCTGTCGGTTTTTTTTCACTGTTTGCAGGGTATGAAACAAGGATGTATTGCCAGCCCAATTCTCTTCTCTCTGTTAGTAAACGAGCTTGCGAATGAAATCTTTGCTAAGGCAAGACATGGTATACCACTTGGGCCTACTGATATTGAACTATTCTTGTTACTTTTTGCTGATGACTTGACCTTGCTGGCATCAACTGTAATTGGGTTACAGAATCAGCTGAATGTGTTGTCTGTAGCTGCAGAGAGACTGTGTTTAACCGTGAATTTGGACAAGTCCAAGGTGATAGTGTTTAGAAAAGGTGGCTTTTTGGCGGCAAAAGAAAAATGGTTCTTGGGTGGTGCAGTACTAGAGGTGGTGAATAAATATAAATATCAAGGGCTGACTTTTTCCACAGGACACAGTTTCGCTGCGGCAATGGAGGAGACACGTCAATAAGAGCAAAGAAAAACACGCTAGGAGTACTGAGAGCGCTGAAAAATATCAGTTGTAATTCCCCAGAAGTCTTTTTTAAGCTCTTTGATGCACAGATTGTACCCACATTGCTGTATGCTGCAGAAATCTGGGGCTACAGAAACTATGAACAAATTGAACGTGTGCACCTTTTTGCTTGTAAGAAATTTTTGCATGTGCGTAATAAGACTCCAAATGATGTTGTTTATGGAGAACTAGGTCGCTATCCGTTGTTTATTACAGCTACAGTTAGGTTTATTAAGTATTGGCTGAAATTACTCATGCAACAGGACAACTTCTATTCCAGAAAAGCATACAAAATGTTACTTGCTTTACACAACAGAGGCAAAACAACCTGGGTGTCACATGTAAAATTAGTGTTATGTACCAATGGATTCGAACAAGTGTGGCTTTTTGGTTGCGGAAATGTTAAACCCTTTATCAAGGAGTTGGAAGAAAGACTGCGTAGTTCATTCTGCCACAGATGGTGTAATCATCTAGACACAAGCGAAAGGTTGTCAGTGTACAATAGCTACAAACATTGCTTTCAAAGGGAGAGATATGTGGATGTTCTTTGGATGGAGGTATACAGGAACTGTCTCGCACAGTTTAGAATGGGAGTATCGCAGATAAATCTCCATAGACACCGGTTTTCAACAATAACAGATAACACAACATGTCCTTTTTGTGCCACCCAACAAGAAACTGAAATACATTTTGTATTCCAATGTCCAGTGTATAATCAATTAAGAAGCAAGTACCTGCCTTACATAATTAATGTACGCGACCCCAGAAAACATCTCATCATCCTCATGAATAGTAGCTCTCAGGAGGAAATTATAAATGTTGCAAAATTCCTAGTGTGTGCATTTAATCTAAGGTCATCTAAGTTGGATGCGAATACTTGAGTATCACCCTATGTGGATGTCCATGGAGCCGCTCTGCAAACGTGTGTGCTTATGTGCACATTGTAATGAATGTATAAGTATTGGTAGAGATTGAATTATCCCATTGGAGATTTGGATGAAGATGCCATTGAATGTTTGTCTTGGGTTCTGTGAGTCTCTTGTTCCCCCATTGAAAGGGGCTGTTGGCCTATTCAATTAAATATGTCAGTGTCAGTCTCTCTCTCTCTCTCTCTCTCTCTCTCTCTCTCTCTCTCTCTCTCTCTCTCTCTCTCTCTCTCTCTCTCATTCTGACTTAAAGATTATGCAAGAGGTTGGAAGACAACAACAAAATCGTAGAAATGCAAGCTGCTTTTAGAAAAAGGATATTCGACCACGGTTCAAGTCTTTACATTGTACGCCATTACACACAAATATTTGTGTAGACAATGTGGAAAACTGTATGTTGATTTCTTAGAATTAAAAAAGAAAGAAAAAAAGAAAAGAAAAAAAGGTTTCGACAACAGTCAAAGTTTGTCTTCTGTGAGGGTGAATGGCGAATTTACCGATATGTTCGACTGTCCCCAAGGTCTCAGACAATGATGTGTGCACAATCCGAGCATCGTTTTCTGGCACCCTCCTCCAAACTCTGCCAGATTTAGTTACACTACTGAAGGGGCATTCTTTATCTCTGCGCAGCTGTCCACCGACGCGGTCAGCGCCCTCCGAAATGTTTCGGTACTAATAAGCAACCTGGATGCAACCTAGCGCCCAAGCACCTACGTAAACATGAGACGCATCCACCACGAATTTTATGTTCTTCCCCTGAGTAATCCTTCCAGGTTTAAAGGGTGTACCACACGAGGACACAAGTTGGCCTGAAACATGGAACATTTTTGTTTGCAGGCTTCATATGGTTGTTCTATCAATGTTTGTCATTGTTATGCAGTAAAACTTCTATGGTTTTAAAATACACTTTGTGGCTTTAGGGTTTGAACTTCTAACGGTGTAGCCATGCTGGTTTGCGTTTAACTAGGGGTTGGGGTGCTTGTGGTATTATTGCTAATTATCATGCCTCCATGCTGAACATACTGTATACATTGGTCTAGTGTTCACATCGGATTCAATTTCAAATCTATAGGCTATACACTTTCTTCACATCTGTGTCAGGCTCACTCAAAATCTGTGTTGTTCACTCGCGGAGGTGTGCTGCATCTACTCTTGGGTATACTTAAGACTCAGTGTTGCAGGGCATTAGATCACACCAAGATTATCTCTGCATATATATTTGTATTGTCAGTGACCAGTAGAATGTAAAATGTTGGTACTAAGTATAGCCTAGGAATGCTGCACTTACATAAAGTTACACTTACAGTGCCATGCTTATGACACCTCAGACTTGGTAAAAGCCGGTGCTCAACATGCTTCTCTGTGTTCTTGTAAATTTCAACCACCAACAATCAGTTGAAAAACTTCTTTGAGTTTTTTTTTTCTTTTCTTCTTTTTTCTTTTTCTTTCCTTTAGTCGAATTTTTGTTGGTGGGACTCTTCTTGTGATACCGCTTGGTGTCTCCAGGTCACTGGGAATTTGAATCTTTTTTCTTCTTTCCCATTCCTTTTGCTAAGTGGTTCCCTACGGTAAGTCTGGCCAATTTTTATATATGCGTAATAATTTGTTTAGTAGTAGTACTAGTATTAATACTCTGTAACTGTTATTATTGTTAATGAATATGTAACTTACATGTACACCTGTTACTTGTGTGTTAGATCCCCTTCACTCTTAGCTGCATGTGTCTCTGTGGCAGATTTTGTGTGCTCCTAAATTCAGTAACTGGTAATGTGTTAAATAATACTATTGTTCTTTCTTTAGGTGTATCATAACTTGAAATTGCTGTGATTCAAAAATGCCTGACTGCTTGTTTGCTTATTTAACTGCATATTTATTTTTGAAACTGTGTAACAAATGTGAACATGTAATTGTTGGTGTTGTGCTGTCTGAGCATGGCAAGAAGTGTGCCAGTGCAATTTTCTGTCAGTGTCACACACAGTCTGTCATTAGTGTCAATGAAACAGTTGAAACTGAAAGTTGCATTATTGTGAAATACATTGAATTGCATGATTTCAGCTTCTACTGAACTTTATCTCAATCATGCCAGTTCTTGTGACCTTGACCATTAAGGGTTTATTTTTTATTTGACCAAGTTACGACTTCTAGTTCTAGAGTCAATCTTCCTCCCTCCCCGCCCCCCCCCCCCCCCCCAAACTGCCCCATTTTTCTTTTTGTGGTTTAGTTTTGTGTTTTTTTACTCATGAAATTGAAATGTCTGTGTGTAATATCAGTGTTTGGCTGGCTATCAGGCAATGGCCAGAGGAAAATTATTACATTACTTGTAAATAATGTTGTTTACACACCAGTTTTGACTCTGTGTTTCAGTCTGGCCTCCACCAGTTATTGACTGTGTTGCATACTTCAACTTTGAAGACATCTGAGATCTTGGAAAAGTACAGCTTCCATGGTGCATCACAGAGAACTCTGCGACAACTATTCAGCTTTAGGAATTAGACTGAATAACCTTTCTTCTTTGTCTACACATTCTCACAATTCTGTCAGTTCCCAAATCCTGCATTAGATTACCTTCATGCCAGCTCCTGCTTCTCTCCATTCCAGTGGGGCTTCATACTCAATGGACTAAACCAGAAATTTAAGTTGGTTAACCTGTGGGCACCCAAATGACAGTGACCACATGCGCTACATCAAGACTGCAAATTAATCAGTGAATGCATGTTGTTCATTTATATAGCTCATGTAAGCATCACATGTTAAAGTAACTGAATCAGTCTTGTGACTTTGTCCATCACTTTTTACTGAAACAGTCACACCAGACCCATCCATAGCACAGGCCAAGAAAGATCACAGGATAGCCTTCGCGGATTCTATTTCAGCTGGGAAGGCAGACTTAGGATCTGTGTGGAAGAAGGTCAGAAGAATAAAGCAACAGTGCGTTGTTCCCGATTCTGACCTGCAACACGGCAGCACAAAGTACACCACGACCAAGAGCAAAGCGGACTCTCTCGCGAAAGCTTTCGCTGAGGCCAGTGACACCGACAGTCTCCCGGCGGACAGGCAACAATTCCGACGAGAGATGGAGGCTACCTTCACGCACCCGGTGCCAGATGACAGTCTGGCGGTTAACACCCCACTGATCTGCACCGAGCTAAGACGAGCCTTGGCTTCCATTAAGAAAGTCAAAGTCTCCACCGGTGTGGACACCGTCTCGTATCGGATGCTGAAAGAGGCCCCCGAGTCGTTTCTGAAGATCCTGCTGGATTTCTTCCAAAGATGCTGGGATTGAGGCACAATTCCCGCGGGGTGGAAACACGCCATTGTCGTCCCCATCCACAAACACGGCAAACCGAGGAAGGAGCTCGGCAGTTACAAACCCATCTCCCTGACATCCCACCTAGGGGATGTGTACGAACGGGTGATCAAGAACCGACTAGAATTCCACTATGAGTCGAAGAAAGTGTTCCCAGTGTGCCAGACCGGCTTCCGACGGGGACGGGGTGTTACAGACCACCTTGTGAGCACGTCGGGAGGGCAATAGGGAGGAGAAAGGTCCTACTGACGTGCTTCTTTGACATCTCCCGTGCCTACGACCAGGTCTGGCACGCCAAGCTGCTACAGAAACTCGACAAGATCGGAATTTCTGGCAACATGTACAACTACATCAGATCCTTACTGAGCGACAGATCGATGCAGGTCAGGTGGAAGGAGCCACGTCGACCATCAAAGGAGTAGATCAGTGATCGCCCCTTTGTTGTTCAACATCATGGTCCACGACGTGGACACGGCAATGAAGGGAAAGGTAGTGCTGACCATGTACGCCGACGACCTGGCGATATGGACGGACACCCACATCAGACGTCTCCACACAAACAGCTCGTATGTGAAACAAAGCATGAAACTATTCCAGACCTGGTCCGGAGTGCGGGATTGGATGGTGTTGAGGTGGCGACGAGGCCGATGCATCCCTATCCACCTTGGCTCCTGGAACGAGCGCTTGTTGAGGTGGACATGGAAGGGCTAAAGAAGGACCAGAATCCGCTCGTTTTAGCAGTCACAGCTAGGCTATGCCTGGAAGAAGAGTACCAACACCACCTGAAGATCTTCACTGATGGTTCTTTGATGGAGGATGGTGCAGCTGGAGCTGCCTTTGTGATCCCAGAGTTCAACAACCTCACACACTCCTATTCACTGCCGTCTGCCTCTCTGGAAACGAGAAGGTGGATAGAGCAGCAAAAAGAGGAGCCAAATGAGTTGACTCCTAGACAGTGACGATGAAAATCGGCCTGACCGACGTATATGCGGAACTAACCAAGCAGGCGTAGAAGCAGTGGGAGAAAGAGTTCCACCCAATGGCCACGGCCAAGGAGTGGGACGATACCTCCTCCCCCCCCCCCCCCCCCCCCCCCCCCCGGCAGGGCAGGAGTCTTCTTCCCTGGAATTGCGACCTGCCTAGCTCGCATCATTCATCGTCTGCACGTGGGCGTCTGGAGATGCATGTGCGTACCAACGAAGTGTGAGTGTGGGATAAGCGTCTCGTTTCACCACGTGATGTTCTCCTGCACCTCATGTTCAGACCACTTCCAGCCTTTGACTGGGAAACTACGCAGCGTGGGACTGCCTCTGTGTACAAAAAGCCTGGCAGTGTGCGACCAGCGTGAAGGATGGAGCCCCTTGCGGGCTGCAGCCAGACTGGTCTACACCTGTCCACTGGCAGCCTACATGTAGTAGGCTGGACCACCGGCCACGTTCAACGCTTTCCCGCAGCTCGGGTTAATCCCGGCGGTGGAGGAAGGGGTGAACGTCTCCGTGTTTCCCTCACCCAGTTCGAGTCTGCTGGACCTGATTCCAGCGACCACCACAAGTGTATGCTTGCATACCCAAATATTTTTAGCCGCCTGACTACAGGCCTCGATTTTACTACAAGTGTATTTGAACTACCATGTGCATCTTCGACGTTTTTAACTGTAAATACTGTGTGTACCGATTGCATATATTACATGTTGTGCAGCCCGCCGACATAACATTGCAAGTTTTTTAAAATCTGCAGCCCAGTTTTCATAACTGTAAATAGTGCACGACGATTTTTTTAACCGGACCCTAGCGTGCTGCTCAGTTTCACGAGTGAATGCCCCAGTACAGCCAAGACGACCCAGCACCCTGACCCTAGTATTGATCCGCAGGTGGACCCATCTCATCCCTCCCCTCACCCCTCATTCCCCCTTTGTTCCAGCGACCTCATGTCCCGATCCAAATATTGATCTGCAAGTGGACCAAGCTTACTTCGCTCCCCATCCCCCCGTCTCCCCTATGGTTTTAAGTATAGTATATCCAAAACAAGCTTACTTTATATATTGTCCCTAATATGCTTTTAGCATCTGAGGACATTAAGCAAAAACAGAACGAACGAACGAACGAACCTCTGACTTGTGGCTCTTCATCCATGCTTCCAACCTGCTTCCCTACATAAGTTTCATTTAACATTAATATTGTTTACATTGTGTTAGCTGTGATTTCGTTGTACGAATCTGTTTATAGACGGGCGCAAGCTACGCTTCCAACGCTCTGTGTAAATTAAATAAGTCATGTCTGTACATTTTGTTTGCATGATTTAAAAGGTTGTAATCTTAGCTTTCATTTGATGTTCAAGTTTCATGATTTAATTAGCTTAGTTATTGTAAAGGAAACTATATTTGTGCGGGCCAATGAAACACAATTGTCAGCCATTCTGTGGTCCAGAGGGCCGATTTGATTGTAGCGATAGCGTGTTTTCCTTGCGGCCCGCGCCGCTCTCTTGAGTTTTTTTGTGTTTGCTGAAAATTGTCTGCTGCTGTGAGAATAAATCCTGATTGCCGCCTCCGCCTGCTGTTGTCTCAAATATTGAATGACTCCGCTGCCTGTAGTCTACCACTCCACTCTGTTACAAGTGTATCATACAAAAGTACACCATGGATTTACATCTGACCACACAGCGTACCGATGCCTCAGAAAGATTGGCACCGGCGCCTTTAAACAAGATCTCTCTCACTGTTCTATCAGTGACTACAATAACCATCTCTGTTCTGTCCTTGACCAGCACGCCCCTCTCGGCTGCCGTCGTACCGTCCGTACAAGGAAGCCGACGCCCTGGTTCAGCAGTATTGCGGAGCAGTTCTGTGAGCTGAAACGGGAGCGTCGGCAGGTGGAGAGACGATGGCTCAAATCTAAGCTCACCGTCTACAAACAAATATACCACTCCATTAAACAGAAAGTAACAAACATTGTAGATAAAGACAAACAAGACTGCTACTCTGCCAAGATTCAGTCTAGCATAACTTGTAAACAGCTCTTTCAAAACTTAAACACCATCCTCGGCAAAAAACAGTTCTTCGCCTTTTCCTTCAACTTTTGACTCTGACAACCTCCCAAATGTCTTTTCTGATTACTTCACCGAAAAATCCGCACCATCAGGATTTTTTTCTCCCTTCCAAACCCAGCTGCTTGCTCTAATAACTCTTTCGTCAGAAATTGCTTGCTAAGTTTGGAGCCTGTCATTGATGAATTTGTCTTAAAAATAATCAACAGTGCACCCGCCAAGTCTTGTGAACTTGATCCCATTCCCACCACGCTTCTTTATGAAAACCATGACATCCTCTTGCCGACCATCACGAACATCATCAACACATCTCTTACCACTGGCATTGTACCACGTGATCTGAAGACTGCCGTCGTCAAACCTCTGTTGAAAAAGCCATCAATTGACAAACATCTCTTTTGAAAAACTACCGTCCCATTTCTAACATTCCATTTCTATCCAAAATTCTTGAAAAAGTCGTTCTCCACAAACTTCTCTCCCATATCCAAGAAAACAACCTCATCAACCCCTCTCAGTCAGCCTGTCGAGCAGCACAC
Organism: Alviniconcha strummeri; assembly: GCA_963584105.1. Classification (NCBI taxonomy): domain Eukaryota; kingdom Metazoa; phylum Mollusca; class Gastropoda; family Provannidae; genus Alviniconcha; species Alviniconcha strummeri. Next base: position 12,364,816 of record OY757556.1, read on the forward strand.
AGAACCGAGACCGTTTTGTTATGTATCATTGTAAACGATATTCACTCCGCCTTGGACAATGACAACATTTCTGTTCTTTTGTTTGATCTTTCTGCAGCATTTGACACTATTGACCACCAAATTCTCCTCTCCCGCCTGAACTCTGTTTTTGGCATTCAGTCTACTGCACTCCAGTGGTATCAGTCATACCTCTCAGACAGATATCAATCCACTTCAGTCAATAACTCGTCTTCGTCACCAGCACAGCTCATCTATAGAGTGCCTCAGGGTTCGGTACTGGGGCCCATTCTCTTCGTCTAGTACACTACACCTCTCTCCGATATCATAGCTAACCACTCTGTAAACCATCAGCTTTTCGCAGATGACACACAGCTCCAGAAATCCGCTCCTCTCAGTGAAGTGAGCAACCTCACCAAAGAACGCAAGACATGTACAGACGACATAAAAACATAGATAACCGAAAATCAGCTCAAACTGAACGACGACAAAACAGAAGATCGGACCGCTCACCACGCAACCGACAGGTCACCCATCGCATCGGCTCCGGGAGGAATGTCCTTGCTCTGCTAGTGTTGCGACAGACAGAGCCTTTTGGCTGGAGGACTCCGTTAGGCAAAGAAACGATGATTCCTCTGGTATGTTTCTTTGTCATAAAAAGTGAATTTTGTTTCCAGTAATATCGAAAACATCGACTGACTTTATACATTTCCATCGGACATTGCATGGCCAGTGGCAGTTGAGCTGTCCGTGGTGACATGTTTACACTGTGCGACACGTGGGACAACACTATGTTAAAGTCAGCTGGAGTTGCGTAGTGAGGGAAGTACAGGGAGAACAAATGGGACTGTGTGATTTGATCGTGAACTGATTCAATGTGTTTACGACAAACTGTGTAAACGAATAGGACCGACGGTAAGACAGTGAGATTCTGATCAAGATTTCGAGCGTTGTAACTTGCAGCTCGCTGACATGTAACAAAAGATATGACGGACAGCTCCTCTGATGTTACCTCGACTTTGAAAAGAAAACCGTTGTCAGTGAGCTCTACAAACAGTGAAGATAGTCCTGTAGTAGGAAAGCCAAAGCCAAACAGGCAGGAGCCATAGAAATGGGCATCAACGAAGTTTTTAAGAAAGGACTCAGTCACAAAGGAAGTTCATAGTTCAGGAGCTGTGTGAGAGTCGAGGTGGCCGTCCTGGGCTGTCCGTCCTAACGAGCCTTCTGGCTTCCGTGGACGTAAAGATTTATTGAACCATGCTTCGGCATTGGTCACAGCTTGTCCCTAATATGTCAGTCGACATCTGAGGACATTAAGCATCACTTCATCATCATCATCAACAAAGGAAGTGAAGATGATACTGTTACCGGAAAGTGACAATGGAAACTTCACATGGTATGTCCTTTCACCTTATTTGGGACTTTACAGTTGCCACGCCAACAAACATTCAGATGCGGCGTGTTTTTTGTTGTGTTTTTGTTTTTTGTTTTTTGTTTGCTCGTCGCCCCAGTTACAGAATGATAAAGAGGATCAGTCTAAACACTATATGTAGCCTGTGCTACGGACACTGCAATACTGCGACAACATGCTACTGTCACACTTACAGATTTGTCGTTACATGTGTGTGCGCGCGCGCACACACACACACACACACACACACACACACACACACACACACACACACACGCAATTTTCGGATTGAAGTATCTGTATTTCAGTTTATATACTAAGTACGCATTGGCGTACATGTACATGGTTATGTTTGTATGTTTTCCTTTTGGATGCTGTATAAACGTACTCATTTTGTCAGTTAAGTGTAACTGAGTGCACTGTGTGTGTCCAGGGACATGACCCTTTAACCTTTTCTTTCATGGATTGTGACAACGTGTCACAGCATAGTTCAGGAGCTGTGTGAGAGTCGAGGTGGACGTCCTGGGCTGTCCGTCCTAACGAGCCTTCTGGTTTCCGTGGACGTAAAGAATTATTGAACCGTGCTTCGGCATTGGTCACAACTTGTCCCTAATATGTCAACTGACATCTGAAGACATTAAGCATCAACTCATCATCACCGCCGTGTCGAGTCGAGGTGGACGTCCTGGGCTGTCCGTCCTAACGAGCCTGCTGGTTTCCGTGGACGTAAAGATTTATAGACCCGTGCTTCGGCATTGGTCACAACTTGTCCATAATATGTCAACTGACATCTGAGGACATTAAGCATCACTTCATCCGCCGCGTCCTCTTTCCCCCAGCGTCCCTGCAGAAGCAGGTCGCCTTTTAGTGTGCGCGTTACCTGGGCACCAGGGCATCTCTGTTCACTAACCGAGCAGCCATATCAGCAGCTTAGGTTCTTGATGCGCTACCCGCGTCAGTAAGACATTTGACGTTGTTCATAGATGTGCTGTACTAGTTAGTAACAGTGTAAGTAAGTAAGCATGGTGCTTAACGTCCACAGAAACCACAAGGCTTATTAGGGACGGAGAGAAAGGGGGGTATGGAGCTGGGCGAATATTCCCAGAACATGTTCTTGATCTTGATAGTAACATCGAATTGGGCCATGCCCTGGCATAAATGTCAACGGAAAAACGGGGAGGGCACTTAATGTTGAGTCGAGATGAGGGATCGAAATTCCTCTACCGACTTTGCAGACACTACTTCTTCTGTGAGATTGTTCCAGTCAGAAACAGTTCTGATGAAGAAGCTGTTACTGTAGGTGTCTGTTTTTGCACTGCCCAAGGAGAAGCAGTTGCTGTTGTTTCTGGCGAACCTCCTGATGATGTTGCTGGAGGTGAAGTCCGATCTACTGGTGATCTTAATCTGCCTCTTGTTCCGCACAGGTGTTAGAAAGGGTTCTGCTGGAATGGCTGGGATGAGACCTGCGGCAATTTTGTAGAGGAAGATGAGGCGCTTCCCTCTCCGTCTGTCCTGTAGAGATGGCAGGTTCAGGTCCTTCAGCATCTTTGCTATAGAGCCAGGCTGGCGAGAGCGGTAATCCTGTTTAATAAAACGGGCGGCGCGGTGCTGAACATCTTCCAGCTTGTCGATGTATTTCTGTTGGTGTGGATCACAGACCACAGCACTGTATTCAAGAACCGACCTGACTAGGGCCAGGTAGGCTGTTCTCCTGCATTCTTCTGGACATGACCTCAAGTTTCTTCTCAGCAGGCCGAGGCAGGAGTTCGCTTTCTTGGTGATGGTGCCGATGTGTTCAGACCCAGACAGACTCTCGGAGAGATGAACTCCAAGGTTGAGTTGATGGGACTTGCTTCAAGATGTGGTTTTCCAGGGAGTATAGGTGGGATGACTTGCTGCGTAGACTCATGATTTAGCATTTCCTGGCGTTGAACTTCACCCCCCACTGTCCTGCCCATGTCTCCAACTGCTGTAGGTCTTGCTGCAGGATGATGTAGTCTTGGCGAGAGTGAATCTCCCTGTAGAGAAGGCAACCATCCGCGAAGAGACGCACTTGTGATCAGACAGCACTGGGAAGAGAGTTGATATGGCACAGGAACAGCAGGGGGCCAAGCACAGTGCCACGGGGTACCCCAGAGTCCACGGGTGCATCACCGGAGAGCTGGCCATCAATCACGACTCGCATCTGGCGCTGTGTGAGGAAGTTCGCAAGCCACTTGTACAGGGATTCTTTGATGCCGTACTGTTTCAGCGAAGCATTTTGGATCCCGAACATATCTTCGTCGCAGTTCGACGAATAACCAGAACTACTTTCGCGAAGCAAAAAATCTCCCAGTTAAAAACCAACTAAGTTCGCCGAACTTTTCTCTGTGTGTGTGTGTGTGTGTGTGTGTGTGTGTGTGTGTGTGTGTGTGTGTGTGTGTGTGTGTGTGTGTGTGTGTGTGTACTGAAGTACCCAAACCTTTCGGAGGGCGCAGACCGCGTCGGTGGACAGCTGCGCGGAGATAAGGAGTGCCCCTTTAGTGGCGTAACCAAATATGGCAGAGTTTGGAGGAAGGTGCCGGAAAGCGATGCTCGGAGTGTGGCGCGTCAGTAGTGGCAACTAGGTGATGCTCAGCGTCTTTGTTTCTGTTCACTGACCGAGCAGACACCTGCAGCCAGATCAGTCAACGGTTTCGATTTCAGTTGATGCGCCGCCCGCGTCAGTAAGACTCTTGGCCGCCTTATTCACTGATATGCTCTCCTAGCCAATAACAGTGACGTGCTAGTCAGTAAACTGTACACGCGTTGAGTACAGAGGCTGGAGCCGCTCAGTTTCTGACACTTCCTCCCGCTTGCGGCCTGGTCCCAAGTATCACCCGTGTCATTGTCAGTCTCTTTGTGTGCTTAAGTGGAACTGTAGTAACAATCATCTCACTCTCCCTGTTTAGTTAAGAATAATATTGGTAATCTGTATTTCTCATTGTGTTACTTTATTGTATACTATTATATACCGGTTATGTAGGTCAGTTTGCCTTCATTAGTTAATTGGCATCATTTGATCATGTACAGCGCTGCGAGCTCATGAATTTTTACGGGGTATAGTGCTATATCAGCGTTATTATTATTATTATTAAATGATACTGCTCCGTGTCTTTTATACCTACTCTGACACTGTGAGCTTTGTCATTTAAAGTTATTCACTATACTGTTTGTGTCTTTGATACTTAGCTGCGACACTGTGAGATACTTGTTTCGAGTGCAAGTCATGCACACCGTGATTTTGTGCGCTTGATTATTCAGTAATCATAGTGTTACTATCATGTATTATAGCAGCCTACACTGAGGTAAACCACATGGTTATTCTTGTACACATGTATTAGATAACTGCTTTTGTTTAGTCTTGACTCTTACTTTTCTGTTTTAAATTTTAAAAAACCTTGTGTCTCTTCCAACACAGACACCATTTCCTGGCTGGAGTAAATAAAAGATGATGTGTAATTAAAAGATGACTTGTGACTCTGCCAACTTGCATCCCAAACTCCAAGTACTGGTTTACGACATCCTTCAACCACTGCCGTATTTAGTTACGCCATAGGGTCCAAAAACTGTCATAGTTCAGGAGCTGTGTGAGAGTCGAGGTAGACGTCCTGGGCTGTCCGTCCTAACGAGCCTTCTGGTTTCCGTGGACGTAAAGATTTATTGAACCGTGCTTCGGCATTGGTCACAACTTGTTCCTAATATGTCAACTGACATCTGAGGACACTAAGCAACACTTCATCATCATCATCAGAAACTGTCAGCTAACGAGCAGTTTTTTGTTGGTGCTCAAACAGTGTGGGTTGCTTCCACACTCCGAACATCGCTTTCTGGCACCCTCCTCCAACCTCTGCCAGATTTAGTTACGCCACTGAAGGGGCACTCTTTATCTCCGCGCAGCTGTCCAGCGACGCGGTCAGCGCCCTCCGAAAGGTTCGGGTACTAATATGACTGTAGAAGCAACCTAGCGCCAAAGCACGCACGTAAACATGAGACGCATCCACCCCGGGTAAAAAAGAAAAGAAAAAAAGTTCCGTCTCGATTCAAACGATTGTGGTTTTATTTGCGCTGGTGAAAACTTTGTTGGCGGCTGTAAATGACACGCCTTGTTTTATTTGAGTTGTTTGTAACAAACTTACTACTGTTTGAGCACCAACAAAAAACTGCTCGTTAGCTGACAGTTTTCTGGACCCTATGGTGTAACAGGCTAAATACGGCAGTGGTTGAATGAAGGATGTCGTAAACCAGTGCTTGGAGTTTGGACACACACAAGAACACCCCTTGAAAAAAGAAGAGAGAAAAAATAAATTAAAAAAAGCAACCAAACAAAATGAAACAAAAACGACCCCCAAAAGGTCAGAAGCAAAACAAAAAGAAACCAAGAAAAAAAGCAAGAAAAAAGAAAAGAAAAAAAAAAGCAAGAAAAAAGCAAACAAACAAACAAGCAAAGAGAGAACAAACAACAACAAAACTAAAACAAAAAAGATAGACAAGGCAGTAGACAAGAAACAGGAGAAAAAGTGGAGAGATAAAAATAAAAATAAACGACCAATTCCCCCCCCCCCTGAATGCAGGGCAGTTAATGATTATGAACACCATACCTCATTTCATATGTACTTATGGTGAGTCAGCCTGGTCACACACACACGTACAAAAGAACCAGTGAAGAAGACTTATGAATCACGAGATTAAAAACAAAAAGTGAAGTCATAGGTCTGCATGCAACTGAGGTTCAAAAACAAAAACAGCACCCCCCCCCCCATCACTCACTAACTACAGGCCGAGACGGCCGGGGAGCCCAGCGTGACGGCCACGTCAGCTTTCACACAGCTCCTGAGCTCTGAACTGTACGTGTAACATCTTCTTTTTTTTCATGGCGCTTTACGTCTCCACAGAAACCATAAGGTTTATTAGGTACGGGAGCCCTGGGCGGCCACCCGTCGACTTTCACACGGCTTCTGAGCGGCGGCTCTGAACTGTGCGTGCGTCATCCTTTTTCATGGCGCTTTACAGTTTTAATTTTAACTCTGGGCTCAGTACTGATGGTTTTGTGTGTGTTATTTTTGTTGTTGTTGTTGCTGTCTTTCTTTTTCCCTTTTTGTTTTCACTGGACACGAACTCCAGCAAATGCTGATAAGTGGTCTAGCCTAAGTCCGACCTCACCGGTTTTCACCGTTTAACTGCCGTTTAAGTGTCGTTTAATTGTAGTGTGATGAAGGGCATTACCCCCGAAAATGGATTCGTATGTTGTGTTTTGTCCTGATAGATAGCGCACACACACACACTGATACACACACACTGATACACCCACGCCCATACACACACACACACACACACACACACACACACACACACACACAGCACACACACACACACACACACACACACACAAAACACACACACACACACACACACACACACACACACACACACACAACACACACACACACACACTTTTTATGTGCTTTGATCTTGTTTTCAGTTTTGTTCTTCCCTGATATAACCATATTGTGTTTCCTGTACTTATTTGTTACGATGAGTTTTTGTTTTGTTTAAACCAACCACTAGTACCGATTCGGACGGCTCAGGGCGTAAAACGCCAAGTTCTTATTATTATTCATAGCCTTTATACAGCGCTATTTAGTCTCTGCTCTCGATCAGACTCACTGTGCACGGCATTGCGGCATGTGATTCGGAATAAGTAAGTAAGTAAACATGGAGCTTAACGTCCACAGAAACCATAAGGCTTATTAGGGACGGGGAGAATGGGGGGAAAGGGGAAATGGAGGTGGGGGGGAGAGGGGGATTATATACCTATCGCAACACTGTCACCACCAGAATGATTCCTGCATTAAGATGGGCAGCGATGAGAGCCATTGTAATGTTTCAGTAGGTAGTGGTGGACAAAGTCACAGGACAGTGTCCACAAACCACAACCTTTCCGAACCGAGGTCCTTCCGCTTACCAGCCTAACGCCTTACCGCTAGGCCAAACCGGCTCACTTAGTGAGTGATTCTGAATGGTTTGGTTTCATGTTGCTTTACGTCCACAGAGGCGAGATGGCCTATTAGGGACGGGGACAGAGTGAAAGGCTCGACCGCGGAAACCGCCCGAAAAAGACCGGAGAGACCGTGGACCGCCGCCAGAACAATGGAAGTGTTAAGGCGGTGTCCCCTCGCCATTGCCCAGCGACTTGTGCACTGCGCAATTGCTGCCTCAACTGCTGTGCTGGACAGAGTCACTAAGACAATGTCCGTTGCACTGCTGTTGACGAACAACTTGGACAACTCGAAGCAAAACACGTCAAACTTGCTCAGCCCAGCTCCACCTCTCTACTCATGATCTCTTCTGGGCAAAGTTGAGGGTCCAGCTCCACCTCCCTCCTCTAAGATCTCTTGATCTCTCCTGGAACCCTGTAGTTTGTAATTCTGAATGATGATGAATTGATGCTTAATGTTCTCAGATGTCAGTTGACATATTAGGGACAAGTTGTGACCAATACCAAAGCACGGTTCAGTAATTCTTTACGTCCACGGAAACCAGAAGGCTCGTTAGGACGGACAGCTCAGGACGTCCACCTCGACTCTCACACAGCTCCTGAACTATGATGATTCTGAATGAGTGACTGTATCGTTTTATAGCGCGGAAGTAGTGTACTGGTAGCGCTGGCTGTGGTTGTTGCCATGGCTGGTGCAACGTGAAATGCTGCCGTTTCGGTGCAAGTCAAGTTCTGCCGGCCGTGTCACACACACATGCCGGCACACACACACCGACTCTCTCTCTCCTTTTTCGTGTCCAGCGGCTTCCGGTCAACATTAATGCAACCGCGAGACTCAGACATGACTCAGTTTAGTATATTGGATTACTTCAGTCAGTGACGTTTCCATAATCCACCGAACTGCCGAGTCTGACGGCATGGACTACAGGATCTTTAACGTGCGTATATTATCTTCAGTTTTGCATCGCGTACACACGGATGCCTTGGACCTCACGGCTAGTCTCACGAGTCGGGTCATCGGCGAAGCCGACAAAGTTTCACCGAGTCAGTGGCCGAGTATGTATGCACAGATTGAATTTGACTCCGGGTAGTCTCAGTGAGGCGGCGGGGCGCACCGGGTCTTTCTAGCTCAGTGGCCGGGCGGGAGCAAAGCCTAGGAGCACATAACGGTCACCCCACTCAAAAACTCCAAGCACTGGTTTACGACATCCTGCCTTGGAGGAAGGTGCCCGAAAGCGATGCTCGGAGTGTCGTGTGCGGTCACCCATCCGTTTGGTGACCACAGTCGTGCTTTTGGTTTTCGAGAGCGAGTACTCTTCATTTTGCTCTGCGCCACTGACTCTCCTGACTCTACAATACACGCCTTGCCTATGCTAAACATGTGCGACTGTCATGAAGCACTGCGGCCGGAGAGTCACTAACTGAACCGCCCCGGCGCAGCAGTATTGGGCGATTCAGGCGGGGTTGTTAACTCTCTTGACTTTTGCCCGGCATCGCTTAAGTCCCGGCGCTTGGCTGCTCAAAGTTTTACTTCCGGTGCGTACTTTCTTCACAATAGAAGGCGGTGACAGTGAATTTGCGAATTTTACACTGCCAACGTTAAAGGCATTTTTTGAGGCACGTAGTCATAATGTGTCCTGAAATAAGCAATAACTTGTTGCTCGTGCTTTGGGATGCCCCAAAACGCATTTTTTTTCTACGAACTCGCGATCTTCTGATCAGCCCCAAAACAACACAAAGACACTTTTTGTTCACCCTCCATCCCCTTTCCACTGTAATTTTTGCAACTGCAACAGTATTGGCATTTGTACTGCTTCGCAATTCTAATTTCAACTTCCACTGTTATACACAGCGTGAAGCAACGCCTACTCAGAAATCGGCCCGGAAGTGCGCTGCGACCTCTCGCGACTTCTTTCGCGAGAGATTACAAAGCGCATTCACTCTTGCAAACCAGCTTCGCTGAATCGCCCAATAGCTATGAACTAAAACCATTTAACCTGTCAAAACAAAGAAAAAGCAAACGGCGGGCACATAAGGTGAGTAAAGAACCCAGGAATATTTGTCTTTGTATTGAATGGTATTATTTTACATGATAAATGACTGAAACACGTGGAATGCCTAAGTTGAATTATTCTCATCTGGTCCAATTCGTATATTATTCTCTCCTCGTTAGCTTTAGTTACAGGGGTCACGCGAGAATGAATGCCGAACGAATTAGATTTTAATAACAAAACTAAGGCTTCCTAAAATTTTACGAGGCGTGTTATCTGTGGTGATCAGTGAAACAGTGGTAAGTATTTTTTTGTATGGCACTGGGCAGTTGAAGTATCGTTTAAACCTCTAGATAGGGTCTAAATCTTATTATATCTGTTTACTCCAATCTGTACGATCATAGCCATACTCGGTGGATCGTTATGTGCCCTTACTAATTTCTTTTCTTTTTCTCATTTGGAGTGGGCAGTCACCTTCCAAAACATAAAAAAGTAGAAAGGAAAATGCAGACAATTTCATAGTTATGGTATACAGTTACGAATGATTCATACATCGAACGTCGTCTTCACGGTGCCAGACACTGCGGAAGTATATTTTTTTAATTAAAAGTTCTAAAATTGTGTGTAAACAGTTGTCTTCATTAGTTCATATGACACATTGTACATAGTATTTGTTTAGTCATGACCGAATATTAACTTAATAATTAAAATATTATATTTGTACTGTTCTGTGTTCATTTGATATTTGTTATTTCTGTGTTGGTGTAAATTTCAAACAATCTCTTCTTTGAATTGATCACTTGCAAAAGTTGCATTGTTGCAGTGCAGAACATATTGCAATAATAATTGATTTCTATCAGTTATCTAATTCTAAGGTTTAAATCTTTAATGTGCAACCTTTTGACAGGTGGCCATGTATAATAATAATAATAACATAATGCATAATTTATCAGTGGGGACTGAGACTAGTGAAAGTGTCCAGTTCATTTTGAACAGCATTTGTGTAACTTTGTAAATGAGAGAGAGAGAGAGAGAGAGAGAGAGAGAGAGAGAGAGAGAGAGAGAGAGTGTGTGTGTGTGTGTGATTGTAATTTTTGTGCATGTCACTATGCTGTGTATGCATGTTCATGTCTGTGTGTTTGGGATAAATCCTCCTCCTCCTCCTAGGACTGTGGTGTAAAATCCATAATTAATTTTCATGCCAATTTTTGCATTTGTTTAACACACAGTAAAGTCTTATATCCCAAAACTTGTGATTATGCTGTTATGTTAATTGTTATCCACAAACTGTGTGTTAGTTTTCTTTTTTGTTTTACTAATAATAATAATGATAATAATAAAGTATTTGTAAAGTGCAAAATCTTGTTCATACTCCTTGCTTCATAGGGACCATTCTAAGTGCACACGCACACACACACACACACACACACACACACACACACACACACACACACACACACACACACACACACCAACTGTGTGGCAAACACATCCAGAGTGTTGTGGAGTTGCCACCATTGTCATGATTGTGTGACATAGTGTTAGCAGGGCAGCTTCTTTGACTAGTTAGTTAAATGTGAAAGTTAGTTATGTATGAATGCATGGTCACACTGATCTTTTACCATTGTCCTTGGATTTAACCTGTGTTTTGGGTATGTATTTTATGTGTATGGTGGAACTGGGACTAGTACTGTGTAGTAGACTAGTACAAACTAGTGCTCTAGCAGACTAGTATAGTAGTAATCACTCTACAACTGTTTGGTGAGGAGGAGGGGGATATGGGCAGTAAAGTCTAGTGAGTCAGGGGTCATGCTTATTGCAAAATTTGGTGGAAATATTGCATTCTTTTGGTGCTGTACACATTTTAGCCACCTCACTGCATCACTGTACATATAATGCAAAGGGACTGAGCACAGCTGCATCACCATACGCAAATGGCTCAACACCAACTGAAGTTATCACTCGTGGATAACCCCTCTCCAGAAAGTTCAAAACTTTGCTGCCACCAGCACTCAACACCTCTCCTTGAAAAAACTGCACTGGCTTCCCATTTCAGAACATGTTTAACAAATTAAATATAAAGTCACTTGTATGTGTTTCAGTGCTATAAAAAGTATAAATGGTTCTGGTCCTGCATACCTTTCTGAACTGCTACATGTCTACACTCCGTCTTGTAGTTGTACACTATGCTCTTCTTCTGACTCCTGCATGCTGAAAATCCAGCAATACAAGTGCGAGAGTCATGGCTTTCATGCTTTCTCTTGCTTTGGACCCCTCATTTGGAATTCACTATCATGAGACTTTAGACACTGCTCAACCCTGTTATCTTTTAAAGCCAAACTGAAAACCTTCCTCTTCTCACAGTATTTCCACACCAACTAATATCAGTACCCAATTTCTGCTATAGTCATTGTGTGTGTGTGTGTGTGTTTCCATATATAATACCTTATGTTAATTGTTTCGGTAGGACTGTGCTCCACATGTGTATAGAATTGTGTATTTAGGTTCACATTTATTGTGTGAGCATTCAGGGCATTGATGAGCGCATGATAAATGTACATTATTATTATTATTATGGATGGTAACAGTTTACTAACACTGAATACTATTTGCAAACTCAGCATTATCTCAGCTGTGGCCCTGCACTCCTCTTCGGCATGTACTGCCAGTCCAATCAGTGAAGGGTGGTATCTGGATGATGACAAAATAAAAGTATAAACTACTGTAATTTTGGGACTACGGTACAAGGCAATACCTTTCCCGCTTTAAATATGATCCCTGCACTTTATACTATATTTGGTAGCACACTCTCTGTGAATAAAATTTGCATACTTTTCGGAAGAACAAATTCAATTGAAACCAAACCTAACAAACCTGTATCTGGAAGAAGAATCGTTCTCCATATCAGACTGATCAGAAACCATATACCTTGCCGAAGTGATCAGTGATATTTTCCCGTCAATAGACAGCGGAGACGATCCCAGAAATGGGATTTGGAACAACCCAATATGTCTAGTTGTACTGTCAGCATGCATCACCATTTACTCAATCATTCAGTGGTGGAAAATTATGAAACTGAAACCAAAATGTGTGTTGACACCAAAATATGGATGCTAGAAAATGACAGCAACCTCAGTTTTAACTCCATCCGCTTCATTTTTAACTCCATCCGCTTCATTTCATTACCATGTATTGCAGTGGATAAGAACTGGGTTTGCTGACATACCATGCACAGTCCATCTTCTGAAAATGATGCCACATACGATGTTCTGATATCTGTTAAAACTTTTTGTGAACAGCAAGTTTCCACTTTTTTTGTGCATGGTTTAGACTTTCTTTTAACTATTTTTATCTGCTCACTTACATTACTTCATCATTTTGACTCTGAGTGCTGATTCTGTTTTTAGGTTATACTGCACACATTTTTCTTACCCCTGATGCAAAATACGTAATGTTTCATGTGAGGTGACGTAAATCACTAAAACACTGTAAATGGCAGTGTGACTCCTGTAAGTAGTAAACTATGAATTATATAAGTTACTTTTAGTAACATTTGTTGTTGTTAATATTATGCCATAGTGTCACTTGTCTCTTATGCAGGAGACAGGATGCTGTTAAATACTATAACAGTATAAGATAACTTGTTCTTGAAATATATGTATTAATTTTTCATTAAATGCAGGTGTTACTGTTGCACTGACTATAAATTTGTAATAACTAATATTACTAAAACCCGATTAGAAAAGAAGTTTTCACTATTAATATTATTGCTTTAAATTTTATTGTAATAATAATAATATTTATGGTGCCCCATATCATGAGAGCCCAGAGTGCTTACAAAGATATAAGGATATGCTCATTTCATTGCAAGCACACACATACACACACACACACACACACACACACACACACACACACACACACACACATTGAAAATGAAACATTCACAGAGCTGGCAAGTGGCATAAAAAATAGTTTTTGCATTTGACACCAATACAGTAATAGTAATAATATTATTCTTTGCAATCCTGGACAATATTATTATTTTACTTTTAGATTTACCTCGGCCAGACTTTTAAAAGTGATTTCCCACATTATTTCAACAATTCATGTGATATTTGGCTTCATTGTGGACATATTTTTGTGCGCGCTATGTTCCATTTTTGAGGCCATTGTCTGTTAACTGCGATCTGGGATTTGACTCCTTGGGGTGGCTGACAGTGTCACAGTCAGTCAAAAACACATGTAATCGTTACTGACAGAGACCAATAATACTTTGTGTCTCATCATTTTTCTGCATATAATCCAACTAATCACACACCCATTTTACACTCAGTAGTAAGATGGTCAAACTGTTCAGTAACAATAACATAATAAGCTACTTCTTATAGAATATTGTATTTAAGTTAATATACATGTATCATGTGAGTGCTCAGGGCATTGATGAGTGCATGATAAATGTTTTTTGTTTTTTAGTGTGTGTTTTTAGCCCATTGGAATTACACTCTTTTGGACACCTTGTAGTTGTATTATAATTACAAGGTTTGCTGAAAAGACCAGTCACAGTGTACCTTGTATGAGTCTTACTCAGTTACTGTCTTAGTCTTCTACTGAAGAGACTAAGAGACAATAAAAGTTTTCCATTTTGAATCTTCCCAATCCCAGGTGCTTGCAATACTGGCTAATTTCTAGAATGCAGTCCAACTAGAGTCTGAGGCACAGTCATAGCAGGAAGTTAGAGCTGTTGACAGTGTCAGTGATGCTCTGTTAGTCTGTACAGTACCTATGCAATGATACATGTCAGCAATTTGCAAGTGCCTGTTTTTTCTTCAGGACTGCTGCTGTGTGTCTGTAGGTCAGTAGGATGTGCCTTTGGTGGAGTTTATGTACCTTGTATTTTTCTCACATGCCAGCTGAGAGCTACTATAGGTGATTCAGGTCTTTGTTGTTATGTTCGTGTGACATATTTTGAGCGTGAATAGACTCCCTTGTTTGTTGAGTGTGTGTTTGTGGTTTTCAGGATGTAGGTATTTGACTGTATCTGTACAGTACCCCACCACCTTATCTGTATAGTGTCTCTCTACCTTATCAGCACAGTGTCCCACTACCATATCTGTACAGTGTCCCATTACCTTTTCAGTATAGTATCCCACTACCTTTTCTGTACAGTATCCCACTACCTTATCTGCACAGTGTCCCACTACCTTATCTGTACAGTGTCCCACTACCTTATCTGTACAGTATCCCACTACATGTACAGTATCTCACTACCTTATCAGCACAGTATCCCACTACCTTATCTGTACAGTGTCCCACTACCTTATCTGTACAGTATCCCACTACATGTACAGTATCTCACTACCTTATCAGCACAGTATCCCACTACCAATGTACCATATCTGTCCAGTGTCCCACTACCTTTTCTGTATAGTATCCCGCTACCTTTTTGTACAGTATCCCTCTACTTTATCTGTACAGTATCCCACTACCTTTTTCTGTATAGTTAATAGTATCCCACTACCTTATCTGCACAGTATCCCACAACCTTTTCTATACAGTATCTCACTACCTTTTTTGTACAGTATCCCTCTACCTTATTTGCACAGTATCTCACTACCATGTCTATACAGTATCCCACTACCTTATCTGCACAGTATCCCACTGCTCACACATCTCATGGAACTTGCAAACTAATAATAATAATGTACATTTGTCATGCGCTCATCAACGCCCTGAGCACTCACATGATACATATATTAACCTAATATATTCTATACACATGTAGAGCATACTGCATAGTCCTACAAAACGATTTACATAAAGTATTATAAAAAAAATAACACACACACACACACACACACACACACACACACACACACACACACACACACACACACACACACTGACTGTAGCAGAAACTGGGTACTGATATTAGTTAGGATGGAAATACTGTGAGAAGAGAATTTTTTTCAGTTTGTCTTTAAAAGATGACAGGGTTGAGCAGTGTCTACAGTCTTGTGGGACTGGGAGTGAATTCCAAATGTGGGGTCCAGAGCAAGAGAAGGTGCAAAAGTCATGAGTCTTGCATTTGTATTGTTGGATTTCCAGCATGCAGGTGTCAGAAGAAGAGTGTAGTGTACGAGATGGAGTGTAGACATGCAGCAGTTCAGAGAGGTAAACAGGACCAGAACCATTTAAATAGCACTGAAACACATACAAGTGACTTTATACTTAATACTGTGCCTGTTTGTTTTTCAGGACTGTTGTGTGCATCAGGAAATTGTTCTGAAGTCAAAACTTCTGTGTGTTTCAGCAATTTGTTCTTTAGGACTGAGCTGTGTGTTTCAGATTCCTGGACTGCAACGCTCTGTTCAACATGTCCGTGCAATATGAACGAATGGCTGATGAGCTGCCTCAGACAGATGACTACCCAGAACCAGAACGACCTGAAATCTTCTTCATGCAAGTGGCCAATGTCCGGGGGCGAAAGTGGCCAAGAGCTATTGGTGTTGTACAGATCGTTATCGGCATGCTGATTGCATTGCTCGGTAGGTGCATTGGGCTAGATAATTTTGTTGTTGGTTTCATTATATCGGTTATCATGCTCAAAACCTTTTACTGTTGTTTGTTTTAATCATTTGTTGTATCTGGATTTATTTTTTATTTTTGTTAAAAAAAAGTAAGAAAGTCACTCACTGTATAAACAATGAAAAGGTAAAAAGCTAGTAAGATTACAAAGAGTGAAAGAAAAGATTTTTTTTAAAGAACAATATTTTTTTAATGTAAACATGGTGCTTAATGTCCACAGAAACCGTACGGCTTATTAGGGACGGGGGGAAGGGGGTATGGAGGTGGGGGGAGAGGGAGATTATATACCTATCGCTACACTGTCACCACCAGAATGATTGCTGCATTAACTCTTTCGTTACTGTATATCTGCTGACCATTACTACCCTTGAGTCCTGACGGCCGCTTTAGCGGGCCACACCCTTTCCCTCCTCTCAGTCCGGTGGGCCGCTAAAGCGTGGTAACGGGATCTCGTGCGGCTGTTTACGTTTCCCCTCCCTGAACTTAAAGGGTGCTAACGGGACCAGCCGGATTTGTTTTAATTTGGCTGGTATGGCTTACCCTTCCCGTGAGAAAGTAGCCAAGGTCCAAGTTTTGTTTAATTTACTGATTCTGTCACTAGTTTTCTCTGCCACTTTTCTGCAGCAAAATGGCAGAGGAAGACGCAGACCAGTTTTCGGATGATGAAATTTATCAGGATATTGGTGATGATTTTGATTTGTTGGATTTGAATGAAGAGGAAAGGGCTGAATTAGCAGCTTTTGTGAATAACCATGATAGTGATAGTGACAGTGGTGATGAGCTTGATGATGAGAATTTGCCGCTGTTTTACCACAGACGCCCGCGATTTGAATGGACAGGTGGAAATTATGTTCCGCCAGCACAGAATGACAATCGCCCAAAGTATTCTAGGCGTTCAGGTCCCGTCCGTGTTCTTGATGCGTCAATCACACCGTTGGAGTGTTTCAACCTTTTCTACACAGAACAAATCTTTCGAGATCTGGTAGATTTTGCAAATGAGAACGCAAGAAGAAGAAAGGAAAATGACCCTGACAACAAGAAGGGAGATTGGAAAATGTTGACGGTGGATGAGTTGAAGGTGTACTACGGCCTTGTCATCATGAAGGACATCATCAAACTGGACAGAGATGCCCACTACTGGCACCAAGGGGGTAAGCACTTCCTCCTCTACACTAGATTTGGAAATGTCATGAGTAGAGACAGATTCTTTCAAATCCGTCGATACCTCTACTTTGTAGACCCAAGGGATCCCGTCAACACTGCCGACAAACTGCACAAAATTCGATATATTCTCAACAGTGTGCGTCGGAACTTTCAGGATGAGTATGTGCCACATGAGCATGTCACGGTGGATGAGGCAATGGTGCCCTTCAAGGGTCGTCTTGGGTTTAAACAGTTCATGAAGGACAAACCTGTCAAATTTGGAATCAAACTGTGGGTGTTGGCTGATTCTGTGACAGCCTACTGTTACAACTTGGAGGTCTACACAGGTAAACATGGACAGCAGATCAACAGACTAATGGGACTTAGTGCTCGAGTTGTCATTGGACTCACAAAGCCCATTCATAACTTTGGCCATATAATTTACACGGATAACTTCTACACGTCGCCCATTCTGGCGAAATACCTGGCGAGTCGGAAGACCTACCTGTGTGGGACAATGCGTCCAAACCGTCTCGGCTATCCTGCTGACATGGTAAAAACAAATGCAGAAGTCCAACGTCTCCCTCGAGGTAGTAGCAACTGGCGTCAGTGTGAAGATTCCAGCATGCTGGCGACAGCATGGAAGGACAAACGTATGGTCTACTACCTGTCCACTGCCCACGGCTCTCATGAAGAAGAACCACAGAGCGTCACCCGACGGCAGAGGGACGGCACAGAGGTCGAGCTCCCCTGTCCTCCTACTGTGGCTGCCTATGCCCAGTATATGAATGGGGTTGACAAACTGGACCAGATGACGAGGCAGAACAAGTCGAAAAAGTGCATGAAGTGGTACCGACGAGTGGAAACTAAACTCATGGAAACCAGCCTGTACAATGCTTACATCATCGAAGGACACGCCATCGATCACAAGGTCGGAAATGTTGTTAAGCGCGATTTTTTGTCGTTCAGGCTAGACCTGGCTCATAAACTGGTTGAGGGTTACTATGTGGAGAAGGCCCCAGTCGGCAGACCACGCACAGAATCCAACGACAACGACCCACGTTTGGATCGAATGGACCACTGGCCGGTGAGAGGTGAGGGCAAGGATCACCTCTGTGAGGTGTGCAATGCACAACACAAGCACCACGAACGACGAAACCCAGGTGTGTCGTACCGAGACAACCCCTTCAAACAGCAAAAGACGACCATGAAATGCGAAAAGTGTAGTGTGTACCTCTGCTGCAATCAACATGACTGCTTCAAGGTATACCACACACGTGTCACCTTTGTGTGACACGTTGACATTGAGGCGGAGGACACGAACGCTCAGAGACTGACCTGTATTATAGTGTATAGATCCCGTTTTTATTTTCTGTGTTTTTAATGGGTGTTCGGAGCTCTACTGTTAACTTCCGGACAAATGTAACCATCATAACATTGGCAGCACGGAGCGTTTTTCCCTGTGGTTGATATTGTGACAGTAGCTGTGACACTCAGGACAATATGACACTCACTTGTGTTGGATGCCTTGTTCCCTACATTGTCGGACATCCAGGGGAGCCCAATCTGTAAGTAGGTGCATGTTTACTTGTCCCTGCTGAATGCTGTCCACCATCTGCATGGCATTATTTTTATTGTTTACTTTTGACACAGCAAAATATGTCCTTTGTGTCACCTCTCTGTCACCACATGCATACGGTTTCGTTTATTTGACTGTACTTGACTTCTGACATCAATTCTGCGCACAATGGTGTATGGCACTATGCATTTCACACATTGTAGCTCATGTCAAGGCAGGGTGCAAACAGGTACCCATTTCATAATTTTTCTCTCTCTGGAAACCCAGGAATGAAAGGAATTATGCTTCTAACAAGAAGTCTGGGCTCAAGGGTAAAAGATCAGCTGCCCCGCTAAAGCGGCCCACAGTAATGAAAGAGATAAGATGGGCAGCGATGAGAGCCATTTTTATGTTTCAGTTGGAAGTGTAGGACAAAGTCACAAGACAGTGTCCACAAACCACAACCTTTTTGAAGAGAAAGGAGAGCCGAAGCGGTATCGAACCGAGGACCTTCCGCTTACCAGCCTAACGCCTTACCGCTAGGCCAAACCGGCTCACAATTTTTATTTTTTTAAATAACCTTGGGGAAATAAGAATAAGAATGACTAGGACACAGCAGAGTATGCCTGTAGGTTTTTATTGTGTTCATTTAGGAAACCCAAACTAACATAACATTAACAAAGTACAGTTAGTTTACCTCTGTGTGTGTGTGTGTGTGTGTGTGTGTGTGTGTGTGTGTGTGTGTGTGTGTGTGTGCGTGTGTGTGTGTGTGCAGGAACCCTGGAGGTGTTCATTGTGCCAATCATGGAGAACCACACCAGCAAGGCCCAGTTCAACAAGCACACATGTTATGGGGCAGGGCTTTACGCTGGATTTGTGGTAAGACCAGCCTCCTGGAAAGATTTTTTTGCTTTGCCCTGTGCCTTGAATAAAGGTCAGTCTCATTACGCTCCTTTTAAAACGAAGTGTGGGGGGTGTCGGAATCACTGTGTCTTCCTGTCCATCTGCCTAGGCTTTGTCTAGAGGATATCTTCTGAACTGCTCGACCTTTTGTAATTGTATGCAAACATGATATGGTGATGCATCACCATGAGCTGGAGTGTCCTGTGAAATAACTGGGTTGCTGTCTTCGAGGTCAAGATCCAGTATGACTGTTTCTAATAAGTACTATATTTTCTAAACTAATGATTCTTTTGCAACACATGTAGATTAGATGGCAGGTCCTATTGAGCCAGACTGTCCAGTGAAAATATTGGATTGCTGTGTTTATGCATGTTTGGTTTCCATGAGCTCAAAGAATTAGGTACCATAAACCTTTTTTCCACATGAACAATGATGTCTCGAAAATGGTCCTGCCTTACTTCTCTGATCTGCTTCACGTTTAGTCTTTACTCCCCATCCTGTTCATTGCATTTCTCTGTGGGCGCCAGCACTTTGGGATTCCAAAACGGAAAGAAGAAAAAAAGTTCCAAGGACAGGTGCTTCTTCCCAACTCAGCCCTGTCAGTGTCACATGGAATGGACTCATCTTGTCTGTGCACTGTACTCCAGTACAGTCCCAGTTCAAAACTCCACTCAAAACCACACCGACCCATTCACTGACTCAGCCTTTGCCAGTCATACTTCTCCCCCCCACCCCCTCCCACACACACTTCTCTGTCTTCCTGGATCAGTACCTGTGCATGTGTATGAGAGTGTGTGCATGCATGCCTGTACCTGTACCTGTGTGTGTGTGTGTGTGTGTGTGTGTGTGTGTGTGTGTGTGTGTGTGTGTGTGTGTAAAGGAAAATATTAATATATATATCAATCATGTATTTTGATTATTTTATACATCTGTGTTTGTGTCATGTACTGCTTTGTATGCACCTTTGCACACACACACACACACACACACACACACACACACACACACACACACACACACACACACACACACACACACACACACTCTCTGTCTCTCTGTGTGTATGTCTCTTTCTCTGTCTCTGTCTCTCTCTCTCTCTTACACACACTCTCTGTCTCTCTGTGTTTCTCTGTGTGTGTGGAGAAGACCCCATTAACACTGCATGCCATAGTGATGCCTGAATCTTCTGCCGCTAGTCTGGTCAGACTCTGTTTTATTTGTAACTGTTAGAGTGTGAAGTTAGACTATTTTATTTGTTAAGGTGTGAAGTCAGACACTCTTTTATTTTTGTTAGGGTGTGGAGTTAGGCTCTTATTTGGAAGAAAAATCTGAAACAAGGATGACTGCTCGCATTCTAAAACAAGATCAAAATATATAATAGGTTAAAAACAATGCTAATTTAATATGACGATGCGGTGTATTGACTTGTCATATTAAGTTAACGTTCCTTTTAACCATTTGTGTGTTTGGATCTTCCACTTTATTTGTTAGAGTGTGAAGTCAGACTCTGTTTTATTAGTAAGAGAGTGAAACTCTGCAAAAGGAGAACGTTGTGCTATTGTGGTGTGTAACAATCTGACAAATAGGACTGTAGGGGATTTGATGCCGTCACATTTTTATGTCTCATTGGTCATTTTTCCTCAGGGGAACTATAATCCAACACAATAGTGCACACAAATTCTGCACATGTGCACACATTACACATGCAACAAATATCACCACCAGCAAGTTATTTGAAAGACGACTTTTTTTTTAAAGCAACGGAGGTGAATTTCCACTGCCACAGTACATGTCTGTGTATTTTTCTTGTATTATCTTAAAATATATGTGTATGTAATGTTTAGCTTGTTCCTGATAATTTGATGACAGTATTTTTGAGAAAAAACAAACAACATATTTGAAAGAAAATATTGTTCTGGACACATGTATCATTGTATGTGGTGTCATAATGAGCTATGTAGATAAAAAAAAAATCAACACCATCTTTTGATGCCAGCATGCTGATGGGAAGCAGTGTTTCTGAAACGCTAAGTGTAGGCACTTTATTAGTACTAATCTACTATTTTACACTCAAATAGCTACCTGTTTCAGGCCTAACCATGTGCTCACTGTAATGAGGGTGAGTGTGATCACAGGTGTTGTATCTAAAAAATAGCCTGTCTGGGATTTCCACCAGTGACTCATTCAGTCATTGTAGTTGCTGTTGTGAGGGTGAGGGTGATCGCAGGTGTTGTATCTAAAAATAGCCTGTCTGGGATTTCCAACATTGGCTCATTGCAGGCCTAGACCATGGATGGGTTTGAAAGCTGACCAGGCAATGAAACAGATTCCTTGGGGTGATGGAACAGATTCCTTGGGGTATATTCCACTTTGAGGGTCCTGAGCCGGCTGTAATTTGCATGTTTTTAAATATTTTACCTTTAGGTCAACATCATGCTTTCACATAGTACCAGGCCAAATCCACAGCATATTTAAAATCATATACTGAGGCCAAACTTGCAACACCTAAGTAACATGTTTTTCTCATTCAAAAACTGATTATCCGATTTTTAGTATGATTTTTTAAATTTTTTTATCATGTGTGTTTCCTGTAATCAGGTAACAGGAACAAGCTTTATTATATGATATCTATGTGATGGTTTGGCTGTACTTGCAGATGGTTTTAACTGGGAGCACAGCTATCCGTGCATCAGTTAGCAAAAGGAGAACTACGGTAAGTGTGTGTGTGTGTGTGTGTGTGTGTGTGTGTATGTGTTTCCCTGTTACCTTTAGTGTGTTTGTGCGTGTGCGCGTGAAAAATAGCCTGTGTGTATTTTCAACAAATGAGCCTGTGTGTGTTTTTAACACACAAAAAATTCATATAAATAATGTGAAAATGTTCCATCATCAAGGTGATACTGATAGTAATATAAATGATAATAATGTACCTTATGTCACAGCTGCACGCAAATTGGGGTGGTGAAAGACTTCACCTCTGGTTTTGATTATGAAAATGGTGACAGTGATGATGATGATGATGATGATGATGATACAGGTGTACAGTGATGATGGTGGTGATGTTACAGGTGTACAGATTCTACAACCTCACAATGTTCACGCTGCTGGTGTACACAGCTCTCACCATTTTTATGATTGTGGCCTACGCCAAGGGATGGACAACGGCGGACGCTTACCCAGTGAGTAAATTGTGACAGCAATAAGCCAGTGAGTAAGCTATGACAGCAATAAGCCAGTGAATAAATTGTGACAGCAATAAGCCAGTGAGTAAGCTGTGACAGCAATAAGCCAGTGAATAAATTGTGACAGCAATACGAGTTACGACTGTGAGTAATTGTAACAGCCACAAGCCTGTCTTAAATTGTGACAGCAACAAGTCTTGTCTTTATCCGTTAGGATTAGGAGTAGCCATAAACAGTCTGTCTTCATCCATTAGGACTAGGAGCAGCCAAGTCATCATAACTATAGATTACACTGCTGCTATTGTGCATTGTCCAATTGTGCATCACTTGTATGATAATACTCATGTGTGCAGGTGCCAGCATACATGTGCGTGTATAGTCTCTCTCAACAGGATTTTGCACTGTAGAAATAATGTAAGTGTGTGTGTGTGTGTGTGTGTGTGTGTGTGTGTGTGTGTGTGTGTGTGTATGTGTGTGTGTGTGTGTGTTTATAGGAAAAATCAGTATTCCGTTCTAGAGGCCATTATTCTTTCACATCGAAAAGGGTGTGGTATGATGTTAGTTTGTGCTGTGACTGTGAGGGCGAGGAAGGCGCTGACAAATCTGCACAAGTGACCATCTCCACAGTGCTAGTCTGATGTTTGTTTCTCTCCACTCTCTCAGGACTTGATGGGGACAGTCAGATTCAGGTGGTGTGCATGTTTCTGACCTTCTCCATGGCGTCTGGTCTTATGTTGATTTTTGTTCATTCTTTGCTGCAGGTCTGATGCATGTGGTGCACGGTGTTTAATACCCTCTGTACGGTGATGGATCTGATGTTGATCATTTTTCATTCTCTGCCGCAGATGGACAGTCAGATGCATGTGGTGCACATGTTCGTCACCATCTGTACAGTGCTGGGTCTGATGTTTGCGCTGACGGCGGTGGTGCAGTACTACGACGTGGTTTGCTGTGGGGAGATGAAGCTGTGGCAGTGGTGGATGCAGTGTCTGTGCAAGGTGAAGAACGTCCGCACTAGGAGGGAGCTTGTTGTACCCTACAAGGGCCTCAACAGTCAGTAGCTGTTGGCACCAGACGGCTTAACCTGCTTTACTACAGCCTGGGGTGTCATGCAAGGCAAAGTGCAAGTTGAAAGTGGCTGGAAATTGAAACTGCAGTACTCCTGGCAATGCCTGTCCCTCTGCCCCATAACGATGTTTCTGCTACAAAGGTCTGGCTGAAAAACATCACTTTTGCCACAGAAGTCTTTGGCTGAAAAACATCACTTTTGCCACAGAAGTCTTTGGCTGAAAAACATCACTTTTGCCACAGAAGTCTTTGGCTGAAAAACATCACTTTTCCACAGAAGTCTTTGGCTGAAAAACATCACTTTTGCCACAGAAGTCTTTGGCTGAAAACCATCACTTCTGAGACAAAAGTCTCTGGCCGAAAAACGTCACTTTTTCTGAACCATCCATGCTGTCCCTGTCTTGCTGTTCCCAGTCTTGACTCGGTTTAATTCAGTTTCATTGAAGATGGTATCTATGCACTTGGAGAAGCCCATATGCGCTTAACCCTGTGTCAGAAGTTTCCCCAACGTTGCCTTTGAAATGATTTCATTGTTTGATTGACAATGGCCCTCTCTCATCCTTTCAAGGAAGATTGTCTAGCACTCCCTCTTTCCACTTGACTGAGACCAATAATTAAAGTAATTAAGTAAGTACTTCATTTTGCTTTTGTAAAAGCAGATTTGGGAGCAGGGCTTGGGGATGGGGTTGTTGTTGTTGCTGTTGAAGTTTTATTAGGAAGTTGAAGAGAGAAAAAATTTTGGCGTGACCATGACAGTGTCTGGTTCATGCCTGGTGATTGTGGGGCTATTTGATTGAGCACGTGATATTGTATTGACTAACACTTGGCCATGTTTGACGTGACTGTTGGTAGGACTGAGCGCAGCTTGTGTTTCATTGTACATCGTCTGCCGTTTGGGACCCAGAGTAAGTAAGTCACTGGGCTTAAAAAAACGGGTTGTTTACTGGAACACAGAGCTGTGCCTGGGAAGTATAGCAGACAGAGGACTGTTTGGACTGATCATGACGTCAAACTGGTTGAAATCTAGTTCAGATGGCAGATGTAAATGCAGCAGCCCATGTATGCTGATTCGAGATGAGCCAAGCTTGGCATGGGCAGGGCCCAGTCCACTGTGTACATGGACCCATGGTTACCCTTTCCTTCTCTTGCTGGAGCTCTGCTACTGCCGCTGCTGCTGCTGAACCAGTGCATTTATAAACATGTTCGTCTTGCCTTACCTTGTTTTTTGCAGCGATAATGGCACAGTTAAACACCTCTGTCCTCCTCCCTCCCCATCACCCCCCCCCCCCAAAAAAAAACAAAACCCAAAAAACAATAAGAAAATGAAGAGGGAGGGGCATTGATCTAGGTATGGAGCTTTCACACACATGGCTTTTCACCCATATCATAATATTCACTGAACAGCCTAAATAGTACACCAGGTCCAGTAATTAAAGTAAGTGCAGTGTTTGGGCTATGTTGTTGTTCACCAGTGTTATGCTGG
The DNA here is from genome assembly GCA_963584105.1 of Alviniconcha strummeri. Taxonomy (NCBI): domain Eukaryota; kingdom Metazoa; phylum Mollusca; class Gastropoda; family Provannidae; genus Alviniconcha; species Alviniconcha strummeri. The sequence goes on from OY757556.1 coordinate 12,390,153, forward strand.
GTGGATTAGGGCATCCGTCCAGTCACACCCCAGAAATTCACAGTTAGTATTGCTTATGGCTGCCAGCAACATAAACACAAGTCTCGCGCCTTCCTCAGCACGCAAGACGAGCAAAGGAAGCAAGCTTGATGAATGTTCTCCCACTCTTGGACTAACACCTGCTGTAGCTTGCATAACAGTGCAGGTGCTCTGGGACTGCCAAATTCTGTGCTTCATTTTATCCATTGCTTGCTCAGTGGGTGCTACTGCCATGTCCAGTGAATTAATTGCTGTACTCAGCAGGATTTCAGTTGGGGCTGGTCAAAGCTTTGCTCGGATAACATCTGATTCATGAGGATGGCCATTGTTGGAGTCAGAGGTGGTGATTGTTTAAGAGTGGCAGAACAAATATAACTTGGTTGTTCCTTGCTCATCTTGTGGCTCAAACAGTCTAAGAGATGAAGACGCCAGGCTTGTGTTGATGATTGGCAGCCACATTTGATACCGACTGTGATGTACCTCTGAGACTGGCTTCATGAACTTTAGCTTTTGTGTGTAATTGTATAGATGTCCCTTTTGCACCCAGGATGATGTTTTGAGTTCATGCTCCGTTAATGAAATCAGTCGAAGAATGATGGAAGTTTGTCATGAAACAAAGAATTTGTGACTTAAACTTGACACAGCTTTCTGTGCCTGGTCAGTTATTGATGTTGTTCAGTATGCATTACAGTGCACCAGTACACAGACACACACTTGCCACCTAGCTGTCACTGTCACTGCAAGCATTTTCAGAACTTTTCTTTTTTCCTCCTTAGTCTGTGCAGTGGAATGCTCATCCTAGCAATCCCCTAAAGATGCTGTTGTACTTAAGACAAAGTGCCTTTGGATTGTTTTGTTGCTGTACTATTTCCTTGTAGTTTTGAGTGTTGACCTCTCTTAAGGTGAAGTAGGTCTTGTGTTTCCAGACACATTGTTTTATGTGTGCATATGCTTCATTTGAAAAAACAACAACCCTGGTCTCTATGCCTATGTTTATGCCTATGTTTTGAGCTGGTCCTGGGGGCTCCAGTATATTTTCTGTCACCATACATACCTACATCGTAGTGTGAGAAGGTGGGGTTGGGTGGGTTAGCTGGGGGTGTCGAATTTTACATGCAGACGCAATGCAGAAGACATATATATTTACGTGCTTGGAGCTACACATTTATGTTTTGCTTGCTTACAGCTGTCTGTGGGTTGTTGCTTTGTCACAGGATCGAACACGCTGGCCATCCGGATCGCAGGAGTCTGGCAGCTCAACCCCACCTGCTTTGCTCATCTAACAAGCCAGCATTATATAGCTGGCCTGCTTTTCTCCACGCATATCTTTTCTCTTCTCCTCCCCTGCTGTCGCTGGTGTCAACACTCTTGCCCGCTGAAGTAATCGATGTGGAGCAGATGCTGCTGCAGTAAGGTAGATGCTGTTGGGAGTGACCTGGCTTGGGATGCTGTGACAGGATTCTCAAGACGAGTTGTCTTTGTCGGAGGTTCAAAGACGGTGTTTTGTGAGCGGTCATTTCTGTGCAGATGGTGGGGTTTGAAGCATTGATAGTCACAGGGATAATGCATTAATTTTTTTTTCCTGAACTGTTTTCCTCAAACACAAATGTATTGAAAAAACATGCAAGGGTCGCTCATTTTCATGTCCATGTAAAATGTGGGAAGCGGCGATCTGTCCGTCCCAAACATGTTCCACATGGCCTCTGAATGACTGTACAGCTCTCCCCTGTGCAAGGTCCCTCCATTCCATTTGTGGTGTGTGTCTGTACTCAGTGGTTTTGTCTGGGTCTAGATCTAACCCGTTCATTGATCTTGTGTACATTCTGTCACCTGAAGCCGTGGGCATTATCGCCAGTAGGCCTGTAAAGTCACACATGCTGATTCTGTGTGTGTGTGTGCGTGTGAGAGAGAGAGAGAGAGAGAGAGAGAGAGAGAGAGAGAGAGAGTGTGTGTTTGTGAGAGAGAGAGAGTGTAACACAGAGAGAGCGAATTGGCTCTAGCAGTGTCAAGGTGTCACACACAGAGAGCAAATTGGCTCTAGCAGTGTCAAGGTGTCAGCAGCAGCCAGCATCTGCCAATTTATTTGTGTTGGTGGCTTGCCAGGAAACTAGCCCTTTTGTTTTTGCGGATGCATTACAGTTTTAAAAATTCTGTAAAATATGCATAAGACATGCGTTAACCCACTTGGCCCCAGACCAACCGCTGCCCTTTCTTTACGAAATCCCATGCAAAGGGAAGTAACACTGTCAAAGGATCCCAGTATACAACTTCAAAAATCAATAATAAACACCAGATAAAAGTTTCAGCCCACTTTGTATTTTTCCCAGTTTGCAAATACAGTGTTCTTGTATATCCAGCAGGTTTTGATTTTTTTTCATTCATTCTTGTAGCACTACAAGAATTAACAAATCCCAAATCAGAAAAGTCTGCATCTGAATGTCAGGTTTAGGGTGCCTACAGGGTAAGTGACTAAGCAAAATGTCCAGTTTGAATCTACAAAGATGAAGCTCCATGAGTTTGTTAGGGTGCCCACAGTAAGTGACTGAGCCAAATTTGCAGTTCAAATCTCAAAGGATGAAGCGCTGACACCATTACTAACAGTAGGGCATTTGTTTATTTTCGTGCATCTGTTGTGTGGCCATCTTGCAACTTTGAAAATTCACAATGCCTCTCAAATTCCGCTGAACTTTGAACAAAGGGCATCGCTGGAAGTAGTAAACAATAGCAGAAACAAGGCTACAAGTCTTATGAGAATCCTGTAACTATTTGCATGAGCTGGGATGCCAGTATGGAGTGTCTGCTAGCTAGCCACTACCAGGCGGTCTGGGGTCACAGCATAAAAAAAAAAAGAGCAGGCGGTGATGGGCGGTCTGGAGCAAAGTGGGTTAATGTTATCCCTGAGTCCACAATGAGGTTGAGGAGCCACATATCCCATTCCCTTATATGGTCTTGCCACCCTCCCTCCCCATCCCCACCCCCACCCCTGTTACAGTGTGTCCACACATGATGACCATGTTGTTCCTTTATATGATGGAGTTTTGTGTGTGTTGTCCTCACTTTGAGAGAATTTTCACACTTGTCATTACAATGTTATACAGTCTTCAGGAATTCCATCAACTGAGGAGTGGCTGGGGTTATTGTGTGAAGAGAAAAATGTACAAAACTATATGAGTACCTTCTAGGGCATTTTCTTGGGGGGGGGGGGAGTATTTGCGAATTTCTTTTAAAACTTATAATAATTTTGAATCCATTGTCTGGTTATAGTACTTCTTACTGGTATATGTATGCATGTCACAAGTGTTACTTCCTGTTACAACTGTTACATTGTTTGTGAAAATGTGTCGGGTGCTGAACCTAACTATGAGTGATAGTGAATTATGGGGCTGTTGATTGGGATTGAAGGCTTATTTTTGAAGTGATAACAGTAAAACCTTCACTTCAAAAGGGATGGTATCTGTTTTGTATGTGTGTTTGCTGGTGGTAAGGCTACATTATTTTACACAAAATTGGTTGCAAGAAGTGTGTTAAAACCATCCCCTGTAGCTGTATTTGTTTGTAGAATGATGAGGCTTTGATGTGCATTGTATCACCCCCCCCCCCCCCCACCCCCATCTCTCTCTTTGTGTACCTGTGAGTGTGTCTATTGTTTGATTTTCTATCATCACGGGGTTGAGGAGCAGCAGGTCCCATGCCCTCATGATCTCCCTCCTGCCTTCCCCCTCCCCCCCCCCCCCCACCCCCCCAGTATGTTGCTATTGTGTTACATTTATACCTACTGTATACTGTGTCACATATATTGCATGGTATCTGTATTGTAATCTGCTATGTGGCATCAAAAAATCTTTAAAAAAAGAAAAGAAAAAAAGAAGAAGAAACAAACAACACAAAAGCAACACATTGTAACAACGCATTGGCCATTTTAATGAGGGAGGTTGTCACTTTCCTCCCTCTCCTTTTGTCAAGGTCACTTTTTGAATTTTTCTTTGCATCTTGTGTGTACGCTACTGCACACATGTACTGCAGTGTTGTCGTACATGTGTTTAATGTTGCGTTTACAGGCTTAATTTGACTGTTTAGGTGTTTAATCTGTTTATATTTGTAACCTATTCAGTCTTGCACCCCTTTGCTCTATGGGAACCTTAGAACAGTTGCCAGCACTTGTAGAAATTATGGATGGTGAATCCAGTTTACAAGAAACCTGTTTGACACCTGGCAAAGTGTAGAAGGGACACTACTCCAAAAGCATTCCTTTGTTATTGAATGTGTGAAGATTGTGATAAAAAAAAATGTTCTGATTTTCTATGGGTTTGTATGCATTTTTGTTGTCAGGATGAGCAAGCAGAAGCGTTTGACAATGAGGTAAAAGTTGGATGAGGTTTTTGGTTACAAGGAAAGTGATTTTGATTTAGATACTAAAAACCTAATGTCTGTATTGAACGAAACATTCTTGCAAATGACAAGTGGTGAGATCAAGTGAAGTGATCGAACCCTGACCACTGACATCAATCACGGTTTTATTGAAAGACCTGTTCAACAGGTCATCTTTTGTTCTTATTGTTTGTCTCTGAGCGGATAATGAAAGTGTCAGAATGCAGCCATTGCAATCAAACCCACTCACAGTAAATGGCAGTCATTTTGTAAATAAGTGTGTGAACTTTGGGGATTGTAGGGCAAAGTACTTTCAAAGTTGTGAGTGACTTGATGATGATGCACACTGCGCACAGAGCTGCAGGCTGAAAACTCTCAGGCTGGGACCAACAAACAAGGGAGTTAACTAGTGCTTGGAAGATGTCACACAAACAACATCAAAGACCTGAGTTGCGTATTGTAACCCTCACCAAGCATGTGGGTAACTACAAGGTCCATAAACTCCACCAGAGGTACGTTTAAGTGCTAATTAATTCCCCTCTTTGTTGATTCTTTAAAAACATGTTTTTATTTTTTATTGTTAAGTACTTCATTTTACCTCATGAGAAATTCTGCACCTGCGCTCAGGGCTGTCTGTCTGAAGTTGGATGCTCTTCAGAGTCAGCGATGGTCACATGGCTGATGGGTTTAGTATTACAGTTATTGTTTAAGTGTAAGCTGATGAAGAACTTGCTCTGCTTAGGTAGTGGGCATGTTTATTTGCTGTGGGATTCAGCCCACCATGTGATCAACTTATCCTGAAGGAAATTGTGTCTTCCTGCAGGCGTGCCAAATCTCCACGGTAACTTTAAGTCTTTATCGGTCTTGCACTAACTCTTTGAATTTGTGTGTGTCTGATGTTTGTGTATACATGTATGTTTGTGAAGTGATTGGTTTTGATTTAAACATTTTTTTTATTCAAGACAAAATAAAGATACAAATAATCGTTATGTGAAGTGATTGGTTTTGTAGATTGACTTGACAGAGGGTTGATATATATATGTGAGAAGAGTTTAGAAACATGTATTTGTTTATGACCTGAGTTTGTCCTGAGGTGACCCTGTGTGGTTGACAGGACATTAAAATCCAATTACTACTACTTGTTGACCTCTGATTGTTTGGGTGGATGTATATTATGCTTTGATTGTTGTTGTTTGCAAATGCATTTTAAGTGTGTTACATAAAGCAGTGCCTTAGTAATTGTAGCTATGTGCACACATTTATTTCATCACTTCAGTGGCACTGTGATAAATAAACTGAGATTGCTAGTGATGTGACCATAACATAAGCTTGATTTTTTGGTGTTAATTACGTGTACATATTTCCCAAACACACAAAAGGTTAAACATTACACTTATTTTGATGGGACAACACAAAGCATGTGCAAATCCCTAGATTAGACCCCTTCTGCAGGCATCAGAAAGATGGTGAATCTACAGACAAAAAAAGAAGAAGAAAAAAAGAAGAAGAAAGAAATGAAATCACTTGTCTTTCAGTTGGTTAACTTCTTTGGCATAAAAATATGTTTTGTATTGTCCCATTAGACTACACATTATTTTTTAACCTTTTGTTTAACCTTTGATCTTTTTTTTCTTCAGAATGCTAACGGTCAGCTTAGTTTCCATTTTGTTGTGCCTATTTTCATGAGTCTAGACGAATCTTGCTTGTATACACAAGAGAAGCAGTGAAAGGTAAGAAAAAAGAAGAAACGGTTGATTTAAATTTCTCTTGAGATTTTTGGAGTTCTTCTTCTTACTGTCCAGACATCTTTTAGAAGTCCTGGTAAATTTCCCCCCTCCCACCTCCACCCCCCTACAGCATAGGTTTACATACAATAACATTGCAATTACTAATTGCTCTGTTTGGCTTGATGGTTTTGGTTTTGTGTGTTTTAGTGGTTATTCCTTTGTCTTCTCAATAGCCTGAGTGCAACAATTACATTTCAGTTTGCCATGTACCAGGTTGTTCTCCACAAGAGTTTGACAGTCTGTAGTTGGTCAGAACATGTCCCTCTGGAGTGCCTTAATTTCTACTTCATTTTGTCCCCCGCCTCTTCAAACATGAAATGGCATGCAACATGAATAGTGGATCAGACTTTTACACGATATGATATAGCTGACTGGTCATTGTTCTATTAAATGTCATGACGACATCAATTGCTGTAAATACATTTCTCTTGTTCAAGTCAGTTATTATGTAACATGACGGAATTGCCTGTGTGGTACATCTGTGAGCCAGTATCCATTCTGTGCAAGTTATCAATATTGCACCTACTTCCATTGAGTATGTATTTGCCATTCACTGTTGCCATTTTTTTTGTCCTTCCCCAGTTTGTGTAGGCTGGCCTAGTTGCACATTTGTTGGCTTGATGTCCATTGCTGTTCTTGAGTATAGATTCGCATGTGTTCATTTCCATTTAGTGTGGGCTGGCCCTTCGCATTTGTCAGTTGGGTCCATTGCCATTTAGAAATTTCATTATTGTTTAGTATAGACCTGCCCTTCAATTTTATTTTTATTTTTTAGGTGTGTCCATTCCCATTTAGAGTAGGCTGGACCTTCACATTTGTCAGTTGGGTCCATTCCCATTTAGAAATTTCCATTATTAGCATAGACCTGCCCTTCACATGTGTCAGTTGGGTCCATTCCCACTTAGTGTTGGCTGGCCCTTCATATTTGTTGAATGTGACTATTCCCACTGGCCCTTCATGTCTGTCCAGTCCCATTTTGCATAGACTGGCCCTTTACATCTGTCCAGTCCCATTTTGTGTAGACTGGCCCTTCACATCTGTCCAGTCCCATTTTGTGTAGACTGGCCCTTCACGTCTGTCCAGTCCCATTTTGTGTAGACTGGCCTGTAATTCACATCTGTCCAGTCCCATTTTGCATAGACTGGCCTGTAATTCACATCTGTCCAGTCCCATTTTGCATAGACTGGCCCGTAATTCACATCTGTCCAGTCCCATTTTGCATAGATTTCCACATTTTGTCAGTGTTGTGTTCATATGTGTTGAGATTAGCCTTTCATGTTTACAAGTCCGTGTTTAGCGCCCTGCTATGAAGCAGTGGAGATGCAGAATTAAGGTCTCCTTTGCCGAGTCAGATTTGGTAAGGGTTATTATTAATAGCCTTATTTTATTTATCTTTGTTGAAAAAAGGATGTGCACATGTACCAGATTAATTTTGTTGTCAGTGGTGTACCAGATTAATTTTGTTGTTGTAAATACAAGTATACAGTGTAGATGTGTGGTGCAATTGATTATTGGGTAAAGAGGAGTGGAAATTGTGTATATAATTATGCTGCCTCTTAGTTCCCCCCCCCCCCCCCCCCCACCCCACCCAAACTGCTTGTTTCATTGATGAGAATTGT
>OY757556.1:12402944-12414847 GCA_963584105.1 Alviniconcha strummeri
GACCCCGTCAGGTTTCGCGCCTTTCGCCTCCTCTTCTTCTTCTTCTTGTCGACGACGAAGGCGACGAAAAAGCAGCAGCAGCAGGAAGTGAACAGCAGCACGGCCACGCAGATGACGATGATGAGCCAGATCGGGAACTCGTCCTCCTCTGCTACAGGCTGGCAGAAGTCCACGTAGCCGTCCAGAACGCACTCGCCCACCTCCTTGGTCGCCTGGCAGTAGAAGGCCAGCAGGTTGGCCACGGTCACAGTGATGTTCGCGTTCCCAGTCCGCTGGTGTTCCCGCACACACGCCTCCAGGTAGACGCTGAGGAAGGCGTGCAGGTCTCCGCAGTGCTGGTCCAGCCTGTCCGCTTGCAGTGCCGCCAGACACGCCCGGGCCGAGCCGGTGGTGTCCGGAGTGCGGAAGACGTCCTCGGGCAGAGCAACGTCCAGCAGCGGCACAGTGGAGGGTCTCCACACGCTGCGGGCAGCGGAGGGAGTTTGTCCACCAACGTCCACCACCCCGGACACGTTGGAGGCCGCAGCAGCAGCACCGGTGTGCAGGGTCATCGAGGTCACAGGCCCTTCTCCCTCGTCGAAAGCAGCAGACATGAGGAGGACAGGGAGAGACGAGATGGGGTCAAGGTCAGGGCTGGACTCGTACACCTTGAGGTCTCTGGCGATGGCCTCGAGAGGTTTGGCGGACTGCCACACCCTCAGCAGGTCCACCTCCACAGCGTCGTCGTCGTCGTTGGTCTGCGGGCCCAGAAGGCTCAGGCCGAGGATGCGGAAGTCCTGCGCGGAGAGGACCCCGGTGCTGAAGGTGGTGTAGTCGAAACCGGTTTCCTGGATGGCGAAGGCCGTCAGCGACCCAGCCGTGTCGTCCCAGGTGACAGCCAGGTAGGTCCACCGGTGGATGTCGTCAGGCTGGAGGCTGGTTGTCCCTGCTCCAAGCCAGGTGAGGAGGATGAGGCGCTGATGCACGGACACCGTGACGACGCCCACGGACGTTCTCACCTCCAGCACGGCGGTGGGCGAGGACAGGAGAGCGTCCGCTCTCAGCCAGAAGGTCAAGGTCAGCTGCCGCGTGGCGACGGCGACGTTGAGGTTGGCGAAGATGACGGTGTGGTTGGTCAGGCGCAGCATGTGTCCGCAGGTGGACAGGTTCCGGCCAGCCTCAGCGTCTCCAAGGACACTGGCCAGCTCTCGGCCGGTCAGCAGGAAACGAGCCCGCTGCTGCTCAGCAACCTTCGCTGCCGTGATGTGGTCAGCAGCGTCCGCTTGGGACGGGGACGAGGCGGTGGTGGGCAGCAGCAGCAGGTCGTTGACGTGGTCGCCGTCGGGGGTGCCGAGCAAGCCGGACGCCTTTGCAAACCAGTCACGGTGGAGCTTGCTGCTGACCGTCAGACCGGCCGCGCTGCCGCTGACCAGGATGCTGAACCTGCCTCCCACAGTGACCCGCAGGTAGCTCTCCAGCCGCCACGCCACCGTCACCCTTCCCCACGTTCTGCTGGCCGGGAACCACACGTCCTGGGGCTCACCCTGGCTGAGCACCGACAGGGTGAAGTTGCCGATGCTGCTGTCCTCGCCGACCGACACGAGGAGGTGGAAGGTCGTGTCCACAGTGAGGGAGACTCGCGAGACGAAGCGACAGCGGCGGGCGTGGCGGCAAGGCAGGAAGAGGGCCCGGACCTGCACGCCCTCCACCTCCAGCAGCCGGTAGGTCCCCGGCGTCACCAAGCAGAGGGAGGCGCCGTCCCAGGTGGTCAGGCAACTTCCGAACACCACAGCCGCGCGCCACATCGCCGCCGCCTTCACCGCCGTGGTAACTGTCACGCTGCAATCGCCCCCGGTCCACTCGGCCGTGCAGGTCACGCACGCGTAGCCGGCGTCCGTAGCCGTCGCGCTGCCGTTCCAGTAGTTCACCGTCGTCACGCTCGAGTGGAGCCAGTGTGGGGAACAGGAGCAGAGCCCCGAGGCGCTGGAGCACAGTCCGTTAGCGTTGCAGACGCCGAGGTCGGTGAACGGGCACAGCCGGTCGCACGAGGGCCCCCAGTACCCGGGGTAGCAGACGCAGGAGGCGCGGCCAGGGGTCCAGCCGAACAGGCAGGCGCCGCTGCAGCCGGCCCCGTAGTAGGGCAGGACGGAGCGCACGTGCTGGAGCTGGCTGCACTGGGAGCGGAGAGGCGAGGCGGAGAGCTCCCGCTTCTCCTGGCAGAACTGGGCCAGGCCCAGAGCGAAGAGCTCGGCGCTGAGACTGCTGCCCGTGCTGTACACCATCTCGCTGCACTGCTCGGCCAGGCCGCCCGCGTCCGGGAACACGCCCGTGCAGTGGGGCGACGCCGTCACGTCGTCCAGCAGGCTGCTGCACGCCGCTTGCGCCGCGGCCAGGATCGTAGCATTGCTGGTGGGCTCCACGGGCAGCAGGTGCTCGCTGGCGTCGTCTGGCTTGTCCAGAGCGAAGTCGCCTCTGTCCAGGGTCTCCTTGGAGGTCAGGGTCAGGTCGGAGACCTCCCACGTTGGTGGGTGGTTGACGTCCAGGGCGTACATGGTGGATCGCCGCTGCCGTTCAGACGCCGCCATGCCGGCCCCGTCGTTGAGGGGCCAGTGGAGGTGGAGATCCGGCGTGCCGTCCTCCACCGACATCCGCCACGTCTGGCTGACGACGCTGGGGTTGGTGGGTCGAGACCACACCCTCACCTCGTCAAGCAGCCCTCGGAACACGCCTATGTTCGTGGCCACGCCCAGTCCTAGGGGAGGCTGTCCGAACGACAGAACACCGCCGGCGAGGAAGACGTCCGCGTGGAGTCGGACCGACTTGAAGGCGACCAAGCCGTCGACGTCAGTGAGGTAGATCTCCACGGCGCCCAGCGCAGCGTTCCACGAGACCACCACTTGGGTCCAGACGTTGACCGCGACGAAGAGCCCCGTCTTTACGCTGACTCCGCCCGCGGCCAGCACCACCAGCTCCGACCCGGAGCAGCCCAGCGCCAGGTAGTTGTTGGGGTCCGCGGCGTAGGCCACCAGAACCCCGGCGGTGCTGAACATCTTGACGTGGAACTCCAGGGAGAAGCGTTGGGCCGGCAGAGAGACGGACCTCACCACCGTGCCCGAGTTGTTCAGCCTCAGGCACGCTTCTGTGACGATGCTTCCTCCGTCCGGCCTGGCGGTAGACGGCGCTGTGTAGCGGTTGGCGGCGAGGAAGTTGAGCAGGGCGGTCAGGGACAGACGCTGGTCGCAACCCGCCGGCAGGGACGCCGCCTGGGCGCTGTCGCAGACGTGGATGGTCTGGTTGAGGCACTTGGAGTGCTGGACGCTCAGCTCCGTGTTGCAGGACGCCAGCAGTCCAGACAGTGCGGCGCTGCCCGTGAACCACACGTCTTTCCTGCCCGACATGGTGACCAGCAAGTTTTCGCCGACGGCCGTGACGGTCACGTTGAGCGACAGATCGGTGGAGGAGATGGTCAAGGTGGAGAAGCTGGCGTACACGAATTTCAGGCTTCCCACAGTCAGCGTCCCGCGCACCACCAGTTCCGAGCTCCGCCCGAACAGAGTGACCTTGCCCTCGCTGAACCCTTTAGGGCTGATTTCAAATCTGTTGGTCCCAGATCCCACGATGGCGGAGCCCACGCAGTGAGAGGAGAACAGCCCAGCGGCGCACGGAACGACCTGGACGGCGAGGAGCGTCTGAGTGTCGGCGTTGTGGACCAGGCTGAACGTGCCGGACCTCACCAGGTCGAAGGCGGCGCCGTCGAAGGAGATCACGCGTCCGAGCGAATTGACCTGACCCACCACCACGAGGTCCGCAGAGCCGGCAGACGCGGTGAAGTTGGTGAAGTTGGTGCTGAGGATGCAGTCCGCCCCCTTCCAACCTGCCGCGCACACGTTGCACTCCGTGCCCGCCCAGTGTCGGTCGCACCAGCAGGTCCCGTCCTCCGCGCATTTTCCGTGACGGTTGCAGGGGTTGCGGGCGCCGCCGGGGCAGTAGTCGTGGCAGCCGAGTCCCCAGAACCCAGGTAGGCAAGTGCAGGTGAGGTTGGAGGCGGTTGAGGAACTGACGCCGGCGACGGAGCCGAAGACACAGTCCGCGCACTGCCGCTGGAGCCACGGCGGGGGTCTTGAAGCGACGGAGCAGAGAGATGCGAACACGGCCGTCACGTCTGACCCGGTCAGGCGGCACACGCTCACGAACGTCGCCATGGCAACGACCGCTCCTTCGCTGGATCCCGTGGCGCCGGCAAAGTCCAGGCACTTGGCCCTGAACCAGGACAGGCTGCTGATGGGGCAGGCCGTGGTGACCGGTGCTGACGTGAAGAAACCGTCGCAGAGACTGACCAGCAGCGGGTCGGCCACGCGTGACCGCCCGGAGGTCCTGGAGGCGGATGAGCGAAGCTGGAGATCGGACAACGTCCACAATGGGGCCGGCCAGGGGAAGGAGGGCAGCAGCAGGCTGTTGGACGACAGGAGATTGTCATGGGCCACGGTCCCCAGTCCTTCGTTCAGCTTCAGCAGGGAGGCCAGGACAGCCCTGAAGGCGGCGACGTCCACGTCCATGCTGTAGACCTGGTACACCACCGCGGCGGGAATGGGCCGCGACCACAGCACCACCTCGTCCACCTCTCCGCTGAACGTCTCTCGCAGCTCCCGCGCCGCCTCGTCCGGCGACGGCACCCACTCGCCCAGCGACATCACCGCCCCGTTGACCACGGTGGCGGGGCAGCGCAGCGGGAGGACCCGGTGCTGGATGGTGGTGTCTTCGTTGTAGACGAACACGTGGACGACCTTCTCGCTCTGCAGGACGGTCACGATGAGCTGGTTCCACTGGTGCAGGGCGAAGCTCAGACCCGTGTCCGTGACGGCTCCGCCGCACTTCACCTTCACGGGGCTGCTGCCGGCGATGGCGAAGGTCGTGTCCTTGCCGAACGACAGCAACGTGCCGCCGTGGGAGGCGGGCCTGACGTGGAGGCTGACGGTGAAGTCCTCCAGACCTCCTGCCGTTGGGGCCAGGCTGATGGGCCCGGACCAGGCCGACGTCCCGTTGAAGGACAGGGAGTAGCTGGCGGCTGCCGCGGAGGACGGTTCGTCTTGGTCGGACAGCTGGAACAGCGCGTCGCTGCCCGTCGCCTTAAAGTCGCTCTCTATCCGGTCGTGAAGGTCTTGCAACGAGTGCTGGTCGAGGGGCTGGTACACAGACTGGGCCGCGGGCCGGCAGACGTCCAGCAGGCCGTTGGAGCCGCTGCAGGCTGAGGAGTCTGCCTTGACCACCACCTCCACGTAGCCCCCCCTCGTCAACACCTCGACGTCAACGCTGCTGCCCAGGCTGAAGGTCAGGGTGTCGACAGAGGTCATGGTCAGCTTGAGTGCCGAGGAGAAGGTCCGGTTGACGGGCAGGAGGAGTCTGGACCCGTTGGCGTACACGTCCGGCAGGGCGCTCTGCGGCGACGGCAGCACCGTGACGCTGTGGCCGTCGTGGGTCAAGGCCACGCCCGCGGCGCAGGAACCGTAGGAACACTGCACCAGCATCGCCTGCACCTCCATGCCGGGGTTGGAACCCGAGTCCCTCAGCAACGTGTACACGCCGCGTAGACCCGCCAGCGAGAACTGCAGCCCGGAGAAGGTGACGACGTCGGCGGTGGAGGTCACGACCGCCACGTTCTTGCCACCCGCCGCGGCAGCCAGAGAGGAGGCGGTGAGGACGGAGCAGTCCGTTCCAGTGTAGTCGCCGCTGCAGACGCCGCAGTCGCTGGAGCCTCCCCAGTTCCAGGGGCAGCTGCAGGTTCCGTCGTCCCGACACTCTCCTTGGTGACTGCAAGGCGAGTCTGAGCCTCCGGGACACGTGCTCCGACACTGAGGTCCGTAGTAGCCGTACGCGCAGGAACACTCGCTGCTGTTCCCACTGACTGTCGACGTCCCAAACACACAGCTCTGGGAGCAGATGGGCAGCTCCCTCCACGAGTCCTCCGCGGCGCAGACTGACCGGATGTGGGGTTCGGGGACGGCCAGCGAATCCAAGCACATGGCGGCGTAGGTCAGGACGGCGCCGAGAGCTGCCTGCTTGTACGGGACGGCGTTCAGCGTGTACTGACACAGAGCCTGCAGGTCCTGCTTCGTGGCGTTACTGACGGAGGCGCAGCCGGTCATGCTGAGGCTCGTGATGAAGTTGCTGCACGCGCTCGAGCCTTGGACGGACCCGGCAGAAGCAGCAGCAGCAGAAGCGAGAACGATGTCCACGCTGGACCCGCTTCTCCTGGTCAGCACGTAGTCCACGTCGGACGCCAACCACCCGGGAGTGTCCAAGGGAGGCGGAGGAAACAGCAGGGACTGCTGTCCAACGAAGTCGGACGTCGTCAGGCCGTGACCTTCGTCGAAGGTCCAGGCGGAGGTGAGAGCGGGGCGCGCGACGTTGGGGTCCATGAGCCAGACATCCATCACCAGGTTCGGCTCGATCGCGGTCCCCCACACCAGCAGGTTCTCCACCTCCCCGGCGAACGGGTACACGCGCGGGTGGGGGGCTCCGTCGTGGGGTGGCTGCCAGCTCCCCAGGGCCAAGACACCCGGGGTGGAGAACAGACCAGGCTCGATAGCGAGGTCCCGCCTCTCCAGCCACGCGGAGCTGTTGAAGTGGTAGAACGTCAAGGCCCCAGAGTTGTCGTCGTACGTGAACACGATCTTGTTCCACTCGTCCGTGTTCAGCGCTACACCCGTGTCGTGGGTGGTCTGGTTCGCAGGGGTGGAGGCGTCCAGGAAGACCGTGCCGTTCTGAAGGTAGATCAGCAGCAGGCGCTGGTGGGTGAAGGAGAAGAGAGCTTGCCTGTCCTCAGACACCTCGCGCTGCCTCACCATGAACTCCACAGTGAGCTCGGAGGCCGAACCGGGCAGAGAGAAGTTGGTGTAGACGGCAGACCCTCCCATGTGCAGGCTAAAGCCGCTGGACTTCTGGCGTCTGTGCGACTCGGAAGGGAAGTGCAGGAAGACCTCACAGTCCGGGACCAGGAAAGCGGAGAAGTCCAGCGACGCGTTCACAGCCGGGGCTGTCAAGGTGACGGGAGGCAGTCCGCCCAGCACGGACGCTGAGGAGTTCACGGACAGAGGTTTTTGCTCGCTCACACCTCCGCCGCAGAAATTCACCTGAGGCACTGAGTGGATCGAAGTCAGGTGCTGAAGCTTCTCCGACGAGTTCGCTGATCCTGAACCGCTCAAGAGTCCCGACGAGGACGCCAGGTAAGAGGCAGGGATCTCCATGGCAACGGTCAGGTAAATCCCGCAGCTGCTGATGACGATGTTGACGTCGGGCCACACCGACACCGACACCTCCGTCAGGGATTTTCTTGACACGGCGGCACCGTGGAAGAACACGTCGGTGTCCACAGTCGCCGCAGAGCCACTGATGTACACCTGGGGTTTTCCGTCTGTGGTGTTGGGAGCCTGGACGGTGATCCTGGCGTACCCGCTGCTTCCGTCCCCTGCAGCACAGTTAGTTCATACTGTTAGTAACTGGACTTTAACGTTGTGCCGTCAACCACACAGGGCCACTCCAGGACGATCAAACTCTGTCATAAGTAAGTAGCTTGGTGCTTTATGCCCAGTCAACCATTACGGTTATACCAGGGCGATTATGCGATAAGCAAATGCATATTTTTAAGAACTCTTCTCATACACTTGCTCAAGTCAAATCTACAGGATAAATCCCTAATAATAGTAATAATGGAAATTTGTAATGCGCCTACCCCGCGGCTCAAAGCGCTGAACCAACATGATATAACACACATAATGTGCATCGAGATAGAGAATGTCATCCGCAATTTAACAAACAGATAACACATAATGTACGCATCAACAAGGGCTTAAAGGTAACCATGGGCAAGATGCACACACCGTACACAAACATAAAACAAAACATACAGATACAAACCTCAAACACAAATTTTTGAAGAGTTAACTAGTTTAACTATTCTTTTCACTATGACTGCCCTATAAGGGGGACTATAACCTTGTTAAAAATCTTCTTCTTTTTTTAAAGCATAATTATAGAGCTTGGGCATTATCGTTGACAATTCCGTCTAATTGATCAATACCTGGTTAAAGACAAGCGTAAAAAAGGAATGGACAGATTGGCAAGCGTACCTGCCAGTACAGACACAAAGAAGGCGCAGGCGAAGTAAAAAAGGAACGGACAGAAATAAAACAAAAAAGGAACAACACCCCCCCAAAAAACAACAACAACAACACCCATTCTATAAATGTATAATGGCAAACGTACCTGCCAGTACAGACACAAAGAAGGCGCAGGTGAAGTCAAAAAGGAACGGACAGAAATAAAACAAAAAAGGAACAACCCCCCCAAAAAAATAAAAATAAAAAAATAAATAAATCTATAAATGTATAATGGCAAACGTACCTGCCAGCACAGACACGAAGGAAGCACAGGTGAAGTTCTCGAAACACCTGATGAACATGCTCTGCACCATCAGCCTGTCGGCCAGGGCCAGCACGGAGTAGACACCCGGGGTGTTGACGTAGAAACCCAGTCCGTCCGCGTTCAGCACGTGCCCCATCGTCAGCAGCCACGCCCGGTAAACGGCTGGAGAGGTCGCAGACACGGCAGCTGACGCGTCCGAGATCTCACATCTGTCCCCAAGCCACCCATCCGAGCAGGACGAGCAGCTGCTGTCTCTCCGGTTGACGGGGCAGCTGCACGTTCCGGTCGACTGGTCGCAGGTACCGAAGCCGGAGCAGGAGTGGTCTGCCCCTCCTGGACACGCCTTGTCGCAGGTAGCCCCCCAGTAGCCATGGTGACAGTGGCAGAGGTCGGGGCTGGACTCCAGCTTGGAGCCAAAGAAGCAGGGAGTGCCGCAGAGGCTCTGGATCACGGTCACTGCAGCAATCTGCCGAGGAGAGAATGTACCCGTAAGTAAGTAAGTAAACATGGTGCTTAACGTCCACAGAAACCGTACGGCTTATTAGGGACGGGGAGAAAGGGAGGGGGGTTGGAGGTGGGGGGGGGGGGGGGGGGAGATTATATACCTATCGCTACACTGTCACCACCAGAATGACTTCTGCATTAAGATGGGCAGCGATGAGAGCCATGTTAATGTTTCAGTAGAAATGATGGACAAAATCACAAGACAGTGTCCTCAAACCACAACCTTTTTGAAGAGAAAGGAGAGCCGAAGCGGCATCGAACCGAGGTCCTTCCGCTTACCAGCCTAACGCCTTACCGCTAGGCCAAACAGGCTCACGAATGTACCCGGTGTTCTATCGGCCTCATATAACCGCACTGGTTGACTGGGCGTAAAACACCAATTTACTTACTTACTTACCCGCTGTTTCAAACTGGCATTACCTAACCGCAACGGTCTGAGATATGAATGTCCGGACACTAGCATTCTCAACAGATAAATCTGTTTAAACGTCAGAGCTGTTTGTTTGTGTGTGTGTGTGTGTGTGTGTGTGTGTGTGTGTGTGTGTGTGTGTGTGTGTGTGTGTGTGTGCGTGTAATTATGTAAATTACTAGTTTGTTTATTATGTAACTTTTGTATTTTCAATAACTGTTCTTTTGAGTTTTAAAATATAAAATATACGTCATTGTGTACAGTTATGTGGTTAATGTTCAGCCACGTTTTAATTTCTCTGATGAGATAATAAAGTAAGCTTGAATCTTGAACAGGGCAAGGCCACAATTCGAGTATCGCTTTCCGGCACCTTCCTGCAAACTAACGGTTACGCCAACGTAAACATGGTGCTTAACGTCCACAGAAACCAGAAACCATAAAGCTTATTAGGGAAGGGAAGAAGGGGGCATGGGAGTATGGAGGTTGGGGAAGAAGCTGGTTACGTCACTGCTGCTGTTGTGTTGCTTAATGTCTCGGATGTCGGTTGACATATTAAGGACAAGCTGAGACTAATGCGTGAGCATGGTTCAATATTGCTTTACGTCCACGGAAACCGTAAGGCTTGTTAGGACGGAAAGCCAGGACGGCCACCTCGACTTTCACACAGCTCCTGAACTCTGGTTACGCCACTGGCAATATACACTTTTAGCCCCGTCGGTTCGGACATTCTCAAACAGGTATGAGAATATCGTCCATACCATTTGAAAACAGTATGCTGATTCGGGGATACGGAAATATCTCGTTCTTACTTGGACTCTAATATAATCTACTTATCACGCCACTGAAGGGGCACTAATTATATCATCGCAGCTGTCCACCGACACTGTGGCTCCCTCCGAAAGGTCTGGGTACTAATAACACTGTGGAAGCAACATAGTGTCCAAACACGCACGTAAACATGAAGTGCGTCCGCCCGGGTAGATAGCAGAGTTCCGTCTCGATTCAAACGATTTTGGTCTCATTCGTGCTGCGTAAGCAACGTTGGCGGTTACAAAAGAGTAAATAAGTACGTAACCTGATGCTTTACGCCTGATAATGTAATTTGAATTGATTGTCACAAACGTACAGGGTTACTGGTGGTGGGTTGGTAAAAATGAGAAGAAAGAAAACGACAGATCAGTATGCAGAAGACAAGCAGAGGAAGAATTCAGAGGAATGCAGAAGAAGACTTCAGTTCTGACTTAAAAGAAGAGAGCGGAGACGAATGCCTGACAGAGAGAGAAAGAGAGTTCCAGATCACAGGTCCGATGCATTGAGTGGGCATCACGCACACACCTGAGGCAGGTCGGTGCACAGGGACTGTGCAGGCCACTGAGGCAGACTCAGTATCTGCTGGCAGTACGAAGAGTACCCACTATGGCATCCTGGGTGGATGCCACGTCTCCGGTCAGCAGGAGAGCCGAGTAACAGCGGAAGAGGTACTGCGTCTGCACTGAAGAGCTGGCGTTGGCACAGACCCTGCAAACAAGCCATCCACACCTCAGTGAAAACCCCCAAATATTCCACTGACACCTCAGCGAAAACAAAACAAAAACAAATATGCCAGCGAAATCTCAGTGAAACAAACAAACAGACAAACAAACAAACAACAAGCCACCGACACCTCAGTGAAAAACAAAAAAAATTAGCAACCAACATCTCAGTGAAACAACCGGAAGAGCCACCTCTGCGAAAAAACTAAAACAAAAAACCTGGTACTTGTGTTCACTTCCTTAAATACTTGCTTCTTGCCTATTATTGAAGAGCTTGGTTTACTTCCATTGTTTGTTTCGTAAAACAACAAAAACAACAATAACAACAACAACAAAAACCATTGAATTTTAAGGATTGCCTCCCCCATCCAGAAAAGAACACACACACGCACACACACACGCACACACACACACACACACACACACACACACACACACACACACACACACACACACACACACACACACAATGTACAGACCTGTTCCAAATGCGCAGTTCATCCATCTCCCCTACGAAGCCTATCCTGGGCTGCTCCCGGTTGCGGTCGGGAGTTGGCACCCACTGGCCAAGGGAAAGCTGGCCGCCGCCCTGCAGTGCCGACCTGACCAGAGGCATGTCGTGCCTCTCTATGTCCTCCTTGCTCTCACCTGCACACAGTAAGTAAGTACGTAAATTGGTGTTTTACGCCCAGTCAACCGGTACGGTTCTATCAGGCGACCTGCACACAGAAACAACAAGTAATAGTACATACACTTCAACATAAACTACAGTGAATTCCTGATAAGAGATCACGCCACTTTTAAGACTACTTTTCCGTCATATTTCCATGCAACATGAACCATGACCATGGGGCACCCCTCTTGGTAAGGCCGTGCTTTCTGTAAGCTTTCCTCTTCTTCATGTTTCCAACCGTTGATCAAGAACACAGTCTTCTTATCAATTCCACGCTGTCTGTAACCTTTCCCTTTAGGTTTTCAACCATGACCAAGGACCACCGTCTTCTTAAGACCACACAGTCTGTAACCTTTCCTCTTCATTTTTCCAGCCATGACCAACG
>OY757556.1:12415047-12439659 GCA_963584105.1 Alviniconcha strummeri
ACACACGCACACACACACGCACACACACACACACACACACACGCACACACACACACACACACACACACACACACACACACACACACACACACACACACACACATCAATACCAACAGCAAAACACACACACCAATAAACAACAATCAATCAAACCATATAGACACAGGTCTTAGCAGAGTTCTCGCATAGCAAAACCCACCTGCAAAAACTGGCTGTTGACAAAGATGTCCTCCACAGCAAACCTAACTGCAAAACCTGGCTGTTGACAAAGATGTCCTCCACAGCAAAACCTACCTGCAAAAACTGGCTGTTGACAAAGATGTTCTGGCACAGCAAAACCCACCTGCAAAAACTGGTTTGACCAAGATGTCCTCCATAGCAAAACCCACCTGCAAAAACTGGTTTGACCAAGATGTCCTCCATAGCAAAACCCACCTGCAACAACTGGTTTGACCAAGATGTCCTCCATAGCAAAACCCACCTGCAAAAACTGGTTTGACAAAGATGTCCTCCATAGCAAAACCCACCTGCAAAAACTGGTTTGACCAAGATGTCCTCCATAGCAAAACCCACCTGCAACAACTGGTTTGACAAAGATTTCCTCCATAGCAAAACCCACCTGCAAAAACTGGTTTGACAATGATGTCCTCCATAGCAAAACCCACCTGCAAAAACTGGTTTGACAAAGATGTCCTCCATAGCAAAACCCACCTGCAAAAACTGGTTTGACCAAGATGTCCTCCATAGCAAAACCCACCTGCAACAACTGGTTTGACAAAGATTTCCTCCATAGCAAAACCCACCTGCAAAAACTGGTTTGACAATGATGTCCTCCATAGCAAAACCCACCTGCAAAAACTGGTTTGACAGAGATGTCCTCGCACAGCAGACACAACCCCCCCTCCCCCCCCCCCCGCAAAAACTGGCTTTTGACAAAGATGTCCTCACACAGCAGACACAAAGCTCACCTGCCAAACTGGCTGTTGACGAAGATGTCCTCGCATGTCTGGTACTGAGAGAAGGAGATGCCCACCACCGCCTGACGCCTCTTGCGATTGGGTTGAATCTCGGCAAACGGCACGACAACTCTTTCCGGGGATGGTTTGAAGGGGATGGGGGCATCGGAGAAGACCAGTTGCGCCGCTGGGAAGGGTGGCTTGGGTAGCAGGATCGGGTGTCCGTGTACAGCATCGGGTATGACCGAAGAATCTGCACCATGATCAACACACGATTAGTGCTGCTAGTTTAACAATCGATAACAAAAAGGGCTGTAAAACAATGAGCAGTGAATCCTTTGCAAACCTTCGGACAAAGATCATCCTCATTACAAACAATCTTTTAAAATGATGTTTTCTGGCCTGATGTCCACTGGAGATTTCACAAGACAAAAACAGCAACACCAACAAAAAAACATGCATCTTCCACCCACCCACCCCCTCAAAAAACAACAGATAACTATCAATCCTGTACCAACTCATATTACATACTAGCATATTACAGAACACTAATCTTGTATAATATATACTATGAAAAGCGCTGTAGAACACTTGGAATTCAGATGTTTGATACAAGTAAGTGTCGGGGAGCATGCAGTGGCTTGCCTGACTCCAGTCTCTAGTACAGGTAAAAACACGCGTACCTTCCATCAGGACTTACCTGTCTCTCTAGCATGAAGCTCGTCAAATTTCCACAGGTAGACAAGGCCTGGCTCATCTCCCGAGTAGTTGACATCCCAGTGGTCCGCCACCTCCGTGTTGTCGATGTACCTGCACACAGGTGATGTCAGTGATAATAGCGATAGTTTGTAAAACACGGTTACGTCCTTGATGTAACGACCAGCTTTCCCACTGCGTTTGCAGATGTGAGAACACACACACACACACACACACACACACACACACACACACACACACACACACACACACACACACACACACACACAAATAATCTTGGCACTGTGTGATTATCTGCTTTTTTGTAGTTGTTGTTTTGTCCACTCGATTGCTCCAGTGGAGAATTGCAGCGCTAACTTTTAAAAC
Source organism: Alviniconcha strummeri (assembly GCA_963584105.1). NCBI lineage: Eukaryota > Metazoa > Mollusca > Gastropoda > Provannidae > Alviniconcha > Alviniconcha strummeri. The sequence goes on from OY757556.1 coordinate 12,417,087, forward strand.
ACATTCATTTAAGATGAAATCTGCTTGAGGCAAATCAAATAGCAAGCGAGAGAGAGAGAGAGAGAGAGAGAGAGAGAGAGAGAGAGAGAGAGAGAGAGAGAGAGAGAGAGAGGGAGAGAGAGAGAGAGGCCAGACAGACAGACAGACAGACAGACTAGAGACAGCGAAAGAGAACAGGACAAAATAAAAAATATAGACACATGGATACATAATACGCTCTCTCTCTCTCTCTCTCTGTCTGTCCGTCTGTCGCACGCACACACACACACACACACACACACACACACACACACACACACACACACACACACACACACACACACACACACAATGTACAGACCTGTTCCAAATGCGCAGTTCATCCATCTCCCCTACGAAGCCTATCCTGGGCTGCTCCCGGTTGCGGTCGGGAGTTGGCACCCACTGGCCAAGGGAAAGCTGGCCGCCGCCCTGCAGTGCCGACCTGACCAGAGGCATGTCGTGCCTCTCTATGTCCTCCTTGCTTCTCACCTGCACACAGTAAGTAAGTACGTAAATTGGTGTTTTACGCCCAGTCAACCGGTACGGTTCTATCAGGGCGACCTGCACACAGAAACAACAAGTAATAGCACATACACTTCAACATAAACTACAGTGGAATTCCTGATAAGAGATCACGCCACTTTTAAGACTACTTTTCCCGTCATATTTCCATGCAAATGAACCATGACCATGGGGCACCCCTCTTGGTAAGGCCGTGCTTTCTGTAAGCTTTCCTCTTCTTCATGTTTCCAACCGTTGATCAAGAACCACCAGTCTTCTTATCAATTCCACGCTCTCTGTAACCTTTCCCTTTAGGTTTTCAACCATGACCAAGGACCACCCGTCTTCTTAAGACCACACAGTCTGTAACCTTTCCTCTTCATTTTTCCAGCCATGACCAACGACCACCCCACTTTCTAAGATCACACTTTCTCTAACCTTTCCCCTTCATTTTTCCAGCCATGACCAACGACCACCCCACTTTCTAAGATCACACTTTCTCTAACCTTTCCCCTTCATTTTTCCAGCCATGACCAACGACCACCTCTCTTCTTAAGACCACGCAGTCTGTAACCTTCTCCTTCATGTTTTCAACTATGACCAAGAATTATCCCTCTCACTAATGCATTTTTAAAGAATTTATTATAAACATAATAATTGGTATATAGATTTACTTCCTGTTGGTTTTTGGTTCTGGATGTTTCTTTCGTATAGAATTATGGTTTTTATACAAGTATTCAAAGGGATTTAAAACATTGGAATTGTGTTCGCTATAATCAATTATTATTAGTGTCATCATCAGAGTTAATCATTTTTAACGTTATCGTTTTGGTGTGATAACACCAGCAGCAATAGCAGTAACGGAACTCACCAGGTAAACGCTGAGCTGTTCCACCTCGGGGTCATAGGTCAAGGTCATCATGTACCAGGTGTTGTTGGCGACGACCAGACCGGTGTCGTGACGAACGCTGCTGTGGGCTACAATGATGGTTTTGCCGTGACGCACTGTGAACGACCGTCGTGTGGCGTACGACAAGATGACCCCGCGGCAGCTGAAGTCCGTGCACGCCCTGAACAGGAACTCTATGCTCTGCAGGGTCTCTGCAACCACAGCAAGCAGATGGGCAACAGGGCAACTGAGCAACAGGGCAACAGATGGGCACCAGGGCAACTGGGCACCAGGGCAACAAGGCAACATATGGGCAACAGGGCAATTGGGACAGGGTAACAGGGCAACTGAAACAGGGCAACTGGAACAGGGTAACAGGGCAATTGGATATTGAAGCCCATTTCGACCATGGCTGGGCAAAAAACACACACACACACACACACACACACACACACACACACACACACACACACGCACACACACTCACACACACGAAAAGCACGCATGCACGCACGCGCACACACATACGCGCGCGCGCGCACGCACACGCACAGAGAGAGAGAGAGAGAGAGAGAGAGAGAGAGAGAGAGAGAGAGAGAGAGAGAGAGAGAGAGAGAGAGAGAGAGAGAGAGAACACACACACACACACACACACACACACACACACACACACACACACACACACACACACACTCACAACGCCTCGCTCCTCCCCTCCAGGTAATAGACGGTGTGATATAACCATCATGGCTGACTGGAGGGTAAAAGGCAATTTCCATTCCATTCCTGTCTTTCATATCAAGTGCCCCAGCGCTTTAGTTCTTTGAAGACGCAGGCCACGAGTAATACGTGATACAATTGAAACAAGTTTTGTTTCTTTGCTCAGTCTGTTTATAAACCAGAGGGAGAAAGCAACCAGAAGAAGAAGAAGAAGAAAGAAAGAAAGAAAGAAAGAAAAAAGAAAGAAGAAGAAGAAGAGGAGGAGGAGGAGGAGGAGGAGGAGGAGAAGACAGAAAGAAAGAAAAGAAGAAGAAGAAGAAGAAGAAGAAGAAGAAGAAGAAGAAGAAGAAGAAGAAGAACAACAACAACAACAACAACAACAACAACAACAACCTTCCAAGCTTACCAATGTGCTCAAGTGGAGAGGTGATGGCGGACGAGTCCTCAAACCGAATCATTTTTCCGGGACCAGTTCCATTCTTGAGCACCACCCCTGACAGATCCACGTCGACAACGTCGCTGGGCACTGTGGCGTTCTTCACCTTCTCGTTGATGCTCTCCTGGTCATCCTGGTCGTCGATGGTGAGGGGAGGAGCCACGTCGGAAGAGGCGTGGCTGCTGAGTCCACAGGGCAGAGGCGTGCCGGGCGCGGGGCATCCAGTACAGGTCCCACACAGCCCAGTGGCTGCCGGACTGCAGCACATCTGTCAGGCAGGAAGGGTACACCGATCAAATGCCTCGTTTCAAAACACAAAACTGATCAGAGGCGTGGCTACTGAGTTCGTTGGGCAGAGGCGTGTCAGTGGACGGAGCAACCCGTGCAGGTCCCAAACAACCCAGTGGCTGCCGGACTGCAGCACATCTGACAGGCAGGTAGGGTACACCAATCAAATGCCTCGTTTCAAGTCACAAGATTAATCAGAGGCGTGGCCACTGAGTCCACTGGGCAGAGAGAGAGAGAGAGAGAGAGAGAGAGAGAGAGAGAGAGAGAGAGAGAGAGAGAGAGAGAGAGAGAGAGACAGACAGACAGACAGACAGACAGACAGACAGACAGACAGACAGAGACAGAGTCAGGGAGACAGAGACACACAGAGAGACAGACAGACAGAGACACACAGAGAGACACACAGAGACAGAGACAGAGAGACAGAGACAGAGAGAGACAGACAGAGAGACAGAGAGATAGGAGTCCTACCTGTGAATCGATGGCCATGGTAACGGACAGGTACTGCCCCATTCCTGACGTGATGCTCATGTCCAAGTTCATCTGCGGCACGGTGATGGTAAACGTCCAGGGGTTGGACTTGACCACCGTCACCTGGCAACCGCTGACGTCTACCGACAGCTTCCCGCTAGCGTCTCTCGCCTCCCCGTTCACCGACACCTTGGCTGTGCGGGGGGTCGGGCTGTACACACTGACCGACTTGTCGTACAGGCTGACCAACACACTGGCGATGCATGCCTCTGAGCTTTTGGGGTGCGGGCAGTCCACCTCGCTGATCTGTTTTGAACATGGGCGATAGACTGTTCAGGTTTTGATCGGTTTTGAATATGGACGATAAACTGTTCAGGTTTTGATCTGTTTTGAATGTGGACGTTAAACTGTTCAGGTTTTGATCTGTTTTGAATGTGGACGATAAACTGTTCAGGTTTTGATCTGCTTTGAACGTGGACGATAGACTGTTCAGGTTTTGATCTGTTCTGAACGTGGACGATGAACTGTTCAGGTTTTGATCTGTCTTGAACATGGATGATAGACTGTTCAGGTTTTGATCTGTCTTGAACATGGACGATAGACTGTTTTGATCTGTTCTGAACATGAACAAAATACTGTTCTGGTTCTTTCGTTTCGTTTCTGTCGTGTTTAGTCAGGTTCTGTCTGTAAACTATAACTGCAGCTGTGCAAATACAATAGAGCTCTCTTTTGACAAACTTATGAAACAAAGTTACTTAACAACACATGTGCCTATGCCTAACATGACCTTTTGGTCATTCTGTGTCATTAAAACTTTGCAATTCTAGGAGAGTACAGTTCATTTAAAATTGATGAAATCAACAACCATCAACAACAACATCAACGAAACATTTTGCGAAACTAATCATAGCACAACTGAAAGCTGATGAGAAAATAATGGAGCTGATATACTGAACACACTTCACCTATACCTACAAATCTTATACAATAATAACGTCAATGGCGATATTACGACAAACTATGGTTTAGTGAGTGCCGTTTTATATTGCTTCTGCCTACAACATGTGTTCTTTTGGTTTTAAAAATGCATCGAGGGGTATTTGCTTAATGTGATGTGATAATATGTTTATCCATGAATTAAATTGGTCTTGTTAGATTATAAAGTACTCGAATTCAATTTGTGTTATGAAATAATTCAATTTGTGTTATGAAATTATAATTCAATTTGTCCTGTGAGATTATAACGCACTCTTGAACCTGGACTTCATCATTGTGGAACCAAGGCTATACGCTGCTGCCAACGAAAAACAGGGCAGAAGAGAGAAGGGAATGCACTCTGGATCACCTGCACGCTGAAGTGGTCCACCTTCATCAGGTAGTAGGTGTTGAACTCCTGAAGCACAATGCCGTGTCCATCAAACTGGTAGAGGTAGCCGCCCTGCCCCAGAGCACAGATGGGTTGTGGGGGAGGTTGTGATGGCAGCTGGGGCTCCACAACGCTGCAGTCTGCACCCTTGAAGCCTGACGTGCAGCTGCCGCACTGCTCGTCGCCTTGCCACTGGGATTCACACGCGCACCTGGACACAACAGAATCAAGACAACAGGTGGGTGTGGAATGCCTGATAAAAATGCATCAAATATGTCACGAGCCTGCCTTTTCATGCTCTTTACTGATGAAAAGCGAACCAATTTAGCAGTACAAGGAGGAGCTCTATTTCGAAGCAGAACAGTACTATGGTTGCACAATATTCATCAAAATACTGTTGTAAACCTGCAAATGAACATATTTATATTTTTTTCAGGGCGTTTTTTCTTAATGTCTCCTTTAAATAAAAACCCAGTTGAAAGGAGGACACAGTACATGGCTTTTGTCTACTGTCTGAACTCTGTTTTCTCTAAGAACCATGCTCAACGTACAGTATTCGAAAGCACTGAGTATTGACAGTTTTGAGTCGAGCCGAGTTGAACAGCTGAACTCACCTTCCAGAGTTCTGATCACATTTCCCGTGTCCGCTGCAAGTTGGCTTTCCTGCATCCCCCGGGCAGCGCTGGTCGCACACCTCGCCCCAGAATCCCTCCTGACACACGCACGCCTCAGCGTCGGAGTCGAAGCGTCCAAACACGCACCGCTTGTCACACTGCCGGCCCACGTACACCGGGAAGTGTCGGGACGGGAAGGCCCTGCACAGCGTCCTGCCGGGCCACGCCGTCACGTCCGTTACAGCCTGACACTGGGAGGTGAAGGTCAGAACGGCGGACATGGACCAGTCCACGCCGTGACCAGCCAGCACGTCCTGCACGCAGGCAGCAGCGTGGAAACTTTGCGCGGCAGCCAGACTGCCGCACGCCTGGTGAATCACCGTGAGCTGGAAGAAGGCCGAGCAGGTCGACAGGGCCGACTGGTAGGACAGAGAAGTGAGAGAGGTCGCGACGTGAACGTCGACGTCGGTGGCAACGTCCACGTGGACCCACGTCGCGCCGGTGACGGACGCCGAGAGGCGAAGCGAGTGGACGACGTCGGTGACGATGCGGCCCGAGCCGACGTTGAGCACCCACCCGACGGCGAGGCCGGGTGGTGGGGTGGAGAGGCGGGTGTGGTGCCAGGTCGTCAGGAGCTGATGGGGGGAGAGGGGGAGTGTCCAGATGGAGATCCTGTGCACGCTGCAGTGTAGGGCCGTTGTCTGCACAAAGCACACGGAACCTTAACCATAGAGGAGACATAATGATGGAGGAAACATTAGCTATTGGGTTGGCAGTACGACTATTAATGGAGGAGACATTAACTAATGGGGCGGGTAGCGTGACTGTTAATGATGGAGGAGACAGTAACTAATGGGTTGGCAGTGCGACTATTAATAATGGAGGAGGCATTAACTAATGGGGCGGGTAGTGTGACTGTTAACGATGGAGGAGGCATTGACTAATGGGGCGGGGAGTGTGATTGTTAATGATGGAGGAGACACTGACTAATGGGGCGGGTAGTGTGACTGTTAATGATGGAGGGGGCATTGACTAATGGGGCGGGTAGTGTGACTGTTAATGATGGAGGAGGCATTGACTAATGGGGCGGGTAGTGTGACTGTTAATGATGGAGGAGGCATTGACTAATGGGGCGGGTAGTGTGACTGTTAATGATGGAGGAGGCATTGATTACTGGACTGGGTAGCGCCATTCCGCTGCTGCTGGAGAAAGCAACGTATCGAATGAGACAAATGACAAAATGGAAAATAAAAATAATAAAAAATAATATAAAAAAACACAAAAAAAAACGAGAAAAGATGTCAATGTAAATGTGGTGCATTTTGTCAACACCGCTGTTACATGGCTGAACGACAGAACCCAATATAAATCAACAGCCACGAAGCGCTCTTTTACAAAAGGTACAATTACACCTACCCCACCTCCACCCACCCTTAATTTGTTGTTTTAATGAACTGTATATTCCTGAAACGCACAGCAGAGATTCCTAAAACAGTCTTCCACTTGAAGCAGGCGGTATTTAGTTAAAAAGAAAACAAACAAAATAAAATATATAAAAAATCTGCGGTTTGCTTGATAGGAGGTTGTAGTGCGGTACACCGGTAACACAGCGATACTCACCCTAGGTCTGGTTGCCATGACGAGCGACGTCTGCCAGGTGCCCACGGCCAGCGTGCCTCCGCCGGGAAGAGCCCCGCCGGCCACGCGCAACACCTGGTGCAGGTGTCTGACCTGCGTACCGCTGTACCACAGGTAGTGCAGCACCGCCACGCCTCGCTGCCGTTCGTACACCAGCGACACCTGCGTCCATACGTCCACGTGCACGACCAGCTCCGTTCCGGTCACGGTGCCGTTGAAGTAGAGGGCGAGGTGGCCGTCTTGGATCAGCACGGCAAAGACGTGGGTGTGGGCGTACGTCCAGAGGACCGACGACGTCAGGTTGGTGGCGGAGGAGACCCGTAGGCTGACCGACACGGTGAGATGGTCGGAGGCGAGCGCTGCGCCAGGTATGGGCGCCGACACCAGGAAACCGCCGCCGGTGAGAGCCACAGCGAAGGACGTGGGGCTGGACACCGTTGTCGACACCGTCGCTCTGGCAAACACGCTGCTGGCGAAGCTCGTTTTCCACGAAGTCAGGTGGTTCTGAACAGTTACTGACGAAACCGTAGGGTGAGTTTTCAGATACTCTGCGATGCCTAGGGCTCTGATCAGACAGGGGTGGTCGTCGCTGTCGCAGGCGTCGCTAGCTCCTGGAACGCATCGGCCGCAAACGCCTTCGGGCGATGACGAGCAAGCTGCGGACGGCAAGGTCAGGTGAAGGTCAAGGAAACCCTCTCTGATGGAGATCCTGACCTTGAGGCCCGAGTCGTGCTGGAGTTCAAAGGTCAATCTGTCGATAGCCACAAGCTTGGTGCCAGCAGAGAGCGACACTTCAGGCGACACCGCCTGACTCACGCGGTTGACGACGATGTGGGTGGTGTTGAGAGCGTCCACCATCACCCCATTCCCTCCCGACACCTCCACCGCCGTCTGCACAACGCAGGACCTGAACTTGCGGCACGGCTGCGACAGCACGTCCACCCTCACGGACAGGTCCGCATCGCCGAAGAGCTGGAAGATCCCTGGCTGGCTGAAGGTCACGCCGGCACCGTCCAAGGTCATGAGGTGGCCGTTGGCCGTCAGGGAGCAGAACCCGTCGCCAGACGTCGTTGTCTGAACGCTGACGGAGCAGTCGGAGCCGTGCCAGCCTGGGGAACACTGGGAGCAATCCGCACCTGTCCATCCCACCTGGCAGACGCAGCGTCCGGAGTCTCTCGCGCATTCACCGCGGCCTCCGCAGGCGTTGATGACGCCGCCAGGGCAGGTTTCCTGACAGCCGTTGCCCCAGAACCCCGCGTGGCACTGGCACGGCTGTGACAGCGTCGCGTCAATGCCAGCACCGTCCGCCACCTCCACGCCAGACCCGACGGTGCCGAACAGACATTCCGTGGAGCAGTCCTGGCCGCCGAAGCGAGGGAAGGCGTCAAACAGGTGACACAAGGGCTGTCCTGGCCAGGACCCAAGCTCCTGCCTCGCTTCACACAGGTCCGCCATGGACAGTAGGGAGGTCAGAGCCACGGAAGGCGAGCCGGTGGCGGCCACGTCGCTCAGACACACGGCGTAGTAGAACTGGGCCAATGCATGGTGCGTGGCTTCGCAGCGAGACGACAGTGCCGTGTTGAACAGCGCAGACTTGCAGATGGACCTAGCGCTTGCCAGCAACTCCGCATCCGTGAAGCTGTGAGCCGTGGGGATGACGGGATGGGAGAACGAGATGCTGGACAGTCTCCACACCGGGAGGGACCTTGTCCAGTCGTAGGCGTAGAAACTGAACCTGTATCTCCTGACCTTGTCCACGGTCACGGTTCCTTCCCCTTCGTTCATGGTCCAGTGGGCGAAGACGTCCGTTGAGGCAAAGAGGCGATGGTTTTGCCAGGCTGCTGCCACCTGGGTGTGGGTCACAGCGTGGTGCCAGACTCTCAGCTCGTCAACCTCTCCCGTGAAGGAGGTGATCATGGGTACCGTCCCTGACCCTTCGCCCTCCACCTCTGTCCAACCCCCTAGCGTTAGCAGCCCGCTCACCTCGAACTCAAAACGGCTGGACACCTGCACGTGGTTCGATGAGATGACGTTGGCGGGGCTGTGGGTGTAGACGTCAAACCGGAAGAGAGTGGCCGTGTAGACAACAACCAGCTCGTTCCAGACGTTGACCGTCAGGTTGAGCCCCGTGTCGTGAGACGTCCCGTTGATCATGATCTTGAGGGAGCTGTCGTAGAACAAACCGAACAGCGTGAACCGTCCGTACGACATCACCACGCCAGAGCCCGTCTCTGGTTTCACGAGCAGAGCGAACGACAAGTCACGCGCCGCTGGGAAAACGTCGGGCAAGATCTCTGACGCGATGCCGTCACCTCGGATCAGGAGGGAGTGGGCCGCTGGGGAGGTGACGCCCGTCTCTCCGTAAGAACCGTCGCGGAAGAGGACAGCGAAGAGGCTGGAAGCTCCCGAGACCGTCCAGTTGGTGAAGCTCGGTGCGCCGGTGTCCGTCTGGTTGTAGCCACACATCCCGCAGGCGTCCGGGTCCGGACACAGGGAGGAGTTGGCTCGCATCGTCAGGGTCACCTGCCGCCCGTCCGTCCGGATCTTCAGCCCCAGCAGCCTCCCCGAGTCGCTGACGACGTACTCGCGGGTGGACTCCCACTGCAGCGACAGCGTTGACAGGTTTGACGAGATGGTGGCGAGGTCAGGTGAGGCCACGAACTCTCCGTTGACCCAGACTCGCGCGAGGTCTTCCGCCATGTACCCCGCTCTGATGACGACGGTTTCCGAGCCGTACTTTACTCCCACAGCGGTGATGCAGAGCGTGGCCTCCGCACAGAACGTCACTCTGGCCTGCACGTCCACGCTCTGGTCGGCCCGAACCAGCAAGTGGAACTCTCCGGCCTCCCGCACGCTGAACGTGGCTTCGTTGAGGGACACAACGTGGGTCGAACCAAACACGGAGCAGAACTGGACGGTGGTGTCCTGACCGCTGGGCGTTGTTGCTGCTGCTGCGGAGGTGTTGGGTTTGAACACGGAGCAGTCCTCGCCCGACCACCCTTCCTTGCACGCCGAGCACTCGCTCTCCGGCAGCCACGTCGGCTGGCACTCGCACGCGCCGGTCGTGGCGTTGCAGAAGCCGTGGCCGTTGCAGGGACTGGCAGCGCCCCCTGGGCAGGTGTTGCCGCAGTCGTAGCCCCAGTAGCCGGGGCGGCAGCGACACACGCCCTCCTCATCCATGTCGCCGAACTTGCAAGCCGCTCCGCACAGCTGGTGGAACAGCGGGTCGTCTCGGTTCCGGCAGATGGCGCTGGTCGGGGGGTCCGTCGGCTGGATCACACTCATGCAGTACGACACGTAGGCCGCCGCGTCGAAAGCGAACACCTCGTCCGTTGTGGCAACGCCCACGTCGCTCACGCACGCTCGGAAGGCGTATGCCTGCATGGCGCTGCCCAGGCCGTCGCAGGCGTTGGAGATGGAGTTGTCGGTTCGGAGTCGCTCGCAGGACGTCCCCGGTGTTTCTGGGGCAGCGGTGTGACGCGAAGAATAGGTGGCGTTTTGCTCGGAAGTCCGGGTGAGGGAGCTCAGCACCCAGGTGGCGCCGCTCTGCGGCAGGTGGAGCTCCAGGTGGGAGACGGCGTCCACAGCCACACGTCCACGGCCCTCGGACAGGGACCAGGCGGCCGAGAGGGCGGGGTAGCCGCTGTCCACTCTCACTGACGACGTCTGCAGGACCTCGTACACCGTCAGCGCTCGCCTCCACACTCGGATCTCGTCCACAACGCCCAGGAAATAGGTCGTCGCCGCTTCGTTGTCGCCCCCGACGATGAGCCGGCCGCCACCGAGCAGCAGCGTCGACGACACGGCGACAACGTCGGCCTGAAGAGTCCGCTCTTCGCCCGGCGTGACCAGGTACAAAGCCACGGTACGCTCCGTCAGTCTGACCACCACCGACAGGTGCTGCACCACTCCCACCGCCACGCGCACAGCCGTCGGGAACGGCCTCCCATCCACCAGCAACACCAATGCCGAGTCGTTGATGGCGACGGAGATCTGGGAAGTGGCCAGGTACACCAGCACGGTTCCCTCAGTCGTCTGATCAGGTCGGATCTTCACCTCAAAGCTCAGGTCGGACGTGTCGCTAACTTCTTTCATGTTCCCCGTGTAAGCCGCTGATCCGTTGAACTGGATGCCGAATCCGTCGTGTGATGGACGTCGGGCGGAGGTCGCCGTGCTCTCTGGGTAGACGAATCCTGTGGACGACCATCCTGCAAGACTCCAGCGCTGGGCGAAGTCCGTGTTGATGAAGGTCCTGTTGACGTCATCAGGGAGACGGACCGCTGCTCCTGTCGCTCCCACAAAGTCGTTGTCCTTGTCGCCGTCACAGTTTCCACACATCCCGGAGGACGAGGTGCACTCGCTCGTGTGCAAGGTGAAGGACGCGGTCATCAGGAACTCCTGGAGGACGACGCTCACCGTCACCTTGGTTCCCACAGTGACGTCCACGGAGGTGGGAGAAAACTGGGTCAAGGTCAGGTTGAGGCCCGACACGTGGATGCTGTTGTCCAGAACCTGCGCGCCGTTCCGCCAGAGGACAAGGCCGCTGCTGGAGGCGGACTCCGAGATGGAGACGGTCAGGTTGTCAGAGTCCGTCCGGATCCAGGCGGACTTCATGCACGGGGCTGCGTTGCCTGGGCACGGGTGGATCTGAGCGAAGAACCCCACCTCCTGAGTCTCAAGCAGAGCGAACTCCCCGGTGCTGTCGAAGTCGAACGCCTGTCCGTCGAACATGACGACGTGCGAGAACCCGTACAGCATGCAGACCCGGCTGTCTCCCGCGGCTACGGCCGACCCATCCACGACGGCCACGCTGCAGTCTGACCCCGTCCACCCGTCAGCGCAGTCGGCACACTGAGAGGTCGGGTCACGGTTGAGGGAGCAGCTGCAGGACCCACGCTCGTCGCACGCGCCTCCACCGCAGGGCAGTCCCGAGGACGCGGGGCACGCGAGGTCGCAGTGGTCCCCGTAGAACTCACCGTAGCACGCGCACAGGTTCTCGTCTTCGTTCCAGTCCCCTGAGAAGCACTGGCGATCGCAGGACGTCCCCACCCACCCAGGGAAGGCACGCCCCGGGAAGTCGTGGCAGAATCCTTTGGCGGGCCAGGCTGGCGAGGTCTGCTGGCTGTAGTACTGACAGAAGTCTGCCAGAGCAAGCACAACCTCCATGGAGGCCGACGGTGTGTTGAACACCTCGCTGTTGAAGACACACTGCCGGTAAAAGGCCTGCAAGGCTGGGGAGCCCAGATGGCTGCAGCTGGAGTTCATCGGCGTGGAGAACACGTGGTCCGAACAGAACGATGAGTAGGGGCTGTTGCCGGCCGAACGAAGGTGCGAGTAGATGTTGTACTCGTCCAGGGTCGGGAAGGTGTAAGGGAAATCGACGTCAATCCACGAAGGATGCCACCAGGGGTCACCGGGGAAGGTCAGTCTGATCCCGGCCACTCTGTCCACCGCCACCTTCCCCGTGCCTTCCTCCAACGTCCAGTGACACGTCAGGAAAGGGTCCGTCACAAAGTAGGCGCTGAAGCTCTCCCGGATTTCCCTGATGGTCAGAGCTCGCTTCCAGACCCTCACGTCGTCCACGACTCCCTGCAGGTTCCAGCCGTAGCCCGAGACATCCACGTCAAGGATGCTGCGCTTTCCCAGCACCAAAGCACCGCCGTTCCTGAAGAGGTGGGGCCCCGTGTTGATGCTGATGATTGTCGAGCTGATGGACAGCTGGTCCTTTAGGAGCACGAGGCTGAGGAGCTGAGCCTGGGACGTCCAGCTGACCGCCAGGTGGTACCACACCGACGCCTGCACCGTCAGCGACGTCTTCTCCTCCTGCGCCCCGTGGAAGACCACGACCACGCCGTCGCACACGGTGATCGTCACGTCCGGGGAAACCTCGTCAACTCTGTACGACCAGACGGCCTGACAGTCAGAGGAGGAGGAGGAGGAGAAGGAATCCAGCTTGAACTTGACCTCCAGGGCGGCGTCAGGGTTGGTGAAGACGTATAGCGGGTCGGTGGCAGCGTGGGAATGCCGGAATCCCAGCCCGAACCCGGAAACCGGGGATCTCACGCCGAAGTACCGGAAGAGGGAGTCCGAGTCCGGCACGACCCAAGACGGTCCGAAGACGTCATGGATGGCTCGCTGGCTGAGGTAGGGAGCCTCCCGAGTGGACAGTAGAGAGCCGTCACGCGTGACGAAGTCGTCGGTCGGGGACGGGATCTCGCTGCAGGAGCCGAAGAGACCGTGACTGACGTTGCAGACCTCGAAACTCGCCGTGACGCTCACGTCCACGCTGACCTTTCGCAGCTGGACCTTTACGGCCACGGTCCCCCCGGACCGGAGGGTCAGCTGGTTGGACCCCACAAGACTCAAGTCGACGACGCCAGCGCCCAGGGTGGAGGGCAGCCCCAGCAGGGACGTCTTCACCCCGTTGTGAGCGAAGACGGCCCCGGAAGACAGGGCGTGGATCTCCAGCACCTCGCTCCCAACGCTAACGCCTACAGCCTGGCACAGAACCGCTCCGCTCGTGGCGGAGATGACAAACTTGCCGTGGACCCTGACCCTCCTTCCGCCTGCGGCTGCTGCCGAGTCCATCAGCACGTGTTCTCCGGGACGCTGGTAGTCGTAGAGGCTGCCGTCGAACGTCTCCAGGTGTCCGGACCCGTAGCTGCTGGCCACGTGCTCGACTCTCTGGCTGGCGGAGCTGGTGGGAGTATCCATCATGGCCACGCTGCAGTCCGTGCCGAGCCAGCCCTCTGCGCATGCGCTGCAGTTGGAGGCTCGGGTGGCCCCCGTGAAGCAGGCGCACTCTCCGGTCTCGGGGTGACAGAGGCCGTTGCCGTGGCAAGGACTGGTGGCGCCCCCTGGGCAAGTGTGCTGGCAGGCAGGGCCCCAGTAGCCAGGCAGGCAGTGGCAGTATCCAGAATGGTTGCCTTCAAAGACAGCTTCCGTCTAAAGACAGGAATGGACAAAATAATGTGAAATGAAGGCTAGTTATAACCCCCAAAACAGAGAGAGGGACGGAAGGGGGAGGAGGTGGGAGAGAGAGAGGGGGGTGGAGATGAAGGGGGGGGGGGGGGAGAGAGAGAGAGAGAGAGAGAGAGAGAGAGAGAGAGAGAGAGAGAGAGAGAGATGGATGGATGGATGGATGGATGGATGGTTTATTATATAATCAATGGATTGACCATAACAATATTGTGGGTGAACGATGACGAACATGATTAAGTTCATAATACATTCAGGCGTATTACGCATTTAGCAAAACCAAAGTCATGAATATAAAAAAGTGGATCAAAAGGACACTAATTATAAAAAGGAGTTGTCGAATTAAACGTAATCAAGAATATTTCTTGTCGGGCAGGCAATTTGCCGCATGAAAAGATTACAAACTTATATCCACGTAGCACAGGCGTGGATATACCAGCATGGAGAGTGATCAGTTATCTTCAGCAGCTTTCACACTGATCGCATTGGCAATTCTAAATGGGGAATGCACAGTTTTAGCCAACACCTTTTGAGATACAAGAAACGCACTACAATGGATATGCACCACTTTCGAGTCGTTTTTTACGTATTTGCACTGCTAGAAACAAGTACTTTCCAAGGGCAACCAAACTGCTCTCATCAGTACATTTTAACACACTGATCACCTGCTCCTGGAGTGAAATGTTTTGAGCTTTGTTTATGTACACGTTTCTGATGTTTCCGTACACGAAGCAGTCAAAGAGAACATGCGCTTCGTCTTCAACTTTATCAGGGCAAAATGGGCACGCACGATTTGCCTCTGAAAGTGAGTAACGAAGCCTGTGCGCATTGAACGGGGACATCCCAAGTCTAAATCGGGCGAGTGCAGTCCTGTAGATATTCACTTTGATTAGGTCTAAATATTCCTCTCTGCCAATCACACTTTTAAAGCAATGATACATTTCAAAGCGTGTACTCTGTGAAAGGTGAGAAAACCAGTCCTGGGTGAAGTTTTGCCTCAAGCGTTCTTTGAAGTCTCTCAAGAAAAGTTTCTCATCACCGACACCCCCAGACAACCACACAAAGCCATAGTCACATTTGCACAGCAAAGACTTGACATAGGTTACCCAGTTTTCATGCCCCTTCTCGTGTAAAGTTAACAGCGATTGGTAGGCCATCTTTGAGTACCGTGAAGCAGGCTGCTTTAGCACACGAAACCAGTACTGAATACATTTTGCAGCTGCTTCGATGTACAGTGGGTACCTGCCCAGCTCACCGTATATCATGTCATTTGGGATCACTGTCGGAACATTAATGAACAGTTTGCAAGCATACAGATGCACCTTCTCAATTTATTTTCTCTATGGCCCCAGATTTCAGCAGCGTACAATAGAGATGGTACAATCTGGGCATCAAACAATTTGAAAAAGACTGAACATGAGTAGCATCCATAAGTTCGTAGAGCTTTTAAAATTTCTATCGTACCTTTCTTTGCCCGAGAAACAAAATCCTCTGTACCTATGTTATAACTAAGCATTGTCGAAAAGTTGAAACCAAGGTATTTATATTTGCCAACTATCTCAATTGTTTGTTCTCCCAAATACCAGTTTTCTCTTGAGGATAGATGGCCTCCTTTGCGAAACACCATTATTTTGGTCTTGTCTGTATTTATCTTCAGACCAAGTCTTCGTGAAGACTCATACAGCAAGTTCAGCTGATTCTGTAGCCCCCTGACTGTTGACGATAACAGAGCAAGATCGTCTGCAAACAGCATCAGGAACATTTCAATCTGATTTGGCATAAGCTGTATTCCATGAATTCCACCTCTGGTGATGTCATTTGCTAGTTCATTTATAAAATAAGTGAACAAAATCGGGCTGCACAAGCAGCCTTGCTTCAGGCCCTGGAGACATTCAAAGTAGTCCGAAAGTTCACTTCCATTGCACCTGACACACGCTTTGATACTAGCATACATAGCCCGAAGCATAGTCAGCATTTTCCCTTGGATTCCAGTTCTCGAGAGGACTAACCACATCATAATATGGCTTACTGTATCAAACGGTTTATAAAAATCCACAAAAGCCACATAAAGTTTCGCATTTCGTGAAAATTGTTTCTCGATAATAGCGTGCAGAGTAAATATGTGGTCTGTTGTCGAATAACCTTTCCTGAAGCCTGCTTGAGCTTCTGTGAACACAGTGTTTTCTTCTGCCCACTCTGTAAGTCTAGCATTTAGGATGGAGGTAAATACCTTGCTGAGTGAGCTCAACAAAGAGATTCCTCGATAATTATCGGGGTTATCACAGTCTCCTTTTTTGTGTAGTGGAACGATAATGGACGTGGTCCATTCCTCTGGAAAGATGCCCTGGTTAAAAATGGCATTACACAGTTTAACTAAAAATGGTAAGATTACACGTTCTGTTGACTTAAGAAATTCATTTATAACTTGATCAGCGCCAGCAGCTTTTCCACTTTTGAGTCTCCGAATGGCTTTTCTAACTTCGTCTTCGGTGATTTCAGAATCCAACAACTCATCATGCACTGTGTTTACGTCATCTGTTTGGGGATCCACTGAGTGATCGTCATGTATGTCTGAATTTAGAAGTTTAAAAAAATGGTCGCGCCAGCTTTCCGTAGAAATGTTGCCGTGTATAGTCTTTGCCCGCCTACATTTTCTGATCTCTCCCCAAAAATCACGTGAATCTTTCATACTGCTTTCGAGTTTGTTTACTCGATCTTGTTTGAACTGCTTTTGTTTTGATTGCAGTAATGCTTTATACTCCTTTCTCTGTTCGAAATACGTTTGCTTATCGTCGTCCTTGTTAGTTTTTCTGTATCGTCTCAGAGCCCTTCTAGCAGCTTTCTTTTTCTCAGCACACTCCCTATCATACCACTGACTACCCTGCACTCTTTTGATTTTTACAGTCTTTCGCATACAAGAGCCTGCTTCTAAGATACTGTCCGTGATAATTTTCAAAGCAGCGTTAATATCTATGTCAATGAGATCACACGCCTCTTTGAATCTTGCGACAAGGCCGTCCGATTCAGTATGCTGTAAAAAGGCTTCTGCTTTCTCATTTTGCCACACATACTTCTGAATTGACACAATGTCTTTGGTTTCCTCATGTTCAGCTCTGAAGCTACACGCTATCGTCACTTCCACCGGCATGTGCGGTGATTCCACTCTGTTCTGAACACAGTCTTTTAACATGCTTCACAAAATCTACTGATGTAATGCAATAGTCTATCACACTGTTACCGTGCCCTGATATATACGTGAATTTCCCCTCCTCGTCGCCTTGGCATTCTCCATTGTGAATGAATAAATCAAAACACACGCACAGGTCTAAGAGCGCTCTGCCAAAGTCATTTATCACATCATCCTGAGAGGCTCTGCTTTGACACATCAGAGGGTTGGGGCTGAGAGGGTCTGTGAATGGCAAGTAAGAGTCATTGTCTTTCACGTTGGCTTGGAAGTTGGATGTCCGCGCGTTTATGTCGCCACACAGAATTAAGTGAAAATCGCCGTATTTCTCAAAGAGATCGAGAACACATTTGTCTATCAGATCTATGTGGCAGTTACATTCGGCTGTATTATAGTACGGACTTCCTTGTGGGGGTACATAAACACTTATCAGCAGAACGTCATGCGTTGTGTTAAAAAGAGTTTTGGCAAACTTAACCACAATCATTTGATCATACATGATGTCAACTCGTTCAATCAGTTTTGAAAAGCACTTCCTCACTAAGAGCAACACACCTCCTGAGCGTCTGCCGTGGTGGGATAATTTAACAGCTGGGGAAACATATTTATCATATCCTGTAAAATGTCTTGTTAAATCATATGAATTTTCTACGCAGGTTTCTACGAGACATGCAACATCAAACTGCTCAACGTACCTTTTAAAGTCGCCGTCTGCAATTTTACTGTGGAGTCCGTCAACATTCCAAACAAGAAATGATAGAGAACAGGTTTTGTTTCCTGAGTCAGCCGCATAACTTTCTATCGTGCTACCTGCCTTATCACTCAATGATTTCCTTGTGGTGTTTCGTTGCGGTTTCCTTTGTGTCTGACTTGTTTCTACACATTCCCCTGATGCACGTTTTTTTGTGCCGTGTGACGACTGAGAGTGTGTGTGTGTGCTACCGGTGTGGGTGGGGGTGTGTGTGTGTGTGCGTAACGATGCTGCCACGCCGTCCAGGGGGATTCCCGGAGGTCTTGGTGGTTGCTGTTGCACCCTGGCCCTTGTCAGCATCGGAGTCCGCATGCGTTATTCCCTCCATGGCATCACTGTCGTTGTTGGCGGTGTCTGGAGCCCTCAGGGTGTTGGTGGTATTCCGTGTATTGACGGCTACAAGCCGCCGTCGGAAGGGAGTTGTGTCCAGTCTGACGATCATCTGCAGCTGTAGGTCGTAGGTGAACACTCCGTTGTCCGTAAACAGCTTGTCCGATCGGAGGATGGCCTTCTTCTTGTCTTTGCGTAGCTGTTTGTAGTACTCCATGAGACCCCCACGTCTCCGTCGGACAGCCTCTGGAAAGTCCTCCCGTATGGATACCGCTTTGTCGGGAGTGAGGAGCCTGGCTTTGGACAGAACGAGAGCTTTCTGCTTCAAGGACTGGAACGTCACCAGGATTCCACTTCCCACCCTGCGGGTCTGGTCCATGTCGATGTTGTCTGTGATACCCAGGTCAGTCTGAAGCACGTCACCGACCAGCTGCTCACACGACACCCCCTCGCGTACGGGTATGCCGAAGAAGAGGAGGTTACGTTTTCTCTTTTCCATGTCAAGTTCTTCTACTTTGGATGCCAGCTGTTGCACTGTGTTACGTAGGTTTGCGTTCTCTTGTTCCAGTCTTTCTTGTTTGTTGTGCAGTTCATCCACATCCAGGTGTAAAACGTGCTGCTCCTCTCCCATCTGATGAAGTCTGGCGTCAAGGCTGTGCTGGATACTGGCGAACTGCTGTGTCATAGCACTGGTCAGTTGTCGCTGCCCCTCCTCCAGTCTTGTTATGGCGCTGGTCATGGCTTGTACAGCGGAGGATAAATACTGTAGGAGATCAGACGCATCAGTGTCAGACTGTACAGAGGAGGCACCGTTTGGTAGTCCTGATGCTTCCTTGTGCATAGAGGTTGAAGAGTCGCTGTGGTGTTCCCTGGGCTCGTCGGTGTTCTTGGTTGGTGTCAGAGGCCCCGGGTTTGGCTCAACACAACCGATAAGCAGCATAGCCAACAAACAGGACACAGCCAGCAGAGCGGAAAAACTCGTCACACGCAGTCCTCTTACTTTCGCCGCCGCTTTTCGTGCATTTCTTGTCAGAATTTTCATCAGAACGGCTACAAAAAGGCCGATCCTGCTTCTGTGCGCTTCTACCGAGCAGCCCATGGTTGACAAACACTAATTAACACTGGTAATCAACCAAAACTGCTAATTTGGACGAGAGCTCAAAATTTCGTGTCTTGCCTGGTGCACTGACAACAGTTCACCCCGAGAGAGAGAGAGAGAGAGAGAGAGAGAGAGAGAGAGAGAGAGAGAGAGAGAGAGAGACAGAGACAGAGACAGAGAGACAGAGAGACAGAGAGAGACAGAGAGAAAACTTGAACTCGAACTCGAAAACCTTATCTTACAAAGATTGTAAAAGGAGGGAGGGAGGGAAAGAGAGAAGGAGGGGGGAGGAAGGGGGGGGGGGGGAGAGAGAGAGAGAGAGAGAGAGAGAGAGAGAGAGAGAGAGAGAGAGAGACAGAGACAGAGACAGAGAGAGAGACAGAGACAGACAGACAGACAGACAGACAGACAGACAGACGGACAGACACAAGTACATAACAATGAAAGAACAGAGAGAGAGAGAGAGAGAGAGAGAGAGAGAGAGAGAGAGAGAGAGAGAGAGAGAGAGAGAGCAACAACAACAGGTAATCTGAAGATAATCTCACCAGTTCAGGGTTTTGAGAGCAGGCGAACTCTTCGTTGCCAGCCAGAGAGAAGGAGGCGTTGACCACGGTGTTGGCTTTGGCTTTGCTGTAGGCCACAAACCACCACACCTCTGTCGCATTGGGAGACAGCCTAGAACACCAACAATGTTTTGTTTTTTAAAGTGAACTGTGTTAATGCATGATCTGAAACGGAACAAGGCACTCAATTCCTGTGCAGAATCAGCAAACAGGGGCGCTGGAAAGACAGTCACAGAAACACAACAATCTATAAATATCTACATAGTTTTTCGTGTAAAGCGCTTTGAGCCAAGTCATGTTATGGACAATGCGCTATAGAAGTGCTGTGTATTATTATTACAAGGCATGAACCTCTGGTGGAGTTTATATACCTTGTATTTACTGCATGCCAGGTGAGACTTATGTAGGCGACTAAAGCCTTTGTTGTATTTGTATGACGTCTTCCGAGAGCTAATTAACTCTCTTGTTTGCCGATTCTCTATGAATACATAATTCAGTGCTTCATTAGCTTACATGAACAGAAGCTGAAGTGAAAAAGATAAAGGTTCTAGAAAACAACTTTAAACAGTATGTTATGTACTCGTAAGTACGTTTCGGAATCAAAACACCTGTATAAAAGAGCAGTGACAAACAAGAGGGAAATGATGAAGAAAAGAAGTTAACCCGCAGCAGAAGGGGGCAGAGACTGAAAGAGAGAGACATGCAGACAGACGCAGTGAGAGAGAGAGAGAGAGAGAGAGAGAGAGAGAGAGAGAGAGAGAGAGAGAGAGAGAGAGAGAGAGACAGAGACAGAGAGACAGAGAGACAGAGAGAGACAGAGAGAGACAGAGAGAGACAGAGACAGAGACAGAGAGACAGAGAGACAGAGAAGAGAGACAGAGAGAGAGACACAGAGAGACAGAGACAGAGAGACAGAGACAGAGACAGACAGACAGACAGACAGACAGACAGACAGACAGATGGAAACAGAGACAGAGACAGAATGAAAAGTGGAAAATCTTTCAGCGAATTCGCAGCTCTTGGTGTTTATTCACTTCTGAGCGGCCGAAGTTCACTGATTCCTCTTGGTTTTTAAACCATAACGAGACGAAACTAAAAACTAAACTTTAAACAACATTCTTCACCACTTCCAGACTCACCAGCACCATCAACCAAAACGTGGTAGCTGAGCAGAAAATGTTCATTCATAATCACTTACCTGTCAGTCCACTGTTTTAAAAAAGGGGGTACGTCAAACGATCCCGTGGGGTTCAGGGTGGAGGGGATGTCCACACCCGTCTGAAACACCAGTCAACGGCCGGTTTCACACATTGCCAGTAAAGTGAATGCACCTGCCTATTCACTGGATAACGGGGTATTTTTGTCCCACCCCTCCTCGTGTGTGTGTGTGCGTGCGTGCGTGCGTGCGAGCGTGCGTGCGCGCCTCTGTGTGTGTGTGTGTGTGTGTGTGTGTGTGTGTATGTGCGTGTGTGTGTGTGTGTTTGTGTGTGTGTGTGTGTGTGTGTGTGTGTGCGTGCGTGCGTGCGTGCGTGATGCGTGCGTGCGTGGTGTGTGTGTATGTGTGTGTGTGTGTGTGTGTGTGTGTGTGTGTGTGTGTGTTTGATGTTACTGGTTTTGTTGTTGACATTGTTTTGTTTTGTTTTCTTCTTCTTTTTCTTCTTTCTTTTCTTTCCCTTGTTGTATTGTTGCTGTTGTTCAAGTTAACCATTCCCGCAACTGTGTGGAACTGCATATGCGTTTGTTATGCATCACATTTTGAAGACGAACACGAAGAAAATCACCACCAGCACCACCACAAACAATAACATGTGCCTCTTATTTGGGCAACAAACACAATCCCATTGTATTTCTAAGTGTGGCCCCTATTTATACAGAAAGTGTTCAGAAACAGTGCAGACAGACATGGCTGTTCTCACCCCAGACTTGTTCTCTCTCCACTGGCAGCTGTAGCGGTCACGCTGAGAGAAGGTCTTGCTGACCACACAACTGCCGCTCACTGTCCGGCTGGTGTCCACCGCCGTGCTGAACTGGGCGCTGCATGACGTCACCTCTGTCGGGTCTGAAATCACGCGCTGGTCTCAATGAGCACGTGCACGGGGTTCAAAATAGAATGCTGTCATACAAAAGTTGAGCTGAAGGAAAGTTCGCTCAGTTCGATATGGAACCTATGCGCTCGGACAAGCCTGTATGGGCTGCATCGTGTCTCTGACAACTTTCGTTAACCGTTGCCTTTGAAACTGTTCCAGTATTCATCTCACTGACGATGTGCAGAAAGATTGTCGGGCGCTTTCTTTTTGTATCTCTTCTCGCGCGCATGTGTACCTTAATGTGTATGTATGTGTATTTTGTCTCAGTGAGTTAGCACCCCATGCATACGAACTCACGCAGACCTCCCATCATGTTTTCTGTAATAGGCCAGGAGCTTTAAAAAATGCGCTGTAAAAAATTATCGTTGTTGCTGCTGTCGTCGTTAGTAGTAGTATTAGCATACATAACGTAGAACACGCTTATCGTGTTGGTAAGCAGGGCAGAAGTCCTACACCTGTGATCGTTTCTTTTCAAAGGTGTGAAGACATCGTGACGGTAACGAAGAACAGGCAAGATGTGTTCAGCACGACATCAGTGAGATGCAGATGCAGCAGCTCAGACAGCAATGACAGCGGGGATACACGAAGCAAGGAAGAATCGTGACCGCCAGAAACACCAGACGCAGCAACAACTCTC
>OY757556.1:12439859-12464859 GCA_963584105.1 Alviniconcha strummeri
TGACTCAGTAACGCCACCGTCAGACAAACATCAAGTTCCGGGCAGAAAGTCTGCCAGGACCTCAGGAGACCCATCCCACGTTGGCATTATCCCTCCGGTCAGCTTCCCACGCCTCGGTTCAGTTCAGTTCAGTTCAGCTGAGCTCAGCTCAGGACAACGCGTTATCTGCGCTGTCGGAAGATCATGATATGTAAGTGCTCCATCCGATCTCTCAGAGGTTTCGCTAGTGTTGCCTTTGGAACAAACCATCCCAACCCAGTGTACTAAGACACCCACCTAACATCGACTCACTAATATACTAGCCTTTTCACGCGCTGAGGCACTCGCTAATCTGTCAACCCATGAACCTGCCCATTCCACCTAACACCCACTCACAAATCTACCAACCCATCCACATGACATCTGTACGGTAATTTATGAACGCGTACACCAACCCATCCACATAACATCTGATCGGTCATCTACCAACCCATACACCAACCCATCCACATAACATTTGCCCATTAATCTACCAACTCATACACCCAACCCATTCACATAACATCTGCCCACTAATCTACCAACCCATGAAGCACCCCAACAGACATCCGCTACTCTACCAACCCATGAAGCACCCCAACAGACATCCGCTACTCTACCAACCCATGAAGCACCCAACAGACATCCGCTACTCTACCAACCCATGAAGCACCCCCAACAGACATCCGCTACTCTACCAACCCATGAAGCACCCCAACAGACATCCGCTACTCTACCAACCCATGAAGCACCCCAACAGACATCCGCTACTCTACCAACCCATGAAGCACCCCAGAAGACATCCGCTACTCTTACCAACCCATGAAGCACCCCAACAGACATCCGCTACTCTACCAACCCACGAGCAAACCTGTGGACCTGCTATAGGTCTGGTCCTGGTGCTACCCGTTAATTTTGGTCTGGTGGTATGACTCTAGTCTGGTGCTACCCGTTAATTTTGGTCTGGTGGTATGACTCTAGTCTGGTGCTACCCGTTAATTTTGGTCTGGTGGTATGACTCTAGTCTGGTGCTACCCGTTAATTTTGGTCTGGTGGTATGACTCTAGTCTGGTGCTACCCGTTAATTTTGGTCTGGTGGTATGACTCTAGTCTGGTGCTACCCATTAATTTTGGTCTGGTGGTATGACTCTAGTCTGGTGCTACCTATTAATTTTGGTCTGGTGGTATGACTCTAGTCTGGTGCTACCCATTAATTTTGGTCTGGTGGTATGACTCTAGTCTGGTGCTACCCATTAATTTTGGTCTGGTGGTATGACTCTAGTCTGGTGCTACCCATTAATTTTGGTCTGGTGGTATGACTCTAGTCTGGTGCTACCCATTAATTTTGGTCTGGTGGTATGACTCTAGTCTGGTGCTACCTATTTGGTTTGGCTATATGGCTCTGGTCTGGTGCTACCCATTTGTTCTGGGTGGTATGGCTCTAGTCTGGTGCTACCCATTTGTTCTGGTGGTATGGCTCTGGTCTGGTGCTACCCATTTGGTCTGGTGGTATGAATCGTCACCAGATTCATCACCACATTCATCACTACATTCGTTAGCACCTTTGTCACCACATGCGTCACCACATTCGTCAACAGATTCATCACCAGATTCGTCACCACATTCTTCACCACATTCATCGCCACATTCATCACCAGTATACTTCACTGTATTCCTCGCCCTATTCGTCACCACACTCATTACCTTATTCATCAGCAGCATTCCTCGCCACATTCATCACGGTTTATGCAGCTGTGAAGTAGGTGTTTGTGACTCTGCCTGCTGTCATATTTTGGAATCTGTTATGGTCAACATTACGTCTGTCACTGTGCTCACACTGTCATTGACTGAGTTCACGCTGTCGGTGATTGTTTTCACACTGTCTGTCACTGTGTTCACACTGTCAGTCTCTGTGATCACACTGTCACTGTGGTAACATTGTCAGTCACTGTGTTCACACTGTCAGTCACTGTGTTCTCCACTGTCAGTCACTGTTGTTCACACTGTCAATCATTGTGTCACACTGTCACTGTGTTCACACTGTCATTCATTGTGGTCACACTGTCAGTGACTGTGTACACACTGTCAGTGACTGTGTCGGGGTTGGTGCAGTTATGCTGGGGAAAGGAGTTAGCTGACTGCTCGTCTCTTGTCCTGCTCGTTTTGTTTTCGCACTCTTAATGACCGTGGCACTAATTGCCGGCGGAACTGGACACAGACACTGAGGGTGGGGTCGTGTGTTTCGTCTGACCGGACAAACCGGACACGGGGTGATCCCAGCGGCCAGGGATCGGACAGACAGAGGAGGCGACTGCTTGCAGCCAAACACGATTGGTCATTTAAGCTCTAGGCGT
This sequence comes from Alviniconcha strummeri, assembly GCA_963584105.1. NCBI lineage: Eukaryota > Metazoa > Mollusca > Gastropoda > Provannidae > Alviniconcha > Alviniconcha strummeri. The sequence continues at coordinate 12,442,232 of OY757556.1, forward strand.
GGATGGACCTTGGTCAGTTAATCTCTGGGTGTGGATGGACCTTGGTCAGTTAATCTCTGGGTGTGGATGGACCTTGGTCAGTTAATCTCTGGGTGTGGATGGGCAGTGGTCAGTTAATCTCTGGGTGTGGATGGACCTTGGTCAGTTAATCTCTGGGTGTGGATGGGCAGTGGTCAGTTAATCTCTGGGTGTGGATGGACCTTGGTCAGTTAATCTCTGGGTGCGGATGGACCGTTGGTCAGTTAATCTCTGGGTGTGGATGGACAATGGTCAGTTAATCTCTGGGTGTGGATGGACCTTGGTCAGTTAATCTATGGGTGTGGATGGACAGTGGTCAGCTAATCTCTGGGTGTGGATGGACAGTGGTCAGTTAAGGCTGTGGGTGTGGATGGGACAGTGGTCAGTTAATCTCGTGGGTGTGGATGGACCTTGGGTCCGGTGTCTTCACTTAATAATAATAATAGTAATACATAACATTCAGTTGTATAGCGCTATTCTCTGATGTACACAAACTCACTGCGCTTTGCAACATTCTCCAACTTTTTGTAAGTTTCACAAATACATATAATTATGACGACTAACAATGTATAATATACAAGTACATATGCCATATGAGAAGCAGCAATATATAAAGAAAAGGAATCATTATAAAAAATATTACTACCTACCTTTAATTCATCCCTCCCAGTCCCCATCCCCGCTCCCAACTGATACACGCGCGCGCGCGCGCGCGCGCGGCGCGCACACACACACACACACACACACACACACACACACACACACACACACACACACACACACACACTACCACACACACACACACACACACACCGCACCACGCACGCACGCACGCACGCACGCACGCCACCACACACACACACACACACACACACACACACACACACACACACACACACACACACACACACAAATTGTAAACACGTTATACAGTTACGCGCTGCACGGTACAGAATCCACAGGCACAGGGGAAAAGTCTGTACACGGTTTGCTATAATTATATCCGCCGCAGGTGATGTCATGACACGGTTGAGCCTATGCTCAAGGAATACGAGTGGAGGCTGAAGGGAGTCTGTTTCCCGATCACTGTAATCACAAACGTTAAACGCTAATTGAAAACATGGATTTCCCGTACGGTGGTGATCCTGTGTACAGAGTCTCCTTCTTGACAAAAATGATGCCGTCCCTAGTCCACGTGTCGTCAAGCTTGCCGTCGCGTTTCAGCTGTCTGGCCCTGGCTGCCACCTCGGCTCTCGTCCTGGTCAGGTCCTCGTTGATGTACAGCCTGTGTACGCGGGCAGTAGACCTGGCAGGTAGGGCGGGCCACTGGAGTCGGGGAAGATCTTGGTGGCGTCGATCTTGTTCAGACCACGTATTTTGTGTTTTGTCGATCGTATTATTAGAGTATACATTGCTAACCTGTTAATGTTCTTGTGAATGTAGCGCATGATTATGAATGCTTTCAACACTATGCCTCATTCCATGTGCATGCATATTTTACTTGACACGTGGCAAAAAGATATAGTGACTAATCATTTCCAGTGCCTGCCTGACCTGCAGTGTGGGGGGTCGGTGGTGGCGTTGCAGAGGCCGTGGTCGTTGCAGTCCGGGTTGCCGGCACAATCGGGTAGATCGCACCCGAGTCCTGTCCACCCTGATCGGCACGTACAGGTGTGGGTGCTGCTCTCGCATCCGCCTGATGACACGCAACAACTCTTTCCTTAATGCTTCAATAATCCCTTGAGGGAAATTGAGGTCGCCTTACCCGAGTAAAAAACACAACTGAATCAAGAATGACTGGATTAGCTTTTCACTTCATTTTTCATCGTTTTTGACCGTTTGCCTGTTGTTTAAATTGTCGTGTGTAGCTTGACAAAGTGGATTACCCCGAAGGTTTGCTGGTTTTGTCTTGTCCTAATAAACAGCGTTCTTTTGAACCTTTCTCGTGTTTGGACCTTACCTGAGTAAAGCAACAGCAGCCGCAAAAGAGCAGCGCTACCCATTCCTGTAAGAGTCTTCAGTATTCGGCGAACCTTGTACGGAGCAGCAAGTGGACCAAGCGCATCACTTTTCCCTTCCCCCCCCCCCCCCCTTTTTTTCAACTATTTTATAATATCCAAGACAAGACTGTCCTATAGATTGTCCCTAATACGCTTTCTAGTATCGGAGGACATTAAACAGTATGTATGTAATGTAATGGTGAGACCAAAACAAACGGTAGTTAGCTGCCAGTGTACGCCAGATCTCTTACGTGTTCTGCTGCAATTTAGACACAAGCATCAAAACACATCCCTCTCAGTTCTTCCCCAGCACAGTCAGTCACCAACCGCGACACCAACACTGACTGTGACAGCCAAGCTAGCACTGATACCAACGGAGCTTTAGGGCGATAGCCCCCCCCCCCCCCCCCCGCCCCCCCCCCCCCCAAGTGTCTAGGTGCCATAATGATCAGCCACTAGATGGCGGGCCCTCCAAAAGAAGAAGAAGAAGAACAACAACAAAACAACAACAACAACCAGAGGAAGAAGAAGAAGAAGAGGAAGAAGAAGAAGAAGAAGAAGACAACAACAACAACAACGACAACGACAACAATTAGAAGAAGAAGAAGAAGAAGAAGAAGAACAACAACAACAACAACAACAACAACAACAGCAACAACAACAAAATCAACGCGCGTCGTCCTCACCTCTGCCGCTGCAGTCCAGCCCGAAGAGGCCGGGACAGCCGGGGATGTCGCACAGCCGCCCCTTCCACCCAGTGGCGTAGTCGCACGCGCACTTGCCGTCCTTGATGTGACCGTGACCGGAGCACTCCGAGTTGCACCCCACCCCTGCCCACCCTTCCTCGCACTTGCAGAGGCCCGAGTCGGGAGGAACCTGTCGCCCGTGGACGCACGGGTCGTCGCACGCGGGACCCATCCACGGGCCGGTGGCAGTTGACGCAGCGGGGCGGGTCGAAGGTCACGCCGTCGCAGGTCCCCTCCCGCTGCAGTCCGGCTCCCCAGGGCAGTCGGTCACGTGACAGGCGGCGCCGGTCCAGCCGGCGCGGCAGTCGCACTGGTGTTGCTCGCTGTTGCACTCCCCGTGGTCGCTGCACTCCAGGCCCGACTCGGGGTGTCGGGGGCAGCCTGGGATCTCGCAGAACTCTCCCGCCCACCCGTCCAGCGGGGGGCAGTGGCAGGAGCCTGTCATCATCATCATCATCATCATCATCATCCATCATTATCATCATCGTCGTCGTCACCACCACCACCACTACCACCACCGTCGTCGTCACCACCGCCGTCGTCCTCACCACCACCATCACTACCACCACCACCACCACCACCACCGTCGTCGTCATCATCATCATCACCACCACCACCACAACCACCATCGTCATCACCATCACCATCATCACCATCGTCATCATCATCACCATCATCAATGCCGTAGTCCTTCATGTGCCGCTTCTCCTTCAGAACTCACACGTTTGAAAGAGATTTATGAAAGATTCACTGTTATTAATATTGCAGTGCTTACATGCCTAGCATATATTTCATCACAACATTTGTTTTTTGGTCCATTCACTTAAACATCCACTGGCATTTTTATACAAGACTGTGATTGTACTTACTGGCTGTGTGTGAAGCATGTTTTTGTGCTGCAGTCGATGTCCAGCGAGAGATAATGCAATGCAACAGTATTTTACATTGTGCGATACTAACAACAAAGGGCAGAAAGATAACTGTTTTTGTTGCTGTTGCTGTTGCTGTTGTTGTTTGTTTTCCCCAAGCCTAATAGTCCTTGCAGACGTAAAACAACGTTGCATTTGAACAGAGTCTTCAGAGCTCAGAAGCTGTGTAAAAGTCGAGGTGGTCGTCCTGGGCTCCCCGTCCATAATAGTCCTTACGGTCTCTGTGGACGTAAATCAACATTGAAGAAGACACCGCTTCAGAGCTCTGGGCTCCTCGTCACTCATAACTAGTAGCCCGTACGGTCTCTGTGGACGCAATGCAACACTGAACGAAGAAAGAGAGAAAGAAAGAAGGAGGGAAAGAGAAAAGGACCGCAGTACCATCGGCATTGCACTGTCCGTGGAAGGAGCACTGCACGTTACAACCGGCGCCATGGTGACAGGTGGTGTTGCACACACACGCGTCGTTCTGGCTGTTGGGGTGTCCGTACACGCAGGGGTCGGCGCAGGCCGGGCCCACGTAGCCAGGGTCACAGTTCATGCAGCGGGGCGGGTCAAAGGTCGTGTCACACACACCTCGACCGTTGCAATCACCGTTGCCAGGGCAGTCGGTAGTGTTGCAGTCAGCGCCTGGGGACCCGGATGAACGTGCACTCGTTTACAGCAGTCATCGACAGTGATACAGAGAAATAAGAACACAGGGCAACAAAGAAGAAGAAGGGCGAAGGAAGAAGAAGAGGAGCTGATGGAAGATGGAGAGAAAATACAGAAGACGAAGAGCAAGTTGGGAGGAGGAGATGGAGGAGGGCGGCGGGGCGGGGGGAGGGGGGGGGGGAGGGGAAGGGAGGGAAGAAAGATTAGTTGACTGAACGATTACATTTTATTTTTCAAAATGATAGAGAGAGAGAGAGAGAGAGAGAGAGAGAGAGAGAGAGAGAGAGAGAGAGAGAGAGAGAGAGAGAGAGAGAGAGAGAGAGAGAGAGAGAGAGACAGACAGACAGACAGACAGACAGACAGACAGACAGACAGACAGACAGACAGACAGACAGACAATGTGATGTAACAATCAGAAGCACTATAATCGTCCGTCTCCGACCTTACCTGTCCACCCGGGCTGACAGAAGCAGCGCCCGGTGACGGCCACGCAGTCCCCGTGACCCGAGCAGGCCTGTGTCACACCCGGGCAAGTAGGGATGGTGCACTTGGCGCCCGTCCACCCAGCCTCGCAGTCGCACCTCACCTCACTTCCGGTTCCGGTGCAGCTGCCGTGTCCGTTGCACTCCGACTCGCAGAACTCGCCCAGGTGACAGGCGTCGCAGACGCACTGCCCGAAGGAGCACTGCCCTCGTCCGTTGCACATCCGGCTGCAGTCGCCGCCGTGGTAGCAGCCGTCGCAGACGCACCGGCCGCACTGGGAGCACGACCCGTGACTGCTGCACTGCGCCTGCCGGCTGCACTGATGCTGGCAAGTCTGGCCCACGTAGCCCTCGTCGCACGCACACGTTCCGAAGCCGGAGCAAGCCCCGTGGGCCCCGCAGGTGTCCGCTTCGCAACGGTACTGGCAGTCGCCGCCGTGGTAGCCACTGCGGCAGGCGCAGGTCTGCAGGGTGCCGTTCCACGCCCCGTGGTCGCTGCAGACCTCTCCGTGGTGCTGGGCCAAGCTGCCAGCCTCGCCCCCGGGCGTCGCCCCGGAGACGGCGCGGTGGCCGAGCAGGACTTTGGTGGAGTAGCCGTAGCCGTAGGTTCGGACGCGTCCGCCTCCTCCGCCGCCCCCGCGGTGGTAGCAACAGCATCCAGAGATGCAGCTTCTTCCGCAATCGCTGGCTCCTGACCCTCCCAGGGAGGACACGGATCCCCAGCCCTCGATGACGTCAGCGTCCAGCCAGACGCCCCCGCCGGCACCCCCTCCCTCGCCTCCCACTGCGTGACCTCCCGCTGACGTTATCTGACCTTCAACGTTAGCGGCGTGCGAGACGAGCTTGATGGCGGCCCCGCCTCTGGCTCCTACGTGGTGAGAGCAGCTGCCGCCTCCGCTGCCCGCGTGGATGGGGAGGTACTGGCTGCCGTGGACGTTGCCTCGACACGTGCCGCTGGAGCACGACCCGCCGTCCCCGCCACGTCCGCCGTACGAACCGCCCGAGCCTGACCCACACCGATTGCCGTGTCCCGGACCTGAGGACACAGTCAAGGCAACGTGTGTGAATTAGGGGTGTGCATCAGATCAGTTCAGTTCAATTCAACGTGGTAGCTAGGGTATATGTCTATGCGCTCGAAAAAGCCCATAAAACGTGAGGGGTGTGCATCAGTTCAGTTCAGTTCAACGTGGTGGCTAGGGTATATGTCTATGCGCTCGAAAAGCCCATAAAACGTGAGGGGTGTGCATCAGCTCAGTTCAGTTCAACGTGGTGGCTAGGGTATATGTCTATGCGCTCGAAAAAGCCCATAAAACGTGAGCCGGCCGGTTTAGCCTAGCGCTCTCATCGCTGCTCATCTTAATGCAGGAATCATTCTGGTGGTGACAGTGTAGCAAAAGTATATAATCTCCCTCTTCCCCCACCCCCCTCCCATCTCCAAACCCCTTTCCCCCCTTCTCCCCGCCCCTAATAAGCCTTATGTTTTCTGTGCACGTGAGGCACCATGTTTACTTACTTACTTGGCCTAGCGGTTTAAGGCGTTAGGCTGGTAAGCAGAAGCTGGGACATCCGTTCGATACCGCTTCGGCTCTCCTTTCCCTTCAAAAGGGTTGTGAACACAGTCTTGTGACTTTGTCTCTTACAATGAATGAAACATTAAAATGGCTCTCATTGCTGCCCATCTTAATGCAGGAGTCATTCTGGTGGTGACAGTGAAGAGGGAGATTATATACCTATCGCTAGATAGGTACATAATCTCCCTCTTCCCCCATCTCCATACCCTACAGTTTCTGTGGACATAAACCAACACTCAACCAACACCTCCATACCCCTTCCCCCATGGCCCTTCTCCCGTCCCTAATAAGCCTTGTGGTTTCTGTGGACGTTATGCCCCATGTTTACTTACTTTACTTGCCCATAAATCATGCGCTTCGCCCAGTCTGTCAGACGTTTCCCCAACGTTGCCTATGAAACAGTTCAATGTTTGCCTGACTGACGATGGCCCTCTCTCGTCCTTTCAAAGAAGATCTTCGAGCGCTTCCTCTTTCCACGCCTCTCTCCTCCAGGCGATTGATTTACTGTAGGAATCTACAGTGTCTGATTTCTACAGCCAAGATTCCTGTACTGGCTGAGTCACTGTCGCTGGTTGACTGGGCGTAAAACACCAAGTTACTTACTTTCTTACTGATTCACTGCAGCTAAGATTCCTGTTACCTCTGATTCAATGCAGCCAAGATTCCTACAGTGTCTGATTTTCTCCGGCCAGTATTCCTGTAGTGTGTGACTCACAACAAACACGACTCCGCAGCGTCTGATTGACTGCAGCTGTCTTACTTACTGCAGCCAAGATTTCTACAATGTCTGATTTACTACAGGCATGATTCCTACAGTGTCTGATTTACTCCAAGCACGATTCCTATAGTGTCTGATTTACTGCAGCCAAGATTCCTATAGTGTCTGATTTACTGCAGCCAAGATTCCTACAGTGTCTGATTTACTGCAGCCAAGATTCCTACAATGTCCGATTTACTGCAGCTGACTTATTTACTGCAGACAAGATTTTTTACAGTGTCTGATTTACTGCAGGTATGATTCCTGTAGTTACTTTCTTGCAGGTATAAGATTTTATGTATTATATTATAACAAAAGACAAATCTTTATTCTTTTATATAAACAACCTGGCACAATAATACGCATTGCCTAGAACCATAATATGGCCACATACCTTCCTCAGAATAGAATCCTGCCCCGTCTCCCACGAACACAGCGGTCTTCTCCACTTCGAACAGTCGTGTGCTGAGGTGAGCTGACCGCTCCACGTGGACGCTCGACTCCATCTGTACCTCCAGCGTGTCTGCGTAGACCACCAGCGAATCTTCTGTGGTGAAGGCGTAGCTGCTGAGTGAGAGTGCTCCCCGCTTCATGACTGTCAGGTCGGTGAAGCGGTACACTCCGCTGTGCGTGGTGTTGGTGGTTCGAGTCTCGCACAAACTGTATCTGAGAGTAACAAGAACAGCACAGCTCAGTCGACTCGCATTCAGATCTGAAACAACCTTTCGTGAGAAGATGGCAATTATATATGGAGAGGGGGGGGGGGGAGGGAGGGAAGGAGGGAGGGAGGGAGAAGGACGGAGGGAGAGAGAGAGAGGGAGGGAGGGGACAGAGAGGGTGGGGGAGAGAGAGAGAGAGAGAGAGGAGAGAGAGAGAGAGAGAGAGAGAGAGAGAGAGAGAGAGAGAGAGAGAGAGAGAGAGAGAGAGAGACAAACAGACAGACAGACAGACACCTACAGACAGAGAGAGACAGAGACACAGAGACAGAGAAAGAGACAGACAGACAGACACAGACAGACAGACAGACAGATAGAGACAGAGACAGACAGAGAGACAGAGACAGACAGAGACAGAACTTGCACGTACCCCCACTGGTAGAGAGTGGCTGACCCTCGAACAAACAGCCGGTCAATGCCATACATTCCGCCATAGTTCACCACCCCTGCCTCTATGTAGCTGATGGCTGGCATGGCAACGGTTGCCAAGGAGGTGACAGAGATGTGGCTATGCACGTGAGAACGCATCTCCTCTGGTCCAATCTCCAGGTGCTGACCGTTGAACACCTGGAGGTAGCCAGTCCTGTCTCCTGCCAGGTGGTGGATGGTCAGCTGGTCCTGGACATTGGTCAGCCGTCCATCACAGAGGTGGCAAATAATAATTGTAATAATCTACATTTATCATGCGCTTATCAACGCCTGAGCGCTCGCATGATACATATTAACCTAAATGCAATATTCTGTACATGGGTAGAGCGCAGTCCAACTAATACAATTTACATAAGGTATTATACGGAAACACACACACACACACACACACACACACACACACACACACACACACACACACACACACACACACACACACACACACACTGTAGCAGAAACTGGATATTGATATTAGTTGGGGCGGAATACTGTGAGAAGAGGAAGGTTTTCAGCTTGTTCAGTAAAACCTGGTGTAAAACTAGACGTGTAGCTCTTATATTTCATTTATTGCTATGCGATCCGTTTCTGTCATTTGTAAAATATATTTGTTGTAATCAAATTAAAATAGACTCGAGTGCGCATGAGCGGGTTTTCGGTCCGATAGTACGCTTTGGAAACTGAGGTTTTAAGTCTGTTAGACATACAATACAACTTTATTGCCAAATGTCAATACAATTGCACTAGGAATGTTTTGTGGTGCCATGTACACTCATCACACATTCACACCAATCGAAAAACATTAAATTACATCAACAGCAAACATCCGGGTGAAAGGTCATTCATAAGGAATGACAATGACATCATTAATTCTTCAAGCACTATATAGACAGGAAAATAACATAGCTCAACCAGAAACAGATAAGTGATTTAGCTACTCATTTCAATTTTGATCGTTTTTTGACCGTTTAACTGCTGTTTAAGTGTCGTTTTGTAGCTTGACAAAGGGATCACCCCAAAAATTTGCAGATTGTGTTTTTGTCCTAATAAATGGCGTGCTTGACAAAGGGGATTACCCCGAAAATTTGCGGATTGTGTTTTTGTCCTAATAAATAGCGTGCTTGACAAAGGGGATTACCCCGAAAATCTGCAGAGTGTGTCTTTAACATAAATAGCGTGCTTGACAAAAGGGATTACCCAAAAATTTGCAGATTGTGTTTTGTCCTAATAAATAGCGTTCTTTTGAACCTTTAGTGCGTTTGGATCTTGTTTCAAACGCTAGCAGTCATTCTTGTTTCAGATTTTGGACATGGACATCAACTCAAGAACGCTTGCTCCTTCAAGAAGGACAAAGCTGAAGACGCAGCAACGGTCAGCAACGGCGGTAAGCATAATGATACCTGTTTAAAGACCATGCTGCCTGTGTAAGCACGCACACTTACCGTTGCCACCCTGACGCATGCGGTGCGGACCAGGTTGAGTGTAGCGAACTCAAGAAGGCTGGGCAGGTAGATGCTGTGGTCACAGGACGACGTTCCGCGATTCTGATGGTCGATTGACAGCTGGGCCGTCTTCTCTCCCCCGACATCGGACAGTCTGAGAACCGTCCCCGGGGCAGCGAACCCGCGTCTGTTGCCGTGTGAAAATCCGTCCCCGCCCAGTGCTTGGAGCGTGCCGTCAAACCGGTAGTGTTCTGACAGGTGCACGGCCACGTGACCGCCGCTGCCGCCTCCGCTGTCTGAGACCAGGAAGTAATGTACACAAAGATTAGCAACTATGGATAGATATGGATAACTTTAAAAAAAATTTTTTTTTTTTTTTTAGCGCCAATTCAACCATGACGGCTGTATCAGCGTGAAGGACATGTTGCCAGAACACGATAACGTTAAAAAGAATACATAAAAAAGAATAGTTAAAATCAGATTTTTTTTAATCAACCCCTCCCTCCCTCACACCACCCAAAAAGCAAAAAACAAACAAAACAACCAAACAACAACCACACACACAAAGAACAAGCACCCAGAGGTAAAAAGTGCGTGAAAATGAGATCAAAAACTCATAACTTTCCAATTTTTTGTTGTTGATCTCCTTCAACTAAAAGGCGATGCAGTCCAAAGATAATCGTCCAACAACATCCTCAGCGACACAAAAATCTTACCAAAGAGTCCACAGTATAATGTTTGCTCTCCTTCGAGGTTGTGTTGGGATCTTCGCAAAGAGAACAAAATTAAAGGGCGCTACTCACATCTGCCAGCTTTCCCGCCGTTGGCTGTGACGCGGCCGCGTCCCGTCATGCTGTTGGCTCGGATCAGAACACTTCCTCCGCTGCCTCCACCCCCAGCGATGTCCGCCCCACCCAGGTAGCCGTCGGTGCCGTCGGAGCTCACTCGCCCGTCCAGTTGTAAGTGCTGCATCAGTGAACAACCAGTGTGGTATCTCAGCATTGGTTTTGCCTTGGCTTGGGATGTAGTGTGTGTGTGTGTGTGTGTGTGTGTGTGTGTGTGTGTGTGTGTGTGTGTGTGTGTGTGTGTGTGCGTGTGTGTGTGTACATGCGTGCGTGCGTGTGTGAGTGTGTGTGTGTATATATATATGTCAGCAATATGTGTGTGTGTGTGTATATTATATATATATGCGTGCGTGCGTGTGTACATGCGTGCGTGTGTGTGTGTGTGTGTGTGTGTGTGTGTGTGTGTGTGTGTGTGTGTGTGTGTGTGTGTGTGTGTGTGTGTGTGTGCGTGCGTGCGTGAATGAGTGAGTGCGTGCGTGCGTATGTGTGGAGCTCGGCGCACTGTAAAGAATTCAAATAAATCATAAACTGCATCCATTTGAGACGCCACCATGATAGCCTACTGATCAAGGTGCTCAAATAAAAAAGGAGAAAGCTACTGTTGTGGTCAGTGATTTACTGTGCGACTAGTTAGCAGTTTCTGACAACGGCTGCTGACTTTCTGTGAGCTCCTCAGACATAATATAATTATTTATTTGTAAAACAAAATAAAATAAAAAATAAATAAAATATCGAACGGCCCCTTGTGGAGGTTTAAAGTGAATAGATCAAAATTTAAAGGAGCAGGGATTAAACGGAATGAATGTATCAATAAGCATTTAAGGAGAAATGCAAAAGCAGTTTAATTTTTCTCATATTTTAGTGACATTTATCAACAGAATATGTTACGAAATGGACTAGAAAACAAAAAAAAAATGAACAAAAAACAACAACAATCTTTGCACAGCTCGTCTTTCCTCTTTTTTTCCAGCTGTTAATTTACCCTTAATTCTTCCTTGGAATTAAAGTCCAGCTTACCTGTCCAACATTGAGGATGACTGCAGCGCCACCTGCTCCAGCGTGGCTTCCACCACCTCCACTTCCGGCTGTTGTCGGCCACACGATGTCTCCGTACGCAGCACCGCCTGCTACACCATAACCTTCACCCCCTGAAACAGCCGTGTTTACCTTTATAAAACACCTGAAACAGCCGTGTTTACCTTTATAAAACACCTGAAACAGCCGTGTTTACCTTTATAAAACACCTGAAACAGCCGTGTTTACCTTTATAAAGCACCTGAAACAGCCGTGTTTACCTTTATAAAGCACCTGAAACAGCCGTGTTTACCTTTATAAAACACCTGAAACAGCCGTGTTTACCTTTATAAAACACCTGAAACAGCCGAGTTTACCTTTATAAAACACCTGAAACAGCCGAGTTTACAGTTATCAAACATCCGAAAGCCTGAAACAGCCGACTTTACTTTTGTTAAACACCTGAAAGCCAGAAACAACCGAGTGTACCTTTGTGAAACACACGAAAGCTTGAAACAGCTGAGTTTACCTTTGTTAAACACCCGGAAGCCTGAAACAGCCGACTTTACTTTTATCAAACACCTGAAAACCTGAGACAGCCGATTTTACCTTTGTCAACACCTGAAAACCTGAAACAGCCGACTTTACTTTTATCAAACACCTGAAAACCTGAGACAGCCGACTTTACTTTTATCAAACACCTGAAAACCTGAGACAGCCGATTTTACCTTTGTCAACACTTGAAAGCCTGAAACAGCCGACTTTACCTTTATATTAAACACATGATAGCCAGGAACAGTGGAGTTTACCTTTATCAAACACCTGAAACAGCCGAGTTTTACCTTTATTAAATAAACAAAATTAATGACAGCCTGAAACCGTACAAGTTGCATTCACCCTAAAGCCACTGTATTGCTTCCACACACAAATATGTTACACGTGCGGGGTTGGGGGCAGACCCGGACTGCAACGATCACGGCCTCTGCAACGCCACCACCGACCCCTCCCACTGCAGGTCAGGCAGGCACAGGAAATGATCAGCCACTGTATCTTTATTGCCACGTGTCAAGTAATATATGCATGCACATGGAATGAGGCATAGTGCAGACCCTGACGCAAAGACAGGTTCGATCACCTCTGTACAGAGAAGTAGAGACAACAGTAGACCCAGAACCAGACAAAGCTCACTTCCGTGACCCAGACCCATACTGAAGATACATGGACAGTGATCGATAGTCCCAGATACAAAGCTCACTTCTATGACCCAGACCCATAGTGCAAATGTAAGCACAGTGATAGACAATCTCAGAAACAAAGCTCACTTCTACGACCCAGACCCATAGTGCAGATGTAACCACAATGACAGACAGTTCCAGAAACAAAGCTCACTTCTATCACTCAGACCCACAGTGCAGATGCAAATATTGGTGACGCTGACAATGATCAAGAGGCCAAGGCACTGAGACACAGCTCACATCTACGACCCAGACCCACATTCTGACAGACTCACCTCTACCAGCATGCCCTCCGCCACTTCCGGAATCTCCCGACACGCCTCCAACTCCCGGACCGGAACTGCCGCCGTAACCACTTCCATCACCGACAATGGTACCGCCGCTCCTCACCGTCAGGTCGGTCGCGTTCACCGTCAACGTCTGAGAGTTCACCAGCAGCTCCCCGCCCTTCTTGACGATCAGGTCGGGTGCTGTGATGGTGGTGTTGATGGGGTTCATCTCCACCACGAGGTCGGCGTCGTTGTGGACGTTCAGCTTGGTGAAGTACACTCGCCCTGGGGTCGAGGCCACCAGGGACTGCTCCTTGTAGCGCAGGTTGGTGTGACAGCCGTCCCTGAAGAACGTCCTGGAGCCTCTCTCCAGGGTCAGCTCCTCCGTGCCTTCCAAGCGACCTCCCAGGACGAAGCTCTGCGCCAGGATGACGACCTGAGTGGGCAGGATCAGCTCCCCTCCGCGATCGACGTGCAGTCCGCAGGGAGCGTCCAGGTAGGTGTGGGTGGACTCCACGAAGTTGACGACGACGTGCTGCCGGTCCTGAACCCGCACCATCCCCTTCTTGTTGCCCGTCAGCTCCTGCACGACGACCGTGACGTTGTCCGCTCCGGCTGGGTGGTAGAAGTGGACGTAGGAGTAGCCCTCCACCTGCACCTCGTCGAAGTAGTAGTAGAGCGCGTCGCTCTCCATCACCAGGGCCGGGTTGGTGGTGCGCAGGTCCCCGTTGTCCACCGTCAGCTTGATGTGGTCCGGCTTCAGCTCCGTAGCGTTCAGACGCGGGTTGTACTTGAGGTCCCGGTACTGCGGGCCGTGGTTGGACTCGTACTTGTAAACCGTGCCCGGGCCTCCGTGGAGACCGCTGTCCCCGCTCTCACCCCACCCGCCGTGCGCCACGTAGCCGCCGCCGTAGTTGTTGCTGAAGTCGATGTGGGCGGCGATTCTGCCGCCGCTGCCAGCGCCCCCTGTGCCCGTGGCGTTGCCCCCCCTGGCGTCCAGGACACCGTGGCCGGAGAAGTTGAAGGCGTGGATGAAGATCGTGCCTCCGCTGCCTCCTCCCGCGTTGGTGGACTTTTCGCCCGAGTCCCCCGCTGTGTGGATGTGGCCGTCTACGTGGAGCTGTCGGCCCACGCCAAGGTTGAGGTAACCGCCACCCGCGCCGCCTCCTGCTCCGCCACCGCCGCTGCCGAGGTCCGTAGGGCTGAAGAGGGAGCCGTAGGGCGTCCCGCCGCCAGGATCTCGCCCTCCTTGACCTCCGTAACTGCCTCCACCAGCCAGAGTCCCAGCTCCGGGGCCCGTTTCCGCCGCGTGCCCCCTTCCGTCCAGGTCCAGCGTGGACTGGGTCTCCATGTCCATGTCACCCACCTCGAAGAACCCGTGGTTCATGCTGAGCAGGGCGGAATACTTGAGCTCCACAAAGGACGCCGTGATGGTCAGGTCGTGGAGGATTCTCGTCAGCTGCAGTTCTCCGTGGCCCTTGATGTTGAGTGTGTAGACGGAGAAGTTGCCTTCGCCTGACTCGTCGAAGTAGGTTCCGTTCTCCAGGAAGGCCGTTTCGGCGGTGGCATCCAAGTTGACGAAGGCGCAGTCCTCGATGTAGAAGTGGTGGACTCCCGTCACCTTGCCCTCGATGGTGGAGTTGACGCCCTGGAAGTGGACCTCTGTGGGGAAGATGACCTCGCTGCCGTAGTCGATGTTGTAGCTACAAGGGGCCTCCGTCACGTTGCTGACGGACTCCACGTACTCGACGAGCGCTTTCTGGCCCGAGAGCAGGTGCAGCTGGCCGGTCCTGTCCCCTGTCAAAGCGTGGATGACGATCAGCGTCGCGTTCCGCTGCTTCTGCGGCTGCTTGTAGAAGTTCACTCGGGAGTAACCGGTGATCTCCGTCACGTTGAACTCGAAGTGCGCGCGCTCAAAGTCCCTGACGACGGTCACGCCCTGCACCCAGCGCCCTTCGTTGTCGGAGTGCAGGTAGCGGTGGTCGACCTCAAAGTAAGTGGTGTTCGTTCCTTCCATGTACTTCAGGATGCGGTATTCCAGAGGCCGGCGATTGTTCTGCACGTACGTAGTGCCGGCGGCTCCGCCGTGACGAGTCTGGAAACCGGCGCCTCCTGACCCTCCGGCGTTGGTGAACCGCCCGCCGAAGGAGAACCTGAACTGGCAGCGGACGGAGATGCGACCGCCGGCCCCTCCACCTCCTGCGCGGACGCCGTCTCCTCCGTGCGTTCGAATCTCGCCGTGGCCCGTTATGTTCATGGTCTCGATCCACACGCTTCCTCCGCTGCCGCCTCCAGAGTCCTGTCCGGATCCGCTGAGCCCCTGGGCGGCCAGCAAGCCGTTGAGCTCCATGTAGTGACTGGTGTTCCAGTACAGGACCCCACCTCCTTTGCCCCCGACCCCGAGTCCGTTCCCGCCCCCGCTGCCAAAGTCCTGAGCCGTGTAGACGGATCCGAAGGCCCCGGGGAGGAGGGTGACGTTGCTGCCTCCGCCCTGACCCCCGTGACCTGCTCCGTAACCCACGCCGTCGATCGTCGCCCCGGGGGACTGCCCGTCCTCCGCTTGGTCTCCGCCCCCGTCCAGGTGGAAGACGCCCTTGCTCTCGATCCAGGCGAAGGTGGAGAAGATCCTGGCGTGGTTCATGAACAGAAAGCCCCAGAACTTGACGCGCATCTCGCTCACCTCGATCTGCACCACCTCCGTGACCTTGAGGAAGCTGCACTCCCCGCCCCGCTTAACGTGCAGCGTGTCCCAGGCGAAGGTGCCCGCGGCGGTGACTCGCACGTACGACCCGTTCTGCAGGAAGGCGGTGTTGGCCGTGGATTCGAACACCATGAGGGCCGAGCGTTCCACGTACAGCTCGTGGACGCCTGTGATGGTGCCGGCGATGGTTCCGTTTGTGCCGTGCACGTGAAACTCTCCGGGCAGGACGAGCTCCGCGTTGGGGTCGATGATGAACCCGCAAGGGGCCTCCGTCCGGTTCAGCACGGACTCCACAACCTCAGCGAACAACTTCTGGTTGTGGCGAAGGTGGACTTGCCCAGTCTTGTCCCCGATGAACGCGTGGACGACGACCTCCACCTTGCGGCTGATGTTGGAGTGGTAGGTGAGGAGTCGCGTGGAGCCCAGCAGCTCCAGCTCGTTCAGTTCGTAGAGGAACCTCCCGGGGTCCATGAGCATGGTCGGGGCCGGGCTGTAGGCGTAGTTGTTGTCGGCGTGGACGTGGGTGTGGTCGACGGCCAGGAAGGTGGTGTTGAGCACAGGGTCGTACTTCTTGTGCCTGTACTCCAGCTCTCGGAGGTTCTCCTCGATGTAAGTGGTCCCGGCTGCCCCGGCGTGTGACCTCATCCACTGGCCCTGACCCAGGCCTCCGTAGTTCTCGTACCGCCCGCCGAACTGGTAGCGCCACCGGCAGTGGACGCCGATGCGGCCTCCGGAACCTCCACCCCCGCGCCCTTGACCTTCGCCGCCTTTGACACTCATGACCCCGTGCCCAGTGATGTTGGTGGTGCGGATCAGGATGGAGCCTCCGCTGCCTCCTCCTGCGTCGGTTCCGGCTCCAGGGTTCCCGTAGGCGGCGAGGAGGCCGTCCACCTCGATCAGTCCAGCCACGTCCCAGAACAGCCTGCCGCCCCCTCTCCCTCCCTCTCCGCTGCCGTTCCCCCCACCGCTGCCGTATTCCGTGGGGCGGAAGACGGATCCGTACGGGTCTCCTCCATAGTCCGGTCCGGGTCCTCCGCCGTATCCTCCGTGCGCTGCTCCCTTCCCAACTCCGTCCGGCGTCGTTGTAGCCGCTCCGATTCCGCGCTCCGCCGCCTCTCCCCGACCGTTGAGGTGCAGGACCCCCTGGCTCTGGACCTGGGCGTGGCTGTTGAAGATGCTGACGGCGTTCATGATGAGCTCCGACTGGTAGCGCACGAACAGCTTGGCGCTGGTGATGCTGAGGGCGTCGGTGATCTGAGAGAACTCGCCCCGAGAGTAACGGTTGACGCTGAGCTCCGCGAAGGTGAAGTTCCCTCGCTGCGTCATCATGGTGTATGTCCCGTTCTCTATCAGCGCCGTCTGGGCCGTGGAGCGGAACAGGATGTCCGCGCCGTCACGGATGAACACGTCCTGGGCCCCTGTCAGGCGTCCGGCCAGGACCGTGCGGGTGCCGAAGAAGTGGTCCACGTCGGGCATCAACAGCTCGGAGTCCGCGTCGATTCTGAAACTGCAAGGAGCCACCAGTTCGTGAGCTTCCGACTCCACCACCTCAGCGTACAGCTTTTGGTTCGCTCTGATGTGGACCAGCCCCGTGCGGTCTCCGTAGAACTTGTGGATGGCCACGGCCACCTCCGATTTGCCCGTCGGGTAGTCGATCATCAGGTTGGAGTGGCGAGTCAGCAAGCCCTCGTCGAAGTCGTACCAGTCTTTGCCGCCCTCCTGGATGACCGTGTAGAGCCAGGGCTCGGCGTGGTTCGCGTACAGATCAACGTCCAGGTTCTCGTTGTCGATCTCCAGGCGTCTGTGGGTGGCCACGGTGTAGGTGACGTTGGCGTCCTTGTTGTACTTGATGTCGGCGTACTGTGGCCCCCGCGCCGTCTCCTCGATGTACCCAGTCCCTGCCGCTCCGGATGGAGTCTGTCCTTGACCTCTGCCCCCCACTGACCTCAGCCGACCTCCAAACTTGTTGGCGAAGCGGATGTGGACGGCGATACGACCGCCGGCCCCACCCCCGCCGCCGCCGTTGCTGCCGCTGGAGTTGTCAGCGTGGCCCCCGCTGGCCTCCACCAAGCCGTAGCCGGTGAAGTTGAGAGTGGTGATGAGGATGCTGCCGCCGCTGCCGCCGCCGGCGCCGAGGCCGACGCCGCTGTGGCCGTGCACAGTGACCAGCCCGTCCACCGTCAGCAGCTTGCCGTTGCTCCACACCAGGTACCCGCCGCCCCGGCCGCCCTCGCCGGAACCGTTGCCACCGCCGCTGCCGAGGGCGGCCGGGGTGAAGACGGAGTTGTAGGCGGTGCCGCCTCGCTGGGGGTACTTGGCGCCTCCGTGGCCGCCGTGAGCTGCTCCTGTGCCTGTACCGTCGTCAGTGGTGGTGCCTGTGACAGAGAACATCATGATGATGATGTAGTAAACACGGTGCTTAAAGGCTTATTAGGGATGGAGAGAAGGAGGGGGAAGGTGGTATGGGGGGCGGGGGGTTGTTATCCAAGTAAGTAAACATGGTGCTTAAAGGCTTATTAGGGACGGAGATAAGGAGGTGGAAGGTGGTATGGAGGGGGGGGGGTATCCAAGTAAGTAAACATGGTGCTTAACGTCCACAGAAACCGTAAGGCTTATTAGGGACGGAGAGAAGGTGGGGGGGGGGGGGGTATGGAGGTGGGGAAAATTGTTATCCAAGTAAGTAAACATGGTGCTTAACGTCCACAGAAACCATAAGGCTTATTGGGGACGGGGGAGAAGGTTGACAGGAGGGAGTATAGAGGTCAAGTAAGTGCGCATGGTGTTTAACGTCCGTAGAAACCATAAGGCTTATTAGGGACGGGGAGAAGGGGGGGGGGTATGGAGGTGAGTGAGGAGTGAGATTATGTACCTGTCGCTATTATGACGATGGTGATCGCTTTTATATAGCGCTATTCTCCGCTCTCGAGCAGACTCACTGCGCCTTTGTCGCATTTCATTCTAAATAGCAAATAAACATGGTGCTTAACGTCCACAGAAACCGTGAGGTTTATTAGGGACGGGGAGAAGGGGGGAAGGGAGGGTATGGAGGTGGGGGAAGAGGGAGATTATATACCTATCGCAACACTGTCAGCACCAGAATAACTTTAAGAAAAGGTAGAGGCACACCACCCTCACAGGCACCCTAACCCTCACAGGCACTCCACCCTCACAGGTACTCCACCCTCACCCTCACAGGCACCCTCCACACAGGCACTCCACCCTCACAAGCACCCTCCACACAGGCATTCCACCCTCACAGGCACTCCACCCTCACAGGCACCCTCCACGTAGGCACTCCACACTCACAGGCACCCTCACCCACACAGGCACCCTCACCCTCACAACCACCCTCACAATCACCCTTACAGGCACCCTCACCCTCACAACCACCCTCACAATCACCCTTACAGGCACCCTCACCCTCACAGGCACCCTCGCCCTCACAAGCACCCTCACCACCCTCACAAGCAGATTGAAACCAAGGCCTCACCTGCCCCAGGGCCCTCCTCGGCCGGGAAGCCTTCCCCAGCCAGGCTGAGCAGGCCGAGGCTCTCCACCACGCCCTCGTCCGAGTTGATGGTGCCCCTGTTCATCAGCACCACGCCCTCGTACTTCACCACGAAGCGCGTGATGCTCAGCGTCAGCCCCTCCGCCACGTCAGTGAAGGTGCACCTGGATCCGCGCTGCACGGTCAGCCAGGTGAAGGAGACGTTGCCCGGCTTCGTCAGGTGCCTGTACTCTCCGCTCTCCAGCACTGCCGTCCGGGAGGTGGAGTAGAAGACGGCCGCGGCGCCCTCGGCCACGGTGAGGTTGTAGACTCCGGTCATCAGCCCGGCCTGCTTCGTCCTCGTCCCCAGCAGGACGACGGTGGACGGCAGGACGATCTCGGCCCCAGCGTCGATGAAGTAGCTGACGGGAGCGACGGTGTAGCCCGTGGTGGACGCGACGTACTCGGAGTAGAGCTTCTGGGTGGTCTTCAGGTGCATCAGCCCCGTCCTGTCCCCTTGGAACTTGTGCACGATCAGCTCCGCGCCGGCGCCGGACAGCTCCAGGAGGACGTGGTTGACCGCCTCCAGGAGGTCCAGGGTGATGTTGTCCCGGCCGGGCTCCCGGAAGAGCACGGTGGGCAGGTCGTGGTTGCGGTTCTTGTTGTTCAGGAAGAGCTTTCGGGACGCGGTCCGACCCTCGTAGTACTCCTCCGACGGCGGGGTTTTGTACTCCACGTATTCCAGGAACACCGTGCCGCCCGCGCCGTTGAGGTCGGAGTCCGTGTCGACCTGGTTGCCGGACACGCCTCCGTACGCGCTGGTTTCGCCGCTGAACTCAAAGAGCCTGGAGATCTTTACAGCCATGCGGCCGCCGCTTCCGCCTCCACTACCCCCTCCGGCGGCGGCCCCGCCCTGCACGGAGACCTTACCGTGGCCGGAGAAGTTGGTGGCGTTGATGTAGATAGATCCGCCGCTGCCACCGCCGTTGCTGCCTGCCGCCGTGGCGTTGGAGCCCTCAGCCAGAATGTCGCCGTCGTTGTGAAGGGTGCTGGTGATGTTGAGGAAGACCAGGCCACCCCCTGCCCCACCCTTTTCGCCCCCGCCCCCGCTGCCTGCGTCGATGGGGTGCACGAAGGAGCCGTAGGGAGACCCTGAGACAGAAGAATGTTATGAAGCGGCTGACAATGTGATCCACGTTCTTACATTGCACAGAATTGTGACCTGCAGTTTCAGTAGCCTGTGAAAAAGGCAATCCCTGTCCAGACAACATGTGAGCCCGTTTGGCCTAGCGGTAAGGCGTTAGGCTGGTGAGCAGAGGGACCTTGGTTTGATACCGCTTCGGCTCCTCTTTCTCTTCAAAAAGGTTGTGGTTTGTGGACACTGTCTTGTGACTTGGTCCCTCACAACTAATGAAACATTAAAATGGCTCTCATCTCTGCGCATCTTAATGCAGGAATCATTCTAGTGGTGATAGTGTAGCGATATGTATATAATCTCCCTCTCCCCCCACCTCCATACCCCCTCCCTCCTTCTCCCCGTACCAAATAAGCCTTACCGTTTCTATGGACGTTAAGCACTATGTTTACTTACTTACCAGACAACAGAACTAAACAGCTGAACGTAATGCAGATAAAATAGTGTTCGACATCTAATTTTCCACGGTGTTTAAGTGGGTTTTTTGTAGCTTGAAAAAAGGGGCTTAACCTGAATAAAACGCGTGTTGTATTTTTGTCGTAATAAAAAGTGTTGTTTTTAACCTTTTTTGTGTGTTTGGATCTCTGCTTTGAACCGTTTCCTTGCTGACAGGACCAGTGTACATCCTAAACTAATTCATTCAAGGACTTATTTTGGCGACGAAGGTCCTATCTGACCATGAGCACGCCTCCAACTTACCATTCGCGTAATGCAGGTCTGTGAGCCCGCCCCCGTAACCTCCATGATGACCTCCTGACCCGACAGTCCTGTTGCCTGCCCCTTGACCCGTGTTGTTTGCATAACCACGCCCACTGGCATCCAGCCTGGCTCCGCCCTCCACGGTTGCCATGGAGACCACCAGGTCGATGAGGTCGGCGGACAGGAGGGAGTCAAAGTGCATCAAGAGCTGGTCGGCATGCAGCCTCAAGTTGGTTCGGTGGTTCACTGTGGATGAAGCTTCCAGAGTCAGGCTGTCGAACACCAAGCGACCTGCAAGCAGAATTAATTCAAAGCTAGAGGCACAGTGTCAATGCCAAAGGATGAGACTTCTGGCATAAAACAACACAGTCTCTTCCACATATACGAGACAGGCTACACTGTGAGTGAAACTGTATGTATTTATTTTTACTTTGTACTTACTTGTTTTATTACGTCCTTTGTCAAAGCTTCAACATAGAGCAGACAACTGAATTCCATTTTAAGAACCTATAAATTGTTATATTATGTTGCTGTACATTGGCGCCGATCGGTACAGATCATGGGGACCCTCCCCCCCTTTCCCCTCCCCCACACACATACACCACCACCACATACACCACACACACACACACACTCACTCATAAACAGAGAGAGAGAGAGAGAGAGAGAGAGAGAGAGAGAGAGAGAGAGAGACAGACAGACAGACAGACAGACAGACAGACAGACAGACAGACAGACAGACAGAGACAGACAGAGAGAGACAGAGACAGAGACAGACAGACAGACAGACAGAGACAGACAGAGACAGACAGACAGACAGACACACACACAGACACACACACAGACACAGAGACAGACTGACAGACAGACAGCAAAGAGAGAGAGAGAGACAGACAGAGACAGAGACAGAGAGACACAGAGAGAAAGAGACAGAGAGAGAGACAGAGACAGAGAGACAGAGAGACACAGACAGAGTCAGAGAGACACAGAGAGACAGAGAAAATTACCTGTGACAGCATCAAAAGGTGTGGCGCTCTCAAAGCTGTTGGTGGCCCCGGCCCCCACGCTGACCACCCTGCCCGCCTCCAGCGTCAGATTGTACACACCCGCCAGGTGCCCGTCAAACCGCACGGCCGGCTCGGCCACGCCCACGATCCGCAGGTCCGGCGACGCCCACAAGACCCCGCCCCTGTCCAGCAGGAAGTTGACGGGCGGGGCCGTGGCGCGGGCCTGGTACTGGGAAACCGAGACGTAGATCGTCTGCTGGGGCTGGATGTGGATGAAGCCGCTGCCGTCGCCAAACACGTCCCGGAAGTTGGCCGAGGTGATGGTGGCGTGCCCTGGTGGGATTTCGATCTGAGCCTGTGAAAGAGAGAGAAGCTAGCTGTCACTCAATCTATCGGTAAACCAATAGGCTGTCATTCACGCACCCGGTAAACCAA
>OY757556.1:12469859-12484859 GCA_963584105.1 Alviniconcha strummeri
GGGCATGCTTATTAATAACATCAAGAAATAAGTCAATCCAGTGTGACAGTGCCACATTGGGGTCGCTAAAACAGAGAGACAGAGAGCGGAACAGACAGACAGACAGACAGACAGACAGACAGACAGACAGACAGACAGACAGAGACAGAGAAGAACAAGAAGAAAGCGAAAGAAAGAAAGAAAGCAACAGAAAACAAAAGAAAACAACAAGGTGTTATAAACGATACCATAATGATGGTTTTGTACCTGGGCTACCATGGGCCTGAGTTTTGCCAAGGTAGTCGCTGGAGTACCCAGCATGCACTGCAATACGACCGCCGCTGCCACCGCCGCTGCTGCCATGTCCGTTGCCACCAACGGCACTGATCAGACCGTGGCCGCGGAAATCACCTGACGAAGGTAAACAGCGTAAAATCTGTGTCCACTTCCACCAAAAGCTTATCAAAAACAATGGCTAAATGGAGAAAACGCCTCTATATGCACACACAGTAGTGAGCATTATTGTCCACTGTCATCAACAGCGCTCACGTGACAAAACCCGCACAGTACCTGTGAACGAGTTAACAATCGCTGCTTATGAACAAACAGCGGGGGGAAAAAGAGAGTAAAACCATCCTCTTCATGCATTATAACTCATCAGCTCACCACCAGTACCCTGAACCAAGGCTCTTCATCCACCTCTCCACACCACCCACCCACCCCCTTTACACTGTATAACTCATCCGACATCAATACCCCAACTAAAGCTTTTCATCTTTCTCGCCACATAACCTGTCCACCCCTATAGCAGCTTATAACTCATCAGACACCAATACCCTAACTAGAGCTTTTCATATTTTTCTCTACACCACACATCCACCCGTATAACACCTTACAACTCATCAGACATCAATACCCCAGTTTAGTTCAGTTCAAGATGGTATCTATGCGCTCGGAAAAGCCTATATGCGCTCCACCCCGTCTCTCAGAAGTTTCCCCAACGTTGCCTTTAAAACGGTTCCAATGTTCGTCTGACTGACGATGGCCCAGACAAAGCATTTCGTCTTCTCTCCACACCATCCATCTACCCCAAAACTCTGCACCTGACAGATCTGCCTATCGATTATTCAACAACCCCACCACACCAAACCCTTGACTCCACAAAATAGAATAAAATATTCCATCATAGAATTATGGTGATGTTTGCATAAGTCAGACAAGCTTTTATCTATAATTATATCTCTCTCAATACCCGACCAAAGCTCTTCACCTATCTGTCCACACCACCCATCCACCGATGATGATGTAGAGCTTAATGTCCTCGGATGTCGGGTTGACATATTAGGGACAAGCTGAGACCAATGCGTAAGCATGGTTCAATATTGTTTTACGTCAACAGAAACCATAAGGCTCGTTAGGACGGGGAGCCCAAGACGGCCACTTCGACTTTCACACAGCTCCTGAACTCTGACCCATCCACCCAAACCCCTTAAACACTTAACAGCTCAGCCCATCAGCTATTCAACGCCCACCACACAACACCACACCACACCCATTCATGTCGACTCACCAACAGTGATAAGGCTAAGCTACCCCAATCCCATTAAACACTTAACAGGTCAGTTCATCAATTACTCAACACCCCCACCACACCACACCACACCACACCACACCACACCACACCCATTCATGCAGACTCACCGACAGTGATGAAGACTGATTGTTCTTTTTGTTTAATGTTCTCAGATGCTAAAGGGCATAATCATTACGGACAGTATGAAGACTGAGCCACCCCAACCCCCAATTATTCAACACCCACCACACCACACCACACCCCTTCACGCAGACTCACCAATAGTGATGAACTCATTTAACACTTGACAGCTCAGCCCATCAATTATTCAACACTTCACCCCACCATACCCCACCACACCACACCACCACCCCACACCACACCCCTTCACGTCGACTCACCGGCAGTGATGAACTCATTTAACACTTCACAGCTCAGCCCATCAATTGTTCAGCAGCACACCACACCACACCACACCGCACCACACCCCTTCACGCCGACTCACCTACAGTAATGAACTCATTTAACACTTTGCAGCTCAGCCCATCAGTCATACAACACCCCACCACACAACACCACACAACACCCCTTCACACCGACTCACCGACAGTGATGAAGACCGAGCCGCCGCTACCCCCACCACCTCCTGCACTACCACCACCGCCGTCCACACGAAGGCTGCCGTCCAGCTGCAGGATGGAGCCCACGGTGACGACTATCACACCTCCGCCAAGGCCCCCGCCGCTACCCCCACCTTCGCTGCCAGGATCCCGGGGTTCGAACAGCGAGCCGTAGGTCTGGGCGTTGGTGTCATGGTTGGTGTTCACTGGGGAAAGAAAAATATACAGATGGCTTTTTCATATAAAAGAAAAAAAAATGTGTTTCCGTAGCTAGTTGCTCGTAAGACTTACAATAAATTCATGGACAGATATGTAGATACATGCAAAAAAGTTAAAAAAATAAAAAAATAAAGAAATGTGTGTTTGCATACCTAGTTGCTGGTAAGATTTATCGTAAATAAATTTGTATGTAGGCAGACATGTTCATATAAATATGTCAATAATTATAATAAAGATTTTTTTTTTTTTACAAGTGAAACAAAAAATCTTCCAAACATTAAAAATAGCTCACCCCAAAAAAGAAAAGTAGATTAGCTCCCCATTCCACTTTTCAACGTTTTATTGTTGTTTAAGTGTCGTTTTGTAGCTTGATAAATGGGATTACCCCGAAAAGTGGCATGTTGTGTTTTGCCCTCATAAATAGCGTTCTTTTAAACCTTTCATGTCTTTGGATCTTGAAAGAAAAGGGTGTTTCGTATACCTAGTTCCTGGTATGACTTATAATAAATCCCAATACGCATTACTTCAAACAAAAACTCTTATGAAAGTACAAGTATCACAAATAAAGGACAACCTCACCTCCCCCAGCAGCGCAATGAGCAGCGCCCACACCATCACGTGACAGATGACCTTGACCTCCGGATGACACGGCTGAGCACACCATCTGTGCCAAGGGTTCCAGAAAGAAGTTGGAAGCTTCGATCGTCATTTCGTTGGCCGTGAAACTCGCCCCGTATTTGATGTCCTGTTCACAGATCAAGAGGAAGCTGTCAGATGCAAGCGTGGGTTGGAGATACATTCAAGTCAGAACTACAATCACAGATGAAAAGGAACTGTCTGATGCAGGAGTGGGGTGGAGATATGCCCAATTCAGAACTACAGTCACAGATAAAGAGGAAACTGTCAGATGCAGGCGTGGGTTGGAGATACATTCAAGTCAGAAATACAATTACAGATAAAGAGGAAACTGTCAGATGCTGGGTTGGGTTGAAGATACGTTCAAGTCAGAACTACAATCACAGATAAAGAGGAAACTGTCAGATGCAGGAGTGGGTTGGAGATAGCTGATGTCCAAGTCAGAACTGCAAGGCCACACAATGGCCTGCTTCTTCATCTAGGTTACATACTGTTGTATTATTGTAAAGGTTTGTGTCTGTGTAATGTGCTCAAACCAATGAAACAGTTTGCTTGGTTTCAGATACTGGGGGTGATGAACATATTTTATTATCTTACGCAGAGTAATAAATTCATCATGTCAACACATCTCTTTCTTCAACCTCATGTCCGGTCATATGTTATTTTAAGAAAATGGAATCAAAATGAAAGGCAAGCAAGCTACAATGATAAACATATTCACGTAAAGTACAAAACCTAAATTGAAGTCATAGGATACCTCTCACAAATACACATGCACACAGATACAAACATGAGTCCACACACATGCAAATGTATACACACATAAATATATACACGTGCCTAATTATCTGAGAGTATACAGCCGTGCAAATAGCTATACGTGCGCACGCACGCGCACACACACTTTCATTTTCTCTCTCTCTCTCTCCAACAGCCCACTGTCAGATCTTACCAAAAATATCAGTCAGATCCTACCAAAAGCCCCAAATCAGATCCTACCAAAAGCCCACAGTCAGATCTTACCAAAATCCCAGTCAGATCTTACCAAAAGTCCCAATCAGATCTTACCAAAATCCCAGTCAGATCTTACGAAAAATCCCAGTCAGCTCTTACTAGAAATCCCACAGTCAAATCTTACCAAAATTACCAGTTAAAGCTTACCAAATATCCCACAGTCAGATCTTATAAAAAAAAAACTAAAAAACTACAGTCATATCTTACCAAAAACGAACAAACAAAATCCCCATTCAGATCTTACCAAACAACAAAAAACAGTCAGATCTTACCAAGAAGCCCACAGTCAGACGCAGTCCCTGTGGCGGAGGCAGTGCGATGCTGGCCTCAGCCCCCAGCTCAAAGCTGCCGAACCGGAACCAGCCCGGTTGCCCGGCAACGTACACCCCGTCGTTGAGAACACTCGTCTGCGCTCGGCTGCCGAACCGGATGTTCCGGCCCGGCACGATCCGCAGGTGCCTGACGCCGATTATCTCCCCTTCCCACTTCAGCGCCACCTCGCCCACGCCGAGGACGTAGACGAGAGGCGAGAGGTAGATCCGAGAGTGGCGGTCGATCCACAAGTTGAGCGGGGTCTTGGTGACGGTCTGGGTTTCCTCGATTTTCGCCGTGTGGTTGACGTGGAGATGAAGCCGGCCCGAGCGGTCGCCGAAGACCTTGACGACGGTCAGGTTCACCTGCTGGCCGGCGACGAGGTGGATGGAGGCGTTGTTGGTGAGGTGGAGCTCGTGGAAGTGGTGCTCTCGGCGACCCGGGTCGTCCAGGGTGTAGTACTGGTCCCAGTGCTGCTCGGAGTTGTCCAGGTACAGCTTCCTGTACGGGAAACCGTAGCGAGTCTCTTCCACGTACACGGACCCGGGGCCCCCGCTGGAGAGGTAGGGCTGAGTTCCGACGCCGCCTCTGGCCGTCAGCTTGCCGCTGAAGTGGTTAGCCGCCTTGGTGTGCACTGCTATCCTGCCGCCGGAACCTCCGGTGACACCAGCGCCCCCTGTGGCCGACACGGTTCCGTACCCTTCGAAGACGTCCGCTCGGATGAGGACGCTGCCTCCGCTGCCGCCGCCAGAGCTTGTGCTGCCGGCAGAGGCGTCAGCGAGAACGCTGCCGTCGATGAAAGCTCTTCTGCCGACGAGGAAGTCGATGACTCCGCCGCCCAACCCTCCGATCGTGGAGCTGCTGTTCCCGCCTCGGCTTCCCCTCTGTTCTGGGAATCGCAAACTGCCGTAGTAGCTTCCGCCGGCGTTGACCGGGGTGTTGTCGCTGTTGTAAATTCCACCGCCGTGACTGGCATGACCCGCTCCTGTTCCGCAACACGACGTTGCCACGGTAACGCCTTCACCTTCCGACGAATCCAGCAGGTCGCGTGACCTGTTCGTGGCCGCCACGGTGACTGTGGCTCCGGCCTCCACGTTGACCTGACTGGCTTTCAGGTAAACGCTTTCGGCGTAAACGGCGGCTTGGTATCTCACGTCAACGTAGCCGATCTCGGCGCGCATGGCGACGTCCGGCGCGAACTCCATGGCGGAACTTCCCCGGAGGTCCAGCGTCCCGAACTTGATGTTCCCTGGCTTGTCCACGTACAGGTAGGTGCCGTTCTGAAGGTAGGCCGTGTGCGCCGCGGCGCCCAGGTACACCGACTTGTCCTGCCCCACCACGAACAGGGACACCCCGGTCAGTCGCCCGAACCACCGTACGGCGTGGCTGTGGTCGCCGTAGACGTAGGTGTAGGCCGGAACGATCAGCTCGCCGCCCTCGTCCACCACGAAGTTGATGCCGGAAGTGAACGCCTTAAGGCGTGACTCTTCGTGCTCCGCCGTCATGGTCTGCTGGTCGTGCAGGTGGATGAGCCCTGTCCTGTCGCCTCGGAGCACGCGCGCGTCAACGCTCGTGGGCACTGACGTCACGAAATGCAGAGAGGCCTGCCGGAGGACCTCCACCTCGTCGAACGCGAAGTCGGTGACGTCGGCCCCTTCCTCCACCGTGGCGTAGCGGTTGGTAGGCCCGCCCAGGTTGTTGAGGAGCAGTCGGTGGCGGTCAAAGCCCTTCACCACGTCCTTGATGTAGACGGTGCCGGCGGCGCCGGTGTTGGCAGGGTTGTCTGCCGCCTTGCTGAAGGCCAGGTAAGAGCCGAAGTAGGTGTTCTGGGTCTTGATGTGAAGGGCGATTCTGCCGGCGGATCCGGATCCACTGTTGCCTAAAGGAAACAACATTAACAACAAAACTGTTAAAGACAATCGCCTCCTTCGTCTTTATTTGGTTCCTTGTTTTGTTTCCACCCCCACCTCTGCTTCCATCAAGTAGCAAGAATGCTGTTTGAATTCTGAAGGGTAAATAGGGTGACAGTGAGTGAGTTAGCGAGTGCGAATGCGAGTGAGAGCGTGTGAATGTGTGTGGTGGTGGGGATGGGGGTCTGCGTGTGTACGTTTTTGTTTGCGTTGTGTATGTGTGGGTGTGTCGGTGGGTGTTAACGTTAACTTCTACAACTGTAATTGAGCAATGTAATATTTTGTGTTTTACATTTAAAATGACAGCTCATTCACATGTACTTTCTTCCACTGCTTCATGAAACAATTCCATCCACAACCCATTTGAATAATTTCCTTCCTCAGTTCCCCCCTCTCTCTCTCTCTCTCTCTCTCTCTGTCCCTCTCTCTCTCTCTCCCTCCCTCCTTCCCTCCCCCCTCCCTCTCCCTCCCTCTCTCTTGTCTGTCTGTCTGTCTTTCTGTTCTGTCTGTCTGTCTGTCTGTCTGTCTGTCTGTCTCGTCCATCCATACAATATTAAAACTGAATCATAAAAGCCGTATTACAATACACAGGACTAGATACAAATCAATGAGCCCGACTTTTCCAAACAGTCCACCGACAAGAGGCAAGCGAGCATGTTCCGTCCCCTTACCTTTTCCTGCACCACCAACCGAAGAGATGGTTCCGTAGCCATCGATGAAGTAAGTCTCGATCAGGATGCTGCCTCCGCTTCCGCCGCCGTAGCTGCTGGCGCTGCCGTTGACGGAGATGTCCCCGTCGTTGATGAGGGTGCTGCCCACCTTCAGGTACATCTTGCCCCCACCCCGTCCTCCGCCAGTAGGGTTGGCCTTGCTGCCGGGCCTGTTCGGTCTGTAGAGGGAGCCGTAGTAACGGCCGGTGCTGGACCCACCCGTTCCGGAACCGCCTTGCCCTCCATGGCCAGCTCCAGCGCACGTTGTGGCGCCCGACGTGCACGACACCGAACCGACCGTGACGTCGATGGTGTCCGAGCTTTGTCGGTCAGCGGCAGCGCTGGACAGGACAGCTTCCAGCTCAAGGTCGAGGTTGGAGCAGGAGAGGTTGACGTAGTCTGCTCGGAGTGCGGAGGCAAACTTGAGACTGATCTCCCCGACGACCATCTCCGCGCCGGTGTTGGGGTCGTAGTCCACGGAGCTTCCTGGGTCCAGCTGCAGCGTTCCGAAGGTCACCTTGGCCTGGGTGCTCATGTCAGTCGCCTGGAACGGGACGATCTGCGCGTCCTTGCCTATCCGAGCGTGACGGCTGGGGCCAACGACCATGTTGATCACGCCGCGAAGAACCCCATTCAGATCCAGAGCCGTGGGCGCCAAGCCCAGAACGGTGACCGTTTCGGACAGGATGAACTCCCCTCCGTTGTGCAGCTCCAGGTTGATGTCCAGCTTGGAGTGGGTCAGGTTGCCATAGCGATACCTCTCCAGCGTCCCTTTGTGGTTGGACTGCATGCGGATGAGTCCGGTGCCATCGCCGTTGACCTTGCGGATGTTCAGTGTCTTCTGACGGTTGTCGGCGCTCAGCTGAAGCTTGGCGTAGTCCTTCAGGGTCATGGCGTCAAAGGCAAGGTCATTGCTGCTCTCGTTGAGCGTCAGGTAGAACACCTGTTGTCAGGAAACCAAGATGCGTTATAAGCAACGCGTGTGCATTTCAGTAACGCAAATGGAGTTCAGGTCAGTGTTAAATTGAAAACCCAAACTCAAGCTCAAGCATAAACAGACAAACTAGAATTATGAGCAAAATGTGTTCCTTTTTTGTAACGTAATGGAGTACAAATCGGTGATAAACTGAAAACTCAAATTCAAACTCAAGCATAAACAGACAAACTAGAATTATGAGCATCATATGTTCATTTTCTAACGCAAATGGAGTAGGCTTACAAGTCAGTGATAAACTGAAAACATAAACTCAAGCATAAACAAACTAGAATTATGAGCAACATGTTTTCATTTTCTAACGCAAATGGAATCCAAGTCAGCAATTCACTAAAACAGTCAGATCTGATCCTTTCTCCAGCTAGAACAGGTCTATCCTACTCACTGAGAAAACCATGGACAAAAATTAAGTCATCCGAATGACATATTACATGTCTGTAGCAAGCGTAGTTGTGTGAATATTTTGGTTACGCTTCTTTCCAAAAGAACTCCGATCAAAAGAAAAAATGTGTAAAAACAAAATGTTAATGCAGCTATTTTGTTCTTCTTTCATCTTGTTTTTCTTCGTCTTTTTGTTGTTGTTGCTTTGGTTTGTTTGTTTGAGTGCGTACGCGCGCGCGCGCGCGCGCGCGCGCGTGTGTGTGTGTGTGTGTGTGTGTGTGTGTGTGTGTGTGTGTGTGTGTGTGTGTGTGTGTGTGTGTGTGTGTGTGTGTGTGTGTGTACACGGGTGCGAGGGAAGATATTCTGGGGGGTGGAGGGGAAGGAGAGAAGGAGGCAGGATGATTATCAGATGATAAAAGACCATACAATTTTACTTTAGGTATTCTTTACCTGCTAAATGCATTCAGTTATTATGTTTGAGCTATATCATAACATCTGAAAGAACTGTTTACTACACCAATGAAACACCTACTGACAAAAAGCCCCCCCCCCCCCCCCCAACACCAAAAACACACACACACACACACACAACAACAACAACAACAGCAACACAAAACAAAACACTCACACACATACAACAACAACAACTACAACAACAACTCGTCCACAGCAACAGCCATCATTAACTGCAACTCGTAACTCGTGCTTCGTCATAGAACCAGCACCTTAACTTTTGACCGACACCAGCACCATACCTGTTGGCCTCCAGTGTTGTCCACGACGAGGCTCTCTACAAAGTTGTCGTCGTTGTCGCCGGTTTTGATGTAGACTGAACCCGGACCTCCTGCCAGGTTGGCCGCTCTGGACGATGTGACCACCCCACCGTGACTGGAGTAGGTGCCACTGAACAGGCTGCGACCTGGAACCATAAGGTAGATGCACAATGACTGGCTGTACGGTGTGACCACCGTACCGTGACTAGCAGGATATCACCTGAAACCGCAAAGAGAGGTAGAATACCCCTAAAACACAATCCACACGGAAGATAACAACAAAACAAAACAACAACAAAAAAGCGACGCTACCTGTGTACGCAGCAATACGGCCCCCGCTACCGGCCCCAGAGTCTGTGCCGACGGTGTCGCCTCCGGTAGCCTTGACCTTGCCGAATCCCTTGAGCATGTCGCGCACCTTGAGCAGGACGCTGCCGCCAGCTCCGCCTCCTCCAGAGCCGGGAGAGCTGGCTCCGCTGGCGTCCAGGACCCCGTCCAGCACCACCTCATCTGCCTGCAGAAAGACAACCCCTCCACCTGGGACCACGCCCCCGCTAAACCCCCCGGGGCTCCCGGGTTCGTAGATGGACCCGAAGGGCTCGGCGGCCACGCTGAGGTCCTGCCCCTGCCCCACGCCTCCTTCAGAAGCGTGAGCCCCGCCGTTGCTGCGCGAGGCGTTGGCCGTGGGCGGGATGTGGAGTCCGGAGCTCTTCCCGCTGACGTCCAGGCGAGCTTCGCGCTGGAGGATGACGGTGCCGGCACGCACGTCGATGTTCTCGGCCGTGAGGGTCACGAAGCGCTTCATCTCGAAGAGGCCGGCGCGCAGGCACAGGTCTGCCTCCGGCTCGAACCTGGAGCCGTGTTTCAGGGCCAGCAGGCCCAGCAGGTAGCAGCCCGGGTCGCTGGTGGGTCGGTACGCGCCCTGCTCGAAGGACCCCGTCTGCGACGTCGTCTTCAGCTGAACCAGCGCGTCCTCCTCCAGGACCAGGTTGTTGAAGGTCACCAGCCCGCCGAGGACCAACGAGGTTCCGTCCACGGTGAGGTTAAGGGGCACGTGCAGCGTGGCGCTGCGAGACACGTTGAGGTTGACTGTGGTGAAGAGCGACCCCTGGAGGCCTTCCGTGATCTGGGCACGCAGGGTCTGGGACGGCCGCACGTGCAGCCAGCCCGTCTTGTCCCCGTGCAGCTGTTTCACTCGCAGCTCTGTGGAATCGGCCGGCGCTCCAAATTCCATGTGGGCGTAACCTATGACGCGGGGGAAAAAGGGGGAATTAAAAAAAGGAAAAAAAAGAAGAAGAATAAAACTATTAAGGTCATAACACACATGAAAAACGTGCACAAGCACACATATGCATGCATACATCTGTACACACACACACACACACACACACACACACACACACACACACACACACACACACACACACACACACACACACACACACACACACACACCATAAAGACAACTCAGAAACTCTCCCTCACGCACAAGATAAGATTTATAATAAAGTACAAACAACTGCAATTTGCATATTACATAACTGTGTTAATTTTTCTAAATGGTTATTGCACCTGTAAAAATCAGCATACATTTTACATGTACAATGGAGTCAGAAAATAATTGCAAGTACATCTTCCATATCTGTTTTGAGTTCGCAGACAAACTCAAGCCACACCATTAATCACTTAAAAAAATATACAAGACAACCAGTGTGTTCCGCATCTCACCAGAGACGTTGATAGTATCACAGTCAAAGTGAATCAAATCAGTAGTCACAATAAAGCCTATAAGCCAGTCAGTTTATTCCACATCTCACCAGTGACGTTGACGGCGTCAGTCAAACTCCAGTCAAATCAATAGTCATAAAAAAGCCCACAAGCTAACCAGTACATTCTACATCTCACCAGTAACGTTGGCAGTGTCAGTCAAACTCCAGTCAAAACAGCAGTCATAACAAAGCCTACAAGCCAACCAGTATGTTCCACATCTCACCAATGACGTTGGCAGCGTCACAATTAAACTACAATCAAATAAGTAGTCACAATAAAGCCTAAAAAAACAACCAGTATGTTCTAGATCCTACCAGTGACAAAGTCATAGTCAAACTGATGCCAAATCCGTAGTTAAATCTCACCAGTGACGTTGACAGTGTCATAGTCAAACTCCGGTCCACCAGCCCCGGTGACCTGTGTGCGGGTCTGCTCCTGGCTGCTGTCACTCAAGTCGCCAGTCACCAGGAGGGTGTGGCCAGAAGCCCCGCCCAGCAACACCTT
Source organism: Alviniconcha strummeri (assembly GCA_963584105.1). Lineage (NCBI taxonomy): Eukaryota > Metazoa > Mollusca > Gastropoda > Provannidae > Alviniconcha > Alviniconcha strummeri. The sequence goes on from OY757556.1 coordinate 12,481,255, forward strand.
GTCATTGATGTAGATGGTGCCTGGCCCTGCCTTGATGTGAGGCTGACTGGCACCGCCTCCTGCCCCGAAGGCCGTCATGGTGCCGAGAAAACCAAAGCTGCAGGCAAAGAAACGGCAACAACACTTGAAGTAAACATGCTAACAACTGTGTTGCTTAATTTCGTTTGCAGTTCACTCGATTCAACAGTTAGAGAGAGAGATTGTGGCAAGCACTTAAGGAAGGAGAATGGGGGTGGGGGAGGTGGGTGGCCGGAGGACAGTAACGGGGTGTAGTAACATGCATAATGGGGTGGAATTTGGAGGGAGGAGGGAGGAGGAAGGTTCTACTCTGAGTGTGTGTGTGTGTGTGTGTGTGTGTGTGTGTGTGTGTGTGTGTGTTTGTGTGTGTGCGCGTACGTGCGTACATGCGTGTGTGCATTAGTACAAGTATGCTTATGCACATTCATGTGTGTACAGTTAATGTCCCATCCAACATTCACCGAAGAAGCAGTTCGTCTCCATAAACCTCCCTAAGGAAAAAGGCCCCAGTACCTGGCAGATACACCTCAATGTTTTGTCAGAGTCCCATTTTCACGCTAAAGCTAAGCTATACTCCAATTTGAAATACACTAAGATCTTCTGAAGATAAACCCACGAAAGACAAAATTCGGCTGAAAAATATTAACAAAAGCATAATAGATGATCTGTATTTATTTTATTTTTTCTTCCTTTTTTCCTTTCAATGCTGCTTTACGTCCACAAAAACCATAAGGCTTATTAGGGATGGGGTGCCAAAGACGGCCACCTCGACTTCCACACATCTCCCGAGCTCTGTTCTTTCCTTGTATCATTTTCTTCCCTTAAGGCAGTTTTAACTGGAAGGAGTAATAATACTGGTGGTTTCTCAGACAACTAGCCTTAAAGAATTTCTATTTGTAGCCAACAAACGCACCTCCAAATCAGGCAGACAACTGCTGTTTAGCTGAAGCCCTTTCAGATTAAACACTCAAGCAAAAATATCCTGAAAGAGTGGTCCTCGCTGTACATGTACGGTTCATTTACAAGTGCACGTATGAAGAAATATTTTAACAATAACAAAAGGGGAGGTGGGGGTTGCTTTTTAAAGGGAAGAAGGGGGGTGGGGTGTCTTTGGTGTGTGCATGAAAGTATGAAGAAGGGAACATTTTCAGAAAGGTTCCCTCAAACACCAAACACTCTTTGGGACTTAACGACACTATAAAAGTACATGTATGTGAACAAGCGCGTTGAGCTCGCTCAGCGGTGAATAGCGCTATATAAAATTTATGTCTTCTTCTTCTTCTTCTGCTTCTTCTTCTTCTTCTTCTTCTAAAAGACAGTCAAATGACAATGATCACTTAATGTGTACCTTTCTCCAACAGTCAAGACCATGCGCCCGCCGGCACCACCGCCTCCTGTCGCGTTTCCTTCCCCGCCATTGGCTGTGATCTGACCGTGACCCACCATGACCCGAGTGTCAATGAGGATGGTGCCGCCACTTCCGCCTCCGGCGCCTTGCGCTGTGCCGGCCTCTCCGTTCACTTCTATCTCACCTGTGTGGACATGCATCAACAATTCTGAGTAAGGGGTGCAGTTTTGTGTTTGTTTGTGTGTGTGTGTGTGTGTGTGTGTGTGTGTGAGAGAGAGAGAGAGAGAGAGAGAGAGAGAGAGAGAGAGAGAGAGAGAGAGAGAGAGAGAGAGAGAGAGAGAGAGAGAGAGAGAGAGAGAGAGAGAGAACGTATAACAACAGTCCAAGCATGTCCTGGTTGAAAAAAAACATAATCCAAATTTTCGCCCACGAGGGTTTTCTCAAAGCTTGCCCGTTCGGATGGCTTCCTACTACACGCGATTAGAATGATAAAATACGTCATATCTTATGCGTCATATATATATGGCTATAATTAGTAACTGGATTTCTACGTCCTTCAAACCGCACTGGTCACCAGAGGGTGATTAGACTCTGTCACGAACAAACGCACATTTGAAAGCAAACTCTTTTCAAAATTAGTTAGAGCCTTTCTTAAGTCAAATCTACAAAATCAACCCCATACACAACTATAAAACAAAACATGCCCACGCAAACATCAACCAACACAAATTCTCAAAGGGTCAGTCCCTCCAGTATCACTTTTTTTACATAAAAAAAACATACTGGTAAGCAGAGGGACCTCGGTTCGATACCGCTTCGGCCCTCCTTTCACTTCAAAAGTTGTGGTCTGTGGACACTGTCTTGTGACTTTGTCCCTCTCCATTACGAAACATTAAAATGGCTCTCATCGCTGCCCATCTTATGCAGAAGTCATTCTGGTGGTGACAGTGTAGCGATAGGTATCCGTACCCCCCTTCTTCCCGTCCCTAATAAGCCTTATGGTTTCTGTGGACGTTAAGCACCATGTTTGCTAAAAGTAATAGGCTGGGCCTTCCTGGTATCATCAACCATTCCGTCTGATTTATCGATATCAGATCAAAGAAAAACTACATATTAGAAGATAAAAACAGGACTAGATAGAAGCACAAAAATACCATATATATTTGTTTTTTTTCTTTTTCTTTCAACTATATGAAAATGAGCTCATCGCCTATATGCAGCAAGCTTGTTGATGAGCCTGTAACTATTCATTGTATCTTTATTTTGTCTTTGAATAAATTCTTGTTTAAACCAAGAACAAGAAAGGAGACAGGAAAGGGAGGCGGGGGGTCAAACCGTAGCCCAGAGATTTCAGACAGGAGAAGGGACATCCTGCAGACATCCCCGGCCTCATTTTAGGGGTTTTGCTACAGAGACGTGCCACTCGGAAGACAGAGTACAGCAGCACTCACCCTCCAGGAGCAGCATCCTGTTGACGGTCAGGTTGAGAAGTCCACCGCCGTTACCTCCCCTTCCTAAGGCGGAGCTGCCACCCCCGCTGCCTGGTTCGGTGACGTGTCGGGTGGAACCGTAGGCTGAACCACCCGTCAGAACCGTACTCGTGCCCGTTGCGTGACCGCCCGCTGAGCCGTAACCCGCACCCGTGCCTTGGCTGGTACCCTGAGCAAACCACCCGATGGCAGGTCTTTTATCTCAGGTATTGAGGCAGGTCAATTTAGTGGGTCAGTTGTAGGTCTTGTATCTCAGGTATCTCAGTCTCGGGTATAGATCAGTAAAAACAGTAAGACGAAATGCTCAAGCAAAACATATTCAAATTTGACTGCTGTATATATAATCTGGTTGGCCGGGCGTCACTAACACATCAAGTTACTTACTTACTAAATAACACAGACCCATGATGCAGGAGCAAAAGGTGTTGGTGATTCTGAATCTCTCTACATCCCCCTACTCCCACCCCCACCCCTTTCTCTCTCTCTCTCTCTCTCTCTCACTCACTCACTCACTCAAACACACACACACACACACACACACACACACACACACACACACACACACACACACACAGAGGAGAGAGAGAGAGAGAGAGAGAGAGAGAGAGAGAGAGAGAGAGAGAGAGAGAGAGAGAGAGAGAGAGAGAGAGAGAGAGAGAGAGAGAGAGAGAGAGAGAGAGAGACAGACAGACAGACAGACAGACAGAGACAGAGACAGACAGACAGAGACAGAGACAGAGACAGAGAGA
>OY757556.1:12489859-12499859 GCA_963584105.1 Alviniconcha strummeri
GTGAGTGCGTGTTGGATTAAGTGATGAGAAAGATGATGCATGAAGTGTTGTAGTAACTAAGTAAGATTAACAAGTGAAGTTAATCTGGAATGGCAAAGAGAAGTCAGAGAAATGTGAGTTAGAAAAAGCCATCTGAACAGCGGATTTAAAAAAAAAAATTTTTTTTATCAAAATATTTATGAAAGACACTTTTTGTTTCTCTCTTTTTATCTTCAGCGTTGATAATTTTCTTTCCTTGTTTGATCTCTGTGTGCAAAACGAAAGCAAAGCAACTAAAAACAAAAATAAAACAGAAAAGCAACAAAATGACAAGCACGCGCGCGCAGATACACGCACACACATGCACGCACGCACGCACGAACGCACGCATGCACAAACACAAGCATCCCCCCCCCCCCCACACACACACACACATCTCACCGGCAGAAGCATTTGACAAATCAGCCAAGCCTTGTCCTGTCACAGAGATGTCAGCATTGTCATGGATGGTCACACTGTCCGCTATGAGATGCAGCCGCGCTGTTTCTGCCGACACTTTAATCACCGATGCCGGCAGCATCTCCAGGCTGTCAGCCGTCAGGGTGACGTTGGGCTGAGTGAAGTTCAGCACCACACCGTACCCCAGGGTCAGATTAGAGAACTTCACGGACTGCGAGTCTCCGTCATCGGGCACCAAAACGTTCAGCACAGCCTGGTCGTCGAGCTGAATGGCATTGGCTGTGTAGTCTTTGGACTTCATGAGGAAATCTCCAGACCTGCCGATGCGAAGGGTGCCCGACTCCACCCGTCCTTCAAGGTCCAGGGTGGGAGCCTCTCCGGAAACGTACAGATCCTTCCCAGGGTGCGTCAGGACCGAGTTTGGACCAACGTGGAAGCTGCACCGAGAGCCTTGCAGAGGGTCTTGGAAGTTTTGCACCTGCAGTTGTGTGGCACCGATCACCGTGACCATGCCCGTTCCATCACATTCCAGAGTCTCGACCTGTTGGGACAGATAGCAGTGACAGCTTGTTTCCTCGCCACAACATGGTTTCTATCGCCTTGCCTGTTCCACAAAAGCTACAACGGATTCCCTCATCACAACATGATTACTATCACCTTGCTTGTCCCGTTACAGTGGCAACTCTTTCCTTCATCACAACATGGCCACTATCACTTTGATTGTCCCATCACAGTAATAACTCATTCCCTCATCACATAATGCTTATTATCACCTTGACTGTCCCATCACAGTGACAACTCATTCCCTCATCACAACATGGCTACTATCACCTGGCATGTTTCGTCACAGTGACAACTCATTCCCTAATCACAACATGGCTACTATCACTTTGCATGTTCCTTCACAGTAACAACGAGTTCCCTCGCTACAACATGGATACCATCACTTTGCCTGTTCCATCACAATAATAACTGGTACCCTGACCACAACATGGGTACTATCACCTTGCCTGTCCCGTCACAGTAACAGCCTATTCCCTCACCATAATATAGTTACTATCAGGTAACGGCTGATTCCGTCACCACAACCTGGTTACTGTCATCTTGTTTATTCCGTTACACCCCGGAGTCTCTGCATTTTGGGACAGATAGCTGTGGCAACTGATTCCCACACCACAACAAGATTACCGCCATCTTACCCGTACTTGTCACACTGCAGTCGCCCTGATGTAACCGTAATTCTTGACTGGGCGTAAAACACCAAGTTACTTGCTTGACACACTGCAGTTTGAAACGGACGGCAGCATTTACAACAGTTCCCCACCGACTCACCACATCATCATTATTAATCACCTTACCTGCTTCGCTGTGCGCCAGAGCCTCCAACCGTTCGAATGCACGTGACCACACTGAACCACACAAACTGCACCGGCTGTATACTCACATTCAAGTTGGAAGCGACGCGGACTTGAGCTCCATCAAGAACTCTGAGCGTTGTCAGCGTGCGAGGCAAACCGTTGGCGTCAGTCAAGTGGACAGGTATGGTACTGGCCCCTGACAATGTCAGCGATTTTGACCTTCCTCCGGCCTCTGGGCGACTGATGTACACGGTGCCTGCAATCCATCGGGTAACAGCGATATGAATTTCCGCAGGATTTAAAACAACAAAGTTTACATCTTGTTTTACATTTGTTTTTGACTGAGTCGATTTTTGTCTTCTTGTTTTTTGAGTGAAACATGTTGCAGACATATTAGTTCCGTTGTTGAATAAGAGCTATAACAAATGACATCGCATTTTTGAGACGAGCATTATTTCTTACACGTCATTTACGTGCAAATAACGGAACCATCCCAGTAAACATGCCGGATTCGATTCGCATCCGGTCCGGATGGGCTTGGCAGCATTGGCCAGAAGCGGGCCGGATGATTCTTGCTCATCGGACCGGATCCGTTTGGCCAAACCCTGACACAGTTAGCTAGAACTAAATCGGATCCGGGCTGGTTTTGCACAGTACTATCCGGGACGTCTGTGGAAGAACGGAACCGAGTCTGAAAGTGGGAAACTGGTAGCGGGCCGGTTGCGTCCTGCCAGAAACCGGACCTGGTTATTCCTGTACACCAGCTTGCTTCCAGACCAGATGCATTTGTTCAAACCTTGACCAGGCCGTCCAGATCGGATCCGGGCCGGTTTTGCACAGTACGGTCTATGCCTTCTTCAGAAAAACGGAACTGAAACGGATGCGGGAAGTTGGATCTGGTATATACGATCCGGGCCGATTCTGACTGCACGCTGGCCGTAATGGCCATAACTGGCTGTAACCAAAACGCTTCCGGATCGGATCCAGCATGTTTACTGGGATTCCCTCAAAACATTTAAAGTCCAAACTAGTCTTTGTTTGAAAGTATACGCATACATTTACAACAGCAACGAAACATGCATGGGATAAGCGCGCGCGCGCACACACGCATGCACGCACACACACACACACACACACACACACACACACACACACACACACACACACACACACACACACACACACACACACACATACATACCAGACTCTCACTATTTCTCTCTCTCTCTCTCTCTCTCTCTCTCTCTCTCTCTCTCTCTCTCTCTCTCTCTCTCCCTATCTATCTATTGATCTATCTTATCTATTTCTCACCTGAAGCAGCTGTTTCGCCAGACAGCTGACCACCAGCTGCATCCAAGGAGCCAGCAAAGTTGTAGTGCCCGTTGTCAGGGACGATAACCGCTATACGGCCCCCTCCTCCCCCTCCGGACCCGCCCTTTGCCCTCAGAGTGCCTCGGCCAATCAGCTCCTTCGTTTCAATGAACAAACCGCCACCACTGCCACCTGGAGGGAAAGAAGACGAGCGCCGATCAGTACAGGTTCTTTGGTGTTCCAGGGCACTGTACTGGGCAATGTTTGTATTGTTCTATTAGTGTAGACAAGTTAACCGTACCATTATGTTGTGTATGGGCAATTATATACTCGTGTGTGCAGGTGCTTCGATGTGTGTGTGTGTGTGTGTGTGTGTGTGTGTGTGTGTGTGTGTGTGTGTGTGTGTGTGTGTGTGTGTGTGTGTGTGTGTGTGTGTGTGTGTGTGCGTGCGATGTATTAGCTTAGAAGGATTTCTCCGGACACGATTTTGTGCTGTATAAATACAATTATTATTACGATACTTGGTTGGTGAAGCGAACAGGTTAAACTGCCTCACTCAAAATACATCAGTAATTTAAAAATAAATAAAAGTAGTCCATACAGTCTATCTACACAAATCACAAGCAGTACAAAAAGGTATTTCATGTTCTGGCACCAGTCTGGATTTTTTCCATCTGTTCCGACAACAAAAGTGTAGAAAACAAAAACCCACATGCAACGACAAGTCTTTTAAACCATACCTCAGCAAAGACCTTTAAAAACAACTTTTTCATTTAGTCTTTTCGCATAAGTGATATTAGACTGATCTTATGGCTATCAAGATAACCGTGACCAAAAAGGCAAATTTTCATTTAATTCATTTATTATGTATAATAAAGTTCTTTTGTATTTGTATAACAACATATGTCAATAAATTACAGCAAAACAGTAAAACCAAAAATAACAACAATAAATCCAAAACATGGGATGACCAGCACTTCCGCCCCTCACCTCCATTTCCGCTGACGTCAACGAGTCCGTCAATCCTGGCTCGTACGCTGACCTCCAGGTGCAGCTGCCCTCCTCCTCTGCCGCTCGATTCCGTTGCCTGGTAACCGCTGCCTCCGTATTTCCTCGGGGCCGTCATGTTCCCGAACACGGCGTACCGGCCGATGGGGTTTCCGGCTCCTGTCCCTCCGTAGGAACCCCCCATAGAGCCGGAGGTGGCCGCCCCTTCCCCGCTGTTCATGTGCCCAGTCCCCACGCCTGTCAGAGTCGCTCCGGCCTTCACCTCCAAGGTGTTCGCGTGGATCAGCGTTCTCTCGGTTCCTGTGCTGTCTCCTTGGAGAATGAGCGTGGCGCCGGACTCCAGCGTCAGGTCGGTGAAGACGTGTTCGCCCGCAGGGAGCTCGCACTGCTGACCTTTGTACAGGTGAAGCGACGCTGCCGGGATGCATGTGACGTTGGGCAGCGGGCTCTGGGTCGGTTCGATCAGCGTCTGGTTGGCCCCCGAGGAGACGGCGATCTCGCTGGGCAGGGAGAAGTCGGAGGTCTTGTTGATGTAGGTGAGGTGAAGGGTCAGCGTCCCGCTGCCGTCGCACCGCGAGGACGTGGCCACGCCCCCGCCGCGAGCGGCCAGCGAGTGGAGGGTCAACGTCCCGTGCGCCGAGTTGTCGCCCCTGGCCCCGCTGAAGGCCGGGTAGGCCGCTTTGAAAACGCCACCTTGCTGCACGTCGATGTCCTTAGTCCGGACCGCCAGGCCCCCGCAGAGCTCCAGCGTGGTCCCTTTCTCTATCACCACCATCTCGGGCAGGTCCAGCAACCCGCCTGTAGCCACGAACAGCGTGGTGTTGAGCGAGGCGGTGTCCGAGCGGATGCTGGACTGGGTGAGGATGGACAGCTCCACTCCGCTGTCCACCTGCACGGAGGCCGTGAGGCTGCCCGTTACCATGCCGACACGCACGATCATGGGGGTCTGGGAGGCCTGGCGAGGGTGGAAGGCGGCGGTGGGGGACCCCGTGAGGTGCAGCTCGTCGAACTCGGCCAGAATCTCGTCGTCAGGGAGCACGAGGCGTGTCACCTGAGTGGCTGGCGAGGACTGGGACACCATGACCTGGAAACAACAGGACAAAGAACGTTCAGATCAGAAGGCTTCGCTTACAATGCAAGTTTATATATACATAATTCATTGAGGCCAAACATGTCCTTCTGTTGCGTAAATATTGACAGAACAACAAAATACAAAGCTCCGAGTTAGAAACATGTGCACATTCTTTTACGCTTTTTATACTAACTTGCATCTTCGATTGGTGCCCCGGCCCTTTAGCCCTGATATAAGCCTGACCTTGACTGGGCTCAAAACATCAACTAATTTTTCTTCTTCCTTTTGATTTACAGCCTTTTCACATTAGTGATATTAGGCTGACCTTACATATCAACTAAAAAGTATCAGAAAGTTTCACAAATTATAGAAATTATGTTAACAAAAACAAGGAAAAACTTATTTGCAGTCAATAAACAACCAGAATTATGTTAAAGAGCAAGGAAAAAAATATCTGCAGGCAACAATCATATATATATTTGTGTCTGTATCTTTACGGATAATCAGTTTCACTTGATGGCACTCCGATCAAAAATAATAAATAATAATAGCTCTTATAAAGCGCAATTTTGCAGCACGAGTTAAACTCATTGCGCTGTGCATGCAACTTGACAGAAACCACATTTGCTTACATTTCAAGAAACAGTACTTTAGTATATACCATAAACATAATCACCTGGCAAACAATAACTATTCATACATACACTTCCACCTACACAAGGAAAGACACATGCGCACGAATCCGAAAACCATCGCCCACTGAGATACGCATTACAGTTAGTAAATTGCCAATACTCTCTCCCTTTGAGTCTTTTTTCTTCTCCCGCCTCTTCCTGCCCCCCCCCCCCCCCCTGCCCCCCATGCCATATTGACATATACCGGTATCTCACCTTCTTGTAGACCTGGAAACCCCCCAACCACCACCTACTCCACCCCGCCTAGCTTCCCCGCTTGCCTCCCCACTCCCCACTTCCCTCCAAATGCCATATACCAGTATGTCGATCACCTTCCTGTAGACCCCCCCCCCACCCGCCACGCACCACCGGTATTTTACCTTCTTGTAGACCTGGACGCCCTCTACTCTCCCCTCTCCCACCTGGCTCTCACCCTGCCCCCCCCCCCTCCACCCCCGTGCCCTACACACACATCTCACCTTCCTGTAGATCTGGAACTCCTCCCCTCCCCTTCCCGCCTAGCTCTTATCCCCGCTTTTTCCTACCCCCCCCTCCCCCCATGCTTCCTGTGCACCTGGATCTACCCCCCCCCCAACGTGCCATACACCACCGGTATCTCACCTTCCTGTACACCTGGACGCCATCCCCCTTCCCCATGCCATACACCACCGGCATCTCAACTTCCTGTAGACCAGGACGCCCTCCCCCCACATGCCATACACCACCGGTGTCTCACCTTCCTGTACACCTGGACGCCATCCCCCTTCCCCATGCCATACACCACCGGCATCTCAACTTCCTGTAGACCAGGACGCCCTCCCCCCACATGCCATACACCACCGGTATCTCACCTTCCTGTACACCTGGACGCCATCTCCCTCCCCCGTGCCATACACCACCGGTATCTCACCTTCTTGTACACCTGGACGCCCTCCCCGGCCTCGTGGTAGACGACCCCTGAGGCGCCAGCGTTGTGAGAAGACGAGGACCCTCCGTTGACCTTGACCTTGCCGTGGACGCTGCCCGTGTGGTACTTGAGGGCCACGAGACCTCCGCCACCTCCCCCACCGAAGCTGGACCCGCTTCCTCCGTTTGCCTCAATGGAACCTTGTCAACAAGAAGCAGAACACAAATAGCTCTGGTGATTGGTCCACGGTATGTATATAGATATCTAGTCTACTTACTTTTGACGTGAAACTGCTCGGTAGAGAGGGGGGCACTTTGTGTATATTCACCTGAAACATGAAACTGCTCGGCAGAGAGGGAGGGACATTGTGTGTATTTATGAACGTGAAACTGCTCAGCAGAGAGAGAGAAGGACATTGTGTGTATTTATGAATATGAAACTACTTGGCAGAGAGAGAGAGGGACATTGTGTGTATTTATGAACGTGAAACTGCTTGACAGAGAGAGGAACACTGTGTGTATTTATGAACGTGAAACTGCTCGACAGAGAGAGGAACATTGCGTGTATTTATGAACGTGAAACTGCTCGGCAGAGAGAGAAGGACATTGTGTGTATTTATGAACGTGAAACTGCTCGGCAGAGAGAGAGGGACATGGTTTGTATTTATGAACGTGAAACTGCTCGGCAGAGAGAGGGAGGGACATTGTGTGTATGTATGAACGTCAAACTGCTCGACAGAGAGAGAAGGGTGTCTTTACCTGAAACGTGAAACTGCTCGGCAGAGAGAGAAACACTGCGTGTATTTATATGAAACGTGAAGCTATTAGGAACAGATGTGAATCGTATTTGAAATTAGTATGTGACAGAGAGGTGGACACAAAGGTGTAAACTCTGTGACCATGTACCGTGCCTGAGACACGTAAATCGCTAGTCAGATACGAGACGCTGACACTGTATGTACATATCTCTGAACACAGTACGTACTTACCTGAGATATATATTATGTAAATGTTAAACAGAGAGATGAAAACAGACGTGCGAACGCTGTATGTACATTGCCTGAGACACGCAAACCACTTGACAGAGGTGTTTTAATACTTACCCGAGATATATACCTGCTAGACAGTAAGTAAGTACCTTGCGGTTATATCAGGGCAAATGATAGACATGGGATATATGGGAACAGAGGTGTGAACACTGTTTGTAATTACCTTAGACACGTAGAGTGCCTGTCAGAAATGCTGTATGTACCAGAAATACGTAGCCGTTATATAGAAAGCTGGACACTGAGGTGCGTACACCGTGTGTATCTGACTCGAGTTAGCGAGTAACTGGGTTTTAACGCTGTCAACCGTGCAAGATCACCTCAAACCAATCTTATCACGAGACACGTAAATTGGTGGACACAGGCACTGACGCTGCATGCCTGTACGTATCTCTGAACACCGTATGCACGTACCTGAAACGTGTAACTGCTGGGCGGAGATTCGGATGCTGCCGCCTGATGCTCCGCCTGTGGTGACGTCCTTGTGGTACACAGCAGCTTCACCGCTGGGGAGTGAAAGTCGTGATCGTGTTAACCCAGTGATGCGAGACATGATGAAAGTCGTGTCAACCCAGTGATGCGAGACATGATGAAAGTCGTGTTAACCCAGTGATGCAAGACATGATAAAAGTCGTGTTAACCCAGTGACGCAAGAAATGATGAAAGTCGTGTTAACCCAGTGATGCAAGAAATGATGAAAGTCGTGTTAACCCAGTGACGCAAGAAATGATGAAAGTCGTGTTAACCCAGTGATGCAAGAAATGATGAAAGTCGTGTTAACCCAGTGATGCAAGACATGATAAAAGTCGTGTTAACCCAGTGACGCAAGAAATGATGAAAGTCGTGTTAACCCAGTGATGCAAGAAATGATGAAAGTCGTGTTAACCCAGTGACGCAAGAAATGATGAAAGTCGTGTTAACCCAGTGATGCAAGAAATGATGAAAGTCGTGTTAAACCAGCAAGACATGATGAAAGTCGTGTTAACTCAGTGATGCAAGAAATGATGAAATTCGTGTTAACCCAGTGATACAAGGAACGACGAGAAACCCCCATGGTCATACAGTACAAAGTGCACTGCTGTTGCCCCTTGATAAATTGTGCTAGCAAAGAACGTACAAGTACACAGTGACCGGTTCAAAGCTAACAGACATCAGAGGGTGACACAGATGCAGAAGCACAGACACTCGCACATGTACACGTATCCATATATGTACATCGCACGTGCAAACACACGCACGCATAAAAACACACATAAGCGCAGACACACAAGTTAGTTGTTGGATTTTAACGTCCCGTCGACCGTACAGGATCACCTTAGGTCGAACAGACAGACAGACAGACAGACAGACAGACAGACAGACACACACACACACACACACACACACACACACACACACACACACACACACACACACACACTCACGCACGCACGCATCCACGCAAGCGCACAAACGCACACATACACACAAACGCGCGTGCACACGCACATGCACACACACGCACGCGCACACACACACACGCACACACCCACGCTCGCACGCACACGCACACAAATACACACACACACACACACACACACACACACACACACACACACACACACACACACACACACACACACACTGTTGTCCGAATCATCAAAACACCACAGTGACTCACTTGGCCAGCAGCTGACCGTTGATGATGACCTTGGTGGCCTCAATGTCAAGGGCACCGCCGGGTCGGGTCAAACGTCCGCCTGACCCCACCGTTGCTGGGTTACGGAAGTCTCCATACACTGGCCCTACCGAGGTGGAGTTCGCGGTTGTGCCTCCTTCTCCTGAGTGGCTGCCGCCTGCGTTTCCACCACTGTAGCCTGTTTGGATGCAGCTGATGTGAGTCTTAATCACTCTTTCTTCTTCTCTGCCCTTCACCCCTCCCCCCAACCCCGCAACGCCATAATATAATTGTAATGGTTGACTGGGCGTTAAACACCAACTTACTTATCTGCTCCCCGACCCGCACCAACGCCCTGATATAACTATAATGATTGACTGGGCGGAAAACACCAACTTATTGATCTGCTCCCCGCCCTCCCCCCCCCCTCCACCCTTGCCCCACCCCACAACGCCCCTTCTCTCTCTTTGGTTGATGTTGTCCTTGTTCCTCTTTGCCTTTACACAATGGCCCGGTAATTTACTCTCTCG
>OY757556.1:12501990-12526515 GCA_963584105.1 Alviniconcha strummeri
GTATCTACCACACACAAAGGCAATCATTATACTCAGTACAGACGTATGAAACAAGAATTTCTGCTAGCGTTCTAAAACAAGATCGAACCACATAAAAGGTTCAAAAGAACGGTATTTATTAGGACAAGACAAAACCAGCAAATGTTCGGGATAATTCCCTGTGTCAAGCTACAAAACGACACTTAACCAACAGCTAAACAGTCAAAAACGATCAAAATGGGACGCAAAGCTAAACCACTTATCAAACTGTAGTCACTTATCTAAGTGTTTTAGCTTTTCGTCTCATTTTTCATCGTTTTTGACCGTTTAGCTGTCAAGTGTCGTTTTGTAGCTTGACAAAGGGGATTACCCCGAACATTTGCTGATTTTGTCTTGTCCTTATAAATAGCGTTCTTTTGAACCTTTATGTGTTTGTGTCTCAATACAGAAGACCTGGGGAACGATAAACACAGTACCATCGAGACGCGTTGTAGTGGCTGTGATGTTGATGTAACCTCCGCCGTGAGCGAGGATGGCGTCGTTCTTGCGGCTGGCGCTGCCGGGTAAGGCAGGGCGTCGGACGTCGTCGTAGTACAGACCCGCTTTCTGGGCGTCGGCGGTCACGCCTCCCTGTCCACCATGGCCTGCCCCACCACCAAACTCTCCCAGACCATCGTAGCCACGGCTCGACTGCAGCAAGGGGTCGTATAGTGTACTTAGTGAATAATTCAGATCACGACTAAGATTGCACATAGTGAACGATTGCGGTCACAACTAAGACAGCGCACAGTGCTATGATTACACACAGTCAGTAGCTGTGGTCACAACTAAGATTGAACACAGTGAATGGTCGAGGTCACAACTAAGATCGCACACACTGAGTAATTGTGCTCACAACTAAAACTGCCCACAGTGGGTGATTGAGGTTACAGATAAAGTTGCGCACAGTGAATACTTGTGGTCACAAATAATACTGATGACCCACACCCACATGATGACCTACACCCAACTGACGATCGTCATCCACCTGGTGTCCCACACCCACCTGGTGTCCCACACCCACCTGATGACCTACACCACCTGGTGCCCTACACCACCTGGTGTCCCACACCCACCTGATGACCTACAGCACCTGGTGCCCCACACCACCTGGTGCCCCACACCCACCTGGTGCCCCACACCACCTGGTGTCCCACACCCACCTGATGACCTACACCACCTGGTGCCCCACACCACCTGGTGCCCCACACCACCTAGTGCCCCACACCCACCTGCTGTCCCACACCTACAGGTTTTCCCACACCCACCTGCTGTCTCACATCCACCTGGTGTCCCACACCCACCGGGTGTCCCACACTCACCAGGTGTCCCACACCCACCTGATAACCCACACTCACCTGATGACCCACACCCACCTGATAACCCACACGCAATTGGCGATCCACACCCACCCGATGACCCACACACCCACCAGTCCTGATGACCCACACCCACAGATGACACCCACCCGACTGACGATCCACACCCACCCGATGACCCACACACCCACCTTTCCTGTAGCGGTGATGACACCAAAGTCGTTGAGCACCAGTTCCCCCACCACCAGCTCCAGCCTGTCCAGCTCCAGCACCCCGCCACTGTCCACCCGTAACTGCTGACCCACCAGCCTCAGGCCCCTCTCCTCACTGGCCACCGTCAACCGCCCTCCACCCTGAATGTGGATCGTGCCGAACTGCACCTCCGTCGTCAGGCTGCTGGACGAGTTGCCGAAGGGTCTATGGCGGAGAAGAACAAAGTGAGATGTTGCTGTGGGGTTGCTGTATTGAGGTCCCAGTGTTTAATTCATGAGTATTGTGGGGTTTGTCGATCGTATTGTCGTAGTATAATTATGCATTGTTGACCTGTTAATGTTGTTGTGAGTGTGTGTATGGTTACGAATGCTCTCAAAACCATGCCTCATTCCATGTATATTTTACTTGACATGTGGCAATAAAAATATACTCATTGAGTGAGTGATTGATTGACTCATTGATTGGTTGATTGACTGACTGATTGATATATAGATCATTGCTGATGGTGTTGTTGTAACTTAAGCTTTGTACAGTCAGTATGCGGGTGCCTCTGCGTGCGTGCGTGCGTGCGTGTGTGTGTGTTCGCGCGCGCGAGCGTGCATATACTTAGAAGAGAGTCTCCGGATAAGATTTTGCGCTTAATAACTACTGCTAGTTTTAGTAGGCAGTCTGTCTTACACGCCCCATGCTAGTTTTAGTAGGAGTTTATCTTTTTCGCCCCATGCTAGTTTCAGCAAGGAGTCTCTCTTAGTCTTAAACGCCCCATGGTTGTTTTAGTAGGGAGTCTCTCTTACACGTCCCATGCTAATTAGTGGGCAGGCCACACGTCTTCCTAGAAGTCCGACGAACGGCAGTGTTTTTCATGTATGGCCGTCTTTGCCGTACAAAACACACAGAAACACAGAAAGGCAGGCAATGCTACAGAAACTGGTAAAACATATTACATTTTTTTTAAATATACAAACCATTCACCAGACACCCACACAAAAATATATGGCCCTCGTGTGCCCAGCCCCAGCAACCCACCTCAAAATGACGTCCCCGTGGGGTGCGATGACCAGGTGGTCCACCCCGGTGAGGACACCCTGCATGTCCAGCGTGACGTTGTGCACAGTCAGGGTGCTGTCGGCTCGCATGACGGACCCGGGGTAGGACCTCACGCTGAACTGCAGCTCCGGAAAATCACGGGGTAGCTCCGCCGTTAGATCCTGCATGGGGCCCAGGTGGAACAGTCCGCTCTTGTCCCCGTCTGGTACACAATACCGTTCCACGCATCACTGGTGTTCTTGATGTTGATGACGAGTTAGTTAGTTAGTTAGTTGGGAGCTTTGAGCCTAGTCAACTACATGGGGTTAGACAGGGGTTAGCTAGTTGGTGATTTGAGTCCTGTCAACCACATCGAGTTATACCAGGGTTAGTTAGTTGGTGCTTTGAGCCCAGTCAACTACACAGGGTTATATCTGATGACAACGAGAATAAAAATGTCAGCATCATACAGTTCATCGACACACAGACACAAACACACACACACAACCACACACACACACACACACACACACACACACACACACACACACACACACACACACACACACACACACACACACACACACACACACACTCACACACACACACACAGAAACCCATTCTGGATTGTCTAATGATACTAAGCACATTAACATTAAAAGCCAAAGTGACCAAAGATACCACCACCAAGCCGTTCTTCGATCTCCCAAATCAATGAAGCGATATAAAAATCATCCTTACTTGCCAGGACAAAATTAATTCCAACACCATCCCACGCAACACGCACCTGTCTCATGGATGAGCACGGTCTGCTGGAAGGAATCCACGTTTCTACGATGGAGAGCCACCTCGGCACTTCCGGAGATCGTCACGGCCTTGAAGACGTGGGAATGGCCGCCAGCAGGGTCATACAGCCAGGTGTGGAAGCTGTGTTCACCGCGGTGAGTGTCGGAGAGGATGCCGAAATCGATGGTGGAGTTGAGCGGATGGCACGTGTCCTGGTTGTCTACCACCAGTTCAAAACCATTCTCGTTCACGTCCCGCCAGATGGCCGTCCCGGACCCGCCGCACTCGAAGCCGTTTCCGCCGCCCTGAGAGAGGACTTTGCCCTCGAAGTGGGAGCTGGAGTAGTAGATTGCTACGCGTCCTCCTCCTCCGCCCCCTCCGCGGCAAGATGTAGTCCCTTGCGGAACGGCACCTCCGCGCACAGACAGGACTCCGTCGCCTCTGAAGTTGTGGGTTTGAACCTTGATGCTTCCTCCTCCTCCGCCTCCTGCCCTTGACCCTGACCCTTGGTGACCCTCGCTCAGCAGCTGTCCGTCGATTCTGACGTTGGTGGCTTCCAGTTCTATCACTCCTCCTCCTCTTCCACCAGCATGTTCTCCCTGTGAGCACAATAAATAAATAGGTAAGTCAATAAATCCGTAAACAAACCAATTAATCCCTGCACACTGTACTAACAAATGTAGGCAGCCACTGAGCAAAAGATTTTTTAAATAACACGAAAACGTTTATTAATTTGTTGCTAAAACGATGACCGGCAAGGTTACCGAACTCATCGAAAACATAAAGCTTATTGCCACTAAATCGAAATGTTAGCAAATTCATTTCTAAAATGTAAATTCTCTGACAAATACATATACAAGTATACATTTCGCAAATGTTTTATTTTGTCATTTTAACAGTATCTTCAAGTGTAGATCTTTGGTACGTGCGAGTGCGTGTGTGTGTGCGTGTGTGTGTGTGTGTGTGTGTGTGTGTGTGTGTGTGTGTGTGTGTGTGTGTGTGTGTGTGTGTGTGTGTGTGTGTGTGTGTGTGTGTGTGTGTGTGTGTGTGTGTGTGTGTACGCGCGCATGCGTCCGTGCGTGTGCGCGCGTGTTTGGATGCTTTGCTGGGTTTAACTTTTAATCATGTTAGCTGACACATCCCATGTCATTTGCTTACGCTCGCATGCTTACCGCGCTTACTATAAAAACTGTCCTTGCTGTGAAATATGATGAATAGAGGATCTGAATCCCAATGCCTGTGACTGACACAATGGCTGTTTCCGTTTTCAGTCAACTTACAGGAGGAGAGGAGCGAGAGTCTGACTGATAGAAAGGCTGTTTCCATTTTCAGTCAACTTACACGAGGAGAGAGGCGAGTCTTTGACTGACACAAAGGCTATTTCCATTTTCAGTCAACTTACATGAGGAGAGCAGCGAGTCTTTGACTGACACAAAGCTGTTTCCATGATCAGTCAATTTACATACGGATAGAAGCGAGTCTTTGACACAAAGGCTGTTTCCATTTTCAGCCAACTTACGTGAGGAGAGCAGCGAGAGTCTACCGAAGCACCGCCCCCCAGGCCCCCGTTGCCTCCGTACTCGTGCGGCAAGTACAGCGACCCGTAGTACGGGGCCGGCCCAGCCAGCATCGTGTATCGGCCTTGACCTCCAGCAGCTGCACTTCCTCCTCCAGAGCCACCTGATAAAACATTGCAAGGTCATGGACAAGGACATGGGCAACAGAAAAAAACAGACACCTATCTCCAGAAAGATTATTTAGACCAAGCGAACTTCAAAACACCCACCTCTAGAAGGATTATTTAGACCAAGAGAACAACAAGACACCCACCTCCAGATGAATCAGTTAGACCGAGAAAATGTTGAGACACCCACCTCCAGAGGGATTATTTAGACCATGAGAACACACCCACCTCCAGAGGGATTATTTAGACCAAGAGAACACACCCACCTCCAGAGGGATTATTTAGACCAAGAGAACATTAAGACACCCACCTCCAGAGGGATTATTTAGACCATGAGAACACACCCACCTCCAGAGGGATTATTTAGACCATGAGAACACACCCACCTCCAGAGGGATTATTTAGACCAAGAGAACATTAAGACACCCACCTCCAGAGGGATTATTTAGACCGAGAGAATGTTGAGACACCCATCTCCAGAGGGATTGTTTAGACCAAGAGAACATTAAGACACCCACCTCCAGAGGGATTGTTTAGACCAAGAGAATGTTGAGACACCCACCTCCTAAGGATTATTTAGACGAAGTAAATGTTGAGACACCTACCCCCCGGGGGGGGGGGGGGGGGGTAATTATTTACACCGAGAGAATGCTGAGACACCCACCTCCAGAGGGATTGTTTAGACCAAGAGAACATTCAGACACCCACCCCCCGATGGATTTTTTAGACCGAGAGAATGTTGAGACACCCACCTCCAGAGTGATTATTTAGACCAAGAGAACATTCAGAAACCCATTTCCAGACGGATTCTTTAGACCGAGAGAATGTTGAGACACCCACCTCCAGAGGGATTATTTAGACCAAGAGAACAATAAGATACCTACCTCCAGAGGGATTGTCCACCCCGTTCTGTTGCATGTCTTCAGGCGCTGTACCGCTGGTGTCGATGGCGGCGGCTGCATCCACCTGTATGTCCTCTGCCTTGATGCTGACCCAAGGGGCCTGTGACATCATTATTACCATCACCAACATCACCGCAATCACATCCAGATGATGACTACTTCGGCAATATCCACTTTTATCCCCGTCGGTTCGCTGTCTCCAAATGGTTTGAGGATGCGTGTGTGCGTGAGCTTGTATATATATATATATATATACACAGGCATAACACGGAATGAACTGATCTGTGGGTATACCAGCATAGTGCCTACTTCAAGTTCATTCCGTCCACACACACTCACACACACACACACACACACACACACACACACACACACACACACACACACACACACACACACACACACACACACACACACACACAGATTCAGACCGTGAACCAACGGTGCAAAAAGTGGATATTGCCACTACTTCCACTCAGTTACCACATCTATTGAGCCTATCATCACGAACCGGTGCGGCCTAGCGGTAAGCGCTAGAGTGGCAAGCAGACCGATGCCGGTTCGATTCTTTTTCCTTCAAAATGGACATTAGAGATTTTGTCCCTCACAAATGTCGATTGATTCAGCTTTTCTTGCTCTTCAAAAACTGTGATTTATTATGATTGGAGGGAGCTGCCACAAGTATCAGTTTTGTCGCGACAAACACGTCTTTTGTCGCGACAAAGGTTTTGTCGCAACAACAAAAAAATTGTCGCGACAAGCTTAGTTTTTGTACATATATACAAAGTTTTGTCGCGGGACAAACACGTGTTTGTCGCGACAAAAATGATACTTGTGGCAGCTCCCGCCGATGATAATTTATGGACATTGTATACATATTTTTCCCCTCACGGTCATCTTGATGCAGAATCATAATGGCGGCAGCGTAGCAACAGGTATGGTGGCTCTCCTTCCGTCCCCACCTCGTGGGATCTCGGTCCCTGCGAAATACCTCTGTTCCATCTCATGTTTCATCGTTTTTCGCCGTTTAACTGTTCTTTAAGTGTCGGTTTGTAGCTTGATAAAGGAGATTACCCCGAAAATGTGCAGGCTGTGTTTTGTCCTGTAGTAAGTAAACATGGTGCTTAACGTCCACAGAAACCATAATGCTTATTAGGGACGGGGAGAAGGGGGGGGGGGAAGGGGTATGGAGGTGGGGGGAGAGGGAGATTATATACCTATCGCTACACTGTCACCACCAGAATGACTTCTGCATTAAGATGGGCAGCGATGAGAGCCATTTTAATGTTTCAGTAGGAAGTGACGGACAAAGTCACAAGACAGTGTCCATAAACCACAACTTGTTTTAAGAGAAAGGAGAGCCGAAGCGGTATTGAACCAAGGTCCTTCCGCTTACCAACCTAACGCCTTACCGCTAGGCCAGACCGGCTCACAAGTGTTTTGTCCTAATGAATGGCGTTCTTTTGAACCTTTTCTGTGTTTGGATCGAGCCGAGCAACGTTTTACAACGCGAGCAACACTGACCTTGATCTTGCTGCCAGCATGCAGTCTGACTGTAGTGTTGACTGTGAGGTACACAGATGGGTGGAGCTCATCCACATAATCGGCAGCCAGTACGCCATCAGCGGACATATCCAGGCTGATGACGTAATACTGCCTCTGTCCAACGCCGCGCATTCCTCCCTGGATACAGACAGACAGACAGACAGACAGACAGACAGACAGACAGACAGACACAGACACACAGACACACACACACACACACACACACACACACACACACACACACACACACATGCAGCCCCTCCTTCGTTTCAAACCTCCGTGTAATAAGTAAGTAAGTAAGTAAGTTGGTGCTTTACGCCCAGTCAACCAGTGCGGTTATATCAGGGCGATTCCCCGTGTGGAAGTGAAGGGAAAGAAGGGAGTGTGAAGCAATAACGTAAAAAGAAAAGGGAATCAGTGCACTGACCAGCTGCCCCAGCAGCAGGGTGACGCCCTGGCCAATCTGCAGGTTCTGCAGTCCGCTGATCATGCCGTTGATGTGGACCGTCTTGTACACCAGCTTCTTCAGGTTCACCTCTGTACACCACGATATACACAGTGTAAAGTAATATATACAATATTCTCTGATGTGCACCGTCTTGTACACCAGCTTCTTCAGGTTCACCTCTGTACACCACGATATGCACAGTGTAAAGCAATATATACAATATTCCCTGATGTGCACCGTCTTGTACACCAGCTTCTTCAGGTTCACCTCTGTACACCACGATATACACAGTGTAAAGCAATATATACAATATTCTCTGATGTGCACCGTCTTGTACACCAGCTTCTTCAGGTTCACCTCTGTACACCACGATATACACAGTGTAAAGCAATATATACAATATTCTCTGATGTGCACCGTCTTGTACACCAGCTTCTTCAGGTTCACCTCTGAACACCACGATATACACAGTGTAAAGCAATATATACAATATTCTCTGATGTGCACCGTCTTATACACCAGCTTCTTCAGGTTCACCTCTGAACACCACGATATACACAGTGTAGCTTCTTCAGGTTCACCTCTGTACACCACGATATACACAGTGTAAAGCAATATATACAATATTCTCTGATGTGCACCGTCTTGTACACCAGCTTCTTCAGGTTCACCTCTGAACACCACGATATACACAGTGTAAAGCAATATATACAATATTCTCTGATGTGCACCGTCTTGTACACCAGCTTCTTCAGGTTCACCTCTGTACACCACGATATACACAGTGTAAAGCAAAATACACAATATTCCCTGATGTGCACCGTCTTGTACACCAGCTTCTTCAGGTTCACCTCTGTACACCACGATATACACAGTGTAAAGCAGTATACACAATATTCCCTGATGTGCACCGTCTTGTACACCAGCTTCTTCAGGTTCACCTCTGTACACCACGATATACACAGTGTAAAGCAATATATACAATATTCTCTGATGTGCACCGTCTTGTACACCAGCTTCTTCAGGTTCACCTCTGAACAACACGAGATACACAGTGCAAAGCAATATAATTATACACCCACGGCTTTAGGATCGTACACGATTACATTCTGCACGAGCAAAGACGCACATTTATCACATTATGATATGAATACAGGGACTATATATGGCTTTATAAGTGACCTTTGTCGAAACTGATTTCTTGTGCAGAGCAACACACGATTTTCGACACCACAAAGCTTCCACAGTTTTACACTAAGGTTATATTTTGTATTCACACACACACACACACACACACACACACACACACACACACACACACACACACACACACACACACACACACACACACACACACACACACACACACTCAAGGATTAGCGACAGAGATGCAAAAGAACAAGCAGTATGTAGTCTACAGCAGGATGCCCAAATTGCATCATCACATACCTGGTCGAAGATCCATCTCAGAGCTGTGTATGCAAGGATGAGCGACAGAGATGCAAAAGAACAAGAAGCCGTATGTGCCGGAAAGATGCTCAAATTGCATCATCACATACTTGGTGGAAGATCGATCTCAGAGCTGTGTATGAATGAATGAGTGAGAGAGACGCAAAAGAAGAACAAGCAATATGTACAGGAAGGATGCCCAAATTGCACTAACACTTATTTGGTGGGAGATCCATCCCAGAGCTGTGTATAAATGGACAAACATTATATACAGGAGGGATGCCCAAACTGCATCAACACCTACTTGGTGGGAGATCCATCTCGGAGCTGTCGTACACTCTGAGCGAAGTCGGGAAAGGATCAACGCCGTCAACGACCGTAACCCTCATCTCCTTCGAGGAGTGGATCATACCAGAGTTATCTCCCTCCAGGTTGCCGATGGTAACCGACACTTCCCCGACGGTGTTGTCCCGTTTCTTCACGGCCAGGTGTGCCCCACCGAGGATTCGAACCCTGGTGAAACTCTCCGACTCGGAGACGACGAGGTATGTTCTGGCACTGTCCGCGGCAACGTCGTTCACGAATTCTGCCAGCGGCTGCTTGCCCTGGTTGTCCAGAATGAGAGTAGTCTCCACCTTGCCCGCCTCTTCGGCAGGGAAGGAGAGGAAGGTGGTTCCCGACCCGCCCGCCTCGTACTGCGATCGGCCGCCGTGGGTTTGGTAGTCACCGCGGTAGGTGAAGGAAGTTGTGGCCGTTATAGACACTCTGCCGCCTCCCCCTCCTCCTCCCCTCTGCAACAACAGAATCAGTTAAGTTACTTCAGCGAAGCTGAATCAGTCATTACTATCACTGTCAGTCTCTCCAACCAGTGTCTTTGTTAGTGTCTATAACCAATGTACTTGTCAGTCTCTCTAACCAATGTCCTTGTCAGCCTCTCTAACCAATGTCGCTGTCAGTCTCTCTAACCAATGTCGTTGTCAGTCTCTCTAACCAACCCTTGTCAGTCTCTCTAACGAATGTCCTTGTCAGTTTCTCTAACCAAATGTCCTTGTCAGTCTCTCTAACCAGTCCTTGGCAGTCTCTCTAATCAATGTCCTTGTCAGTCTCTCAAACGAGTCCTTGACAGTCTCTCTAATGTCCTTGACAGTCTCTTTAACCAATGTCCCTGTCAGTCTCTCTAACCAATGTCCTTGTCAGTCTCTCTGAACAACGTCCTTGTCAGTCTCTCTAACCAATGTCCTTGTCAGTCTCTCTAACCAGTGTCCTTGTCAGTCTCTCTAACTAATCCTTGTCGGTCTCTCTCACCAGTGTCCTTGTCAGTCTCTTTAACCAATGTCAAATTGTTATTGGTGGGACACAGACAGTGTTTTCAAAACAGACGTACAAATGCTCCTAAAGCTCATGTTCAAGTCTTCAAATAGCAAAACAGGACATTATGCTAATATGGAGAAACAAAAATTCCTCAGTTTATTCAAAATCTTTAAATAAATCAACCTCTTAAAAAAAAGAAGAAGCTGGGATTCTTCAATTTTAGGAAGTTTTGTTCTGATTCAATAGTACTGTTTATTGAACATCTGGTGTGTGCATTGTATCAAGATCAAATCCATGTACCCCTCCAACATCCACCCTCTCCAGGTGCTAATCCACACGAAGCTAGCTAGAACTTCTCTCTTTGAACCACTGAATCCAACGCACCACCAATTCACTCAACGCCTGACCATCTTTTTCTGCTTCACGAACGCACACAAGGCGACCAGAAGACTGATTTGATGTGGAGGTGGTCGGCTCAGTTCAGGAACTGAGACAAAATATTTAATTCCACAGATACCCTGTGGTTGGCTGGGCTCAAAGCACCAATGAACTATCCACATTTACCCTTCATCAAGGTGTACGTGTGTGTATGTGTGTGTGTGTGTGTGTGTGTGTGTGTGTGTGTGTGTGTGTGTGTGTGTGTGTGTGTGTGTGTGTGTGTGTGTGTGTGTGTGTGTGTGTGTGTGTGTGTGTGTGTGTGTGTGTGTGTGTGTGTGTGTGTGTGGTGTGTGTGTGTGTGTGTGTGTGTGCGCGCGCACTAAAGCACCAATTTACTCAAAGCCTACCCATCTTTTTCTGCTTCACGCATACGAGGCGACAAGAATACTGATTTAAATGAAGGATCCGAGACAAAATAAACCAATGCCAAATTTCCAAAATAGAATTCCAAAATAAATGAAATGCTTCACGAACGCAGAGAAGGCGACGGCACCTGATTTTAAATGAAGGGTGTTTCAGTTCAGGAACCGAGACAAAACAAACCAATGCCACATTTCCAAAATAAAATTCCGAAATAAATGAAATACTTCACGAACGCAGACAGTTCAGGAACCGAGAAATGTGTGTGTGTGTGGAAAGGGGTTGCAGTTTATTTTCATCACGCTCACAAGAAGTACTGTCTTTTCTCACCATCTGTCCGCAGAAGGGGTCACCATGGCAACAAGAGCCGTAGTTGTCGTAGCAGCTTTCCGTGATACAGGCCTGAAGCACCCGGTAGTATCCAGGGGAACAGCTGAGGCAGCGGCGCTCTGAGTCACAGAGGCGGCAGTTGGGGACGCAGGCGCCCCCGCCACCATTGGCCTTCACTCTGCCTTTGCCTGGTGGGTGGGGGAGAACACAAAACTAAACTAATGACTAAATTGGACAAGACGAAAACAGACAAGTGGTTTAGCTCTCCATCTCACTTTTCATCGTTTATCACCGTTTAACTGTTGTTTAAGTGTAGCTTTGTAGCTTGATAAAGGGGATTACCCCGAAAATTCGCATGTTGTGTTTTGTCCTAATAAACAGTGTTCTTTTGAACCTTTTATGTGTTTGGATTTTGTTTTAAACTAATGACACCTTCAGTGGATTTAATGTACCGTTTATTCACTCGTACGGCAGGTGAGAGTTACTGTGGGCGACTGACGTCTGTGTCTTGTGTCCCTTGTTATTCGTGTGACATCTGTTGAGCGATACCGACCACCCAGCCCCCCTCCCCCCATCAACCCCCACACATTAAAAAACTTTTTAAATGAACGTCACACAGCACTAAACATGAAATTCAACGGCACTTCAGGAAACAGTCAAAACCAATTCTGAGCCAAATATATACATAATTGTATTCTTCTGGCTAACTGCTCTTAGCTCTAGTGAAAACAACAACAACAAAAGTCCCGCTGCCCGTACTGACCAGCTATGTGAGCGGCCGTGACGACCACACTGCCACCAGCGCCAGCACCACAGCCGACAGTGGCGGCGTCAGTAGCGGAGGCGTCCAGCGTCCCGTCCAGCTCCAGCAGGTGGGAGGCAGTGAGCGTGATGACTCCGCCCCCAGCACCTCCACTCACTGCTGCCCCGCCAGACCTCTGCAACAGCAACAGCAGCACAGGGTGACTCCTGTAGCAATTTAATCAAACGAACAGAAACAAGCAACAGCAGTACAGGGTGACGTCTGTAGCAATTTAATCAAACGAACAGAAACAAGCAACAGCAGTACAGGGTGACGTCTGTAGCAATTTAATCAAACGAACAGAAACAAGCAACAGCAGTACAGGGTGACGTCTGTAGCAATTTAATCAAACGAACAGAAACAAGCAACAGCAGTACAGGGTGACGTCTGTAGCAATTTAATCAAACGAACAAAAACAAGCAACAGCAGTACAGGGTGACGTCTGTAGCAATTTAATCAAACGAACAAAAACAAAGAAACAAAGACACAATCGCAAACAAACAAAAACAAAGTAACAGAGATACAATGGCAAACAAACAGAAACAAAGAAACTAGGACACAATGGCAAACAAACAAAAACAAACAAAGACACAATAGAAAACACAAACAAACAAACAAAAAAACAAAGACACAAGGGCAAACAAAAACAAAGTAAGAAAGACAAACTGGCACATCTTTATTGCAGACACTTCTTTTCTGTATGGAACCCATAAAGACGCAGTTTGTCACTCAACACAAAACGAAGCACTCACAGTCTGGTGACAATACCGTTACAGACTGTAATCATGTGCTTTAACATAATGAAGAAAAAGACGATCATTCACAACCACACGGAACACTTACATTTTGCTGACGTCAACGACGCTGACTCTAATCACGTGCTTTAATGTCATAACCACAACGCCGGTAACTCAACACAAAACGGAACAGTTACATTTCGCTGACGTCAACGACGCTGACTGCAATCACGTGCTTCAACGTCATAGCGACAACGCTGGTAACTCAACACAAAATGGAACATTAACACTTAGCTGACGTCAATCACGCTGACTAATCACGTGCTTAACAGAAAGCGGAGTACTCACGACACTGCCACCGCTGCCAGCACCACCAGGGTGACGCGTGTCGTCATAGGCCCCCTGGGAGTGGGAGGTGTCGGTACCTCTGCCCCCAAGACCCCCATGAGACCCCCCGGACCCCCCGGAGTCACTGGAGAGTCCAGGGGAGGGGCCTTCTCCCGCCTTCCAGCCACGCCCCGAGGCCTGGATCAAGCCGTCCGTGTCCACCGTGATGTTGATCGCTGCGGAATGACAAAGACCGTCGAAATAATTCAAAAAAGGAAAACTGAAGCAGACCGTTCCATATGGAATATCCCTCTTTCTAAAACATACTCCACTTCACACACACACACACACACACACACACACACGCACGCACGCACGCACGCACGCACGCACGCACGCACGCACGCACGCACGCGCGCGCACGCACGCACGCACGCACGCACGCACACACACACGCACACGCACACCTGACCCCTCCCGCCCGTCACTTGACCCGTACCACCCCAAAACGCCTGGAACTACGGGATATTTAACGTGCATATGAGATCGTTTTGCATGCGTGTACATATATCCTGTACTGCCCTACTAAATAAAAGTGTTCCTTTTTAACCTTCTCTGTGTCCTGATCTTACCCGAGAACATTCTTGCCAGCAATGGACAGGAAAACAACATAGCTCGACCAAAAACAGATAAGTTATTTCGTTTCTCATTTCATTTTTCATCTTTTTTCATCGTTTAACTGTTGTTTAAGAGACGTTTTTTAGCTTGACAAAGGGGATTACCCCGAAAATTTGCAGATTGTGTTTTTGTACTAATAAATAGCGACATTTTTTAACCTTTCATGAGTTTGGATTTTTCCTTTTACCCTTCTGTATGTTCTGATCTTACCCGAGATGTTGAGGTTGTTGCCGATCATCACTCCTCCGCCCTGAATGACCAGTCCACCGTCCAGCACGATGTTCACCTTGATGATAATAATAGATACCTTCTGTATAGCGCTTTTCTCTGGTGTATGCAAACTCACTGCGCTTTACATCCCCCCCCCCCCCCACCACAATTTTTTTTAAAAATTGAGTTAAGTGAGAGAGAAAATCAAAGGTAACATGTTGAAGAAAGTAGTAAATATATGACAACTAACACGGTGTATACACAAGAAAAAAGTAATGTACATGTGCCGTATGAGAAGCGGCAATATGCAAAAAAAGACCCATAATTGCAGTTTTCACCACCGTCCGCAACACACACACACACACACACACACACACACACACACACACACACACACACACACACACACACATGCAGGCAGTAGGCACA
This sequence comes from Alviniconcha strummeri, assembly GCA_963584105.1. Classification (NCBI taxonomy): domain Eukaryota; kingdom Metazoa; phylum Mollusca; class Gastropoda; family Provannidae; genus Alviniconcha; species Alviniconcha strummeri. The sequence goes on from OY757556.1 coordinate 12,517,003, forward strand.
CGCACACAGCACACGCACAGCACAGCACAGCACAGCACAGCACTCACAGCACAGCACGCACAGCACCGCACCGCACCGCAAGCCCACACACACGCACGCACGCACGCTCACACACCATCCAGCTCCCGCCAGAATGACCGCTATACCAGACCCGTGTTGAATATATTTATATATAACGTGCTCTGAAAACAAACATACAACAAAAAACACCACAAAAAAAAACAAAAAAAAAAAAAAAAAAAACACCCACCGTACTGTAAAAATAAATATTTAAAAAAAGAAAAGAAAAAAAAAGTGCTCTTTAAAAAAAAGTCTAAAAAAAGAAGAAGAACGTGCTCTGAAAAAATCTTATCTTTTTCTTCTAAAAAACAAAACAAAAACACGTGCTCTAAGAAAACCCACCTTGTCCAGGTCCTCCGTGGTCCCCGTGAACTCGAAGCGCCCGCCGTCCAGGATGATGATGCTGTTGAGGCGCAGTTCCTTGGACACGAGACTGCCGTAGGAGGACGTGTTGAGCCGGGCAGGCGGGTAGATGGTGAACACCCCGTCCAGGGAGATGTTGAGGGTGTGGATACCCTGAAGAACTCCGCCGTACAGCGTCACCCGCGAGTCGTGCAGGTAGGTGTTGTAGGGCAGGTTCACCGTCCCGTTCTGCGCAATAGGTTTGTACGATTATTAAACGGCGCAATAGGTTTGTAGGATTGTTACACGGCGCAATAGGTTTGTAGGATTATTACACGGCGCAATAGGTTTGTAGGATTATTACACGGCGCAATAGGTTTATACGATTATTACACAGTGCAATAGGTTTGTACGATTAGTACACAGTGCAACAGGTTTGTACGATTATTACACAGTGCAACAGGTTTGTATGATTATTAGACGGCGCAATAGGTTTATACGATCATTACACAGTGCAATAGGTTAGTACGATTATTGCACAGTGCAATATGTTTATATCATTATTACACAACGCAATGGGTTTATAATTACCATTATTATTATTACACAACGCAATAGGTTTATAATTAACATTATTACACGGCGCAACATGTTTATAGGATTATTACACGGAGCAATAGGTTTATATCATTATTACACGGCGAAATATTGTTTTTCTTCTTCCTCTTCTGCGTCCATCAGATATTCTGTTGGCTTATATGCTGGTTGTATGTTGCTTGTACATACATCACAGAGTGATGCAGGCACTGTAGGCAAGTATGCACTGTGTCAACCTGGAGCTGTGAATATGCAAGCTTTTATGTCGAAGCTATGCTCTTTGAATATTTTCACTCATTCATTTATATGTATGTACACAATATGTATATAAATCATGCCTTGTAATTTTATAATCATCAGTAGCTTAGCAAGGACTCGTCGTTACACAGGTTTTGACTGAACCTAAACTACAATCCTTGCAAAATATATTTTCGAATTATATGTTCGAGGTTTTTCATTAAATAAAAATGGATGTCCAACTTCACTATGCTGAAGATTTTGACATGGTTTTCTGTGTGAGAATGCACTGTACAGATGTGTTGACGTATGGACCAGAGGCAGTGAGGGAGGAGGGTGGGGCTGGAATGAGGTAGGTTGGGGGGTGGGGGGGGGTGAATGAATGAATGAATGAAAATTATATAGCACATAAAAAACTTCCACACAAAACCATGCGTGTTCACAGAACCAAATACACACAGTGCATACATGTAAGCTCTTGCGAGCTAAAACTACCAAAGGACACCCATACCAAAAAGTACAAACAGCTCCTACCCACCCACCCCTTCACAAAAGTGGAACTATACATAGCAGCTAAATGTAAAAATATATACAGAGTTACAAATAATGACAAAAGAAAAAAGAATATCTCTCTCACACACACACACACACGCACGCACGCACGCACGCACGCACGCACGCACGCACGCACGCACGCACGCACACACACACACACACACACAGACCTCATACAGCTTGACGTCAAAAGACAGAACCGCTGTGTCGTTAAAGTCGATGTTCAGCCACATTCCTGGTTCCACATGAACCACCGCTGTGTGGTCGCCGGCAACAGTCGTTATGCGCAGGTAACGTTCCCCGGCAACAGGATGACCTTGATCGTCGGTTGCTAGGAGACCGACCTGAGCATGCTGACCCAGATCCAGGACATCCAGGTTGTAGTCCTCGCCAGGGGATTCTGGGATTGGTACTTGTGTTTTCCTCTCCTGAAAAAGAAGCATCATGTAAATCGACACGACATACAAAACCAACATGACTTACAAAATCAAAATTAGCATGATTTACAAAATCAAAATTAGCATGATTTACAAAATCAAAATCAGCATGACTTACAAAATCAAAATCAACATAACTTACAAAATCAAAATCAGCATAACTTACAAAATCAAAATCAGCATGACTTACAAAATCAAAATCAACACGACTTACAAAATCAAAATCAGCATGACTTACATAATCAAAATCAGCATGACTTACAAAATCAACATGACATATTGGAAAGACTGGCAGAACTGGTTAAATAGTACATTATTTTGTACATCATGATTCACTAGATCTAAACACAGAATGGTTCAAAGGAACGCTTATTTATTTTAACACGGACACACAGTATGCAATAATCAGCATACTGTGTGTCCGTGTTAAAATAAATAAGCGTTCGTTTGAACCTTTTTGTGTTTGGATCTTGTTTTAAACGCTAGCAGTCATTCTGTTTCATTTTTTATTTTTTTATTTTTTTTTATGATTCAGTAGGTAAATCGTTGCAAGTCAAGACTGAAGAGGTTAGCCTTCTGATTATAATCCAGCTATTCACACTCAGTTATCTTCATCAGACGTTCTCGTGTCATGATTCCCATGTACTGTCCTTTACAACACTGTGAAAATGCTGACCTGTCTTGGTCTAGAACATTTCCGCTTAAGCTGTCTCAACGTGCATGCAGTTTATATTTGAATTTTGTACAAGGCGCCGAGCTCCATTTTATGTTAGAGGTTCATGCTTTATGAATATTTCATTATTATCATTAACACCGTTGCTTCGAACCGGCAGCATCTGCTGCCTGAATACCTGCTACACAGGCAACATAACTAAGGCATCAGTTGTGGTCGGTGGAAACTCAGCTGGTGGGGAATTCTTTTGGCAACTTATCAACGGGCAGGGAACCAGAGTTCCTGTCTGGACTCATTCAAGTGTGTGTGTGTGTGTGTGTGTGTGTGTGTGTGTGTGTGTGTGTGTGTGTGTGTGTGTGTGTGTGTGTGCGTGTGTGCGCGCGCGTGCGCACTTATGCACTTAGAATGCACTTAGAGTACCCTCTACGGACAAGATTTTGCGCTTTATAAATGGTTTAATTATTATCTATCATAAGTGATGGACATGAAGAAGAATAAGAAAGAGAATAAACGTGAACAGAGCAGAATTGTCAGCCACGCTCACCCCTTTGCCTTGCCGGTTGTAGACAAGGAGGGTTTTGCGACTGTTGTGATGGTGGTCCGTCAACAGCATGGTGCCGGCTGCCCCCACCTCCCCGCCGCTGCCAGCGCCACCTTGCGTCTCGTAGCGACCGACGAACTGGATGAGTGATGCCTCGGCTGCGATACGTCCGCCGGATCCTCCGTTCCGTCCATCGCCTCCTTTGGCCTGTCAGACAGGTGAGATATTCGAGTGTCATTGCTACAGTTGTTTGCTAGCGTTTCTCGGATACAACACACAAACGCACGCACGCACGCACGAACGCACGCACGCACGCACACACACGCACGTACGCATGCACACTCTCTCTCACGCACCCCCACCCACTCACCCCCACCCCCCCAACCCCCACACTCTCTCTCTCTCTCTCTCTCTCTCTCTCTCTCACACACACACACACACACACACACACACACACACACACACACACACACACACACACACACACACACACACACACACACACACACACACACAAATGCGGTTCTCCCAGTGTTCGGTGAGAAAAAGAAAAGAAAAAAACAATATATATATATCAGTGATGCCTAGCCATGCCTCGCCAGCAAGTGCTGTCTGCCACTCCAGCAGCAGCATTCCAATTTCAGGGATTTTAATAGTGGAGTTTTGCCATGCCATGTAGATTACTATAGGCGAAAATAGTCCTGACATGAAAGTCCAAACACAACACACATTTTGATTTGACCCAATGTTCTGGCTCGAGGCAATAATGTGCTGATAATAACATAACCAATAACCTCTGATCGGGGACTATTTGAGTACAACCTAAAGTTTTGTGAACAAGAACTAGACTTCACTAAGGACAAACCACCAACATGTGTTGTAAAACGTTTCACCACGTCCACCTACTACATCTAGAATGCACTGAGTTCATTCCGCTGACACTGATCCCGAAAAAGTGGACCAATACAATTTAACACAATCAACAACAATAAACAAACAAAATACCAAAGAAATGTGCGTTTTGTTTTGCTTTGTTTTTGTTTTTTAAACAGATAGCCACTTGTTTTTACAGTTACAATTAGATGTGGTCAACTCTGCTTGGAAGACTGAGTGCACCGACCCAGAATGACCTGAATGAGACCAAAACCATCAAAATGTCAGGAAGTAGAGATTGAGAGCAACCACCCAGACAGACCTGAATCAGACGTAGATCAAAACTATTCAAATATCCGGACATGGAGTACAGAGTGAAAGCAACAACCTAGACTGACCTAAATCAAGCCAGAACCAACAAAATATCCGGTCAGGAAGTATACCTGAGAGCAACGACCAAGACTGACCTTAATCGGACCAGAACCATCAAAATGTCAGGAAGTAGAGACTGAGAGCAACGACTCAGACTGACCTGAATCAGACCAGAACCATTCAAATATTCAGTCAGGAAGTATACCTGAGAGCAACAACCAACACTGACCTGAATTAGACCAGAACCATTCAAATATTCAGTCAGGAAGTATACTTGAGAGCAACAACCAACACTGACCTCAATCAGACCAGAACCATCAACATGTCAGGAAGCAGAGTCTGAGAGCAACGACCAAGACTGACCTGAACCAGACCAGAACCGTCAAAATGTCCGGCCAGAAAGCAGAGACTGCCACCGCTGCCGCCTCCTGACAGGTATGTCCCAGGATGGCCGTTCACACTCAGTCTGCCGTCGATCTTCATCAGGCCGGACACGTTGAGGAGCAGGATTCCTCCTCCGCAGCCACCTGTGTGGAACGTACAGCTGTGCTAGTGACAGGTGCATGCCCTTGGCCACTTTCAGGTTGCGTCCATGTGCATGTCATGTTTAGGCATGAATGCATGAGCGTGATTGAGTGAGTGTGTGTGTGTGTGTGTGTGTGTGTGTGTGTGTGTGTGTGTGTGTGTGTTTTTGTGTGTGTGTGTGTGTGTGTGTGTGTGTGTGTGTGTGTGTGTGTGTGTGTGTGTGTGTGTGTGAGAGAGAGAGAGAGAGAGTGTGTGTGTGTGTGTGTGTGTGTGTGTGTGTGTGTGTGTGTGTGTGTGTGTGTGTGAGAGAGAGAGAGAGAGAGAGAGAGAGAGAGAGAGAGAGAGAGAGAGAGAGAGAGTGAGTGAGTGAGTGAGTGAGTGAGTGAGTGAGTGAGTGAGTGTGTGTGTGTGTGTGTGTGTGTGTGTGTGTGAGAGAGAGAGAGAGAGAGAGAGAGAGTGTGTATGTGTGTGTGTGTGTGTGTGTGTGTGTGTGTGTGTGTGTGTGTGTGTGTGTGTGTGTGTGTGTGTGTGTGTGTGTGTGTGTGTGTGCAAAACTACACTGAGGATGATGCTTAACGTCAAAAGCTACCTTCATAATGATGCCTTACGTCCAAAGCAACTTTTGAGGTGAGGCTTACAGTCCGCAGCTACCTTTAAAATAACGTTTTCACGTCCAAAACTATCTTTAAAATGATGCTTAACGACCAAAACAATCTCTGAAATTATACTTACTGTCTAAAACTATGTTTCAAACCGTGTTTGATGCCCAGTCCTATCTTAATAATAATGCTTAAATCCAAAGCTATCTTCAGATTGATGCTTCATGCACCAAGCTACCTTTATAATGTTGCTTAGCGTCAAACGCTTTCTTGAAAATGATGCTTCACGTCGTAAACTGGCTGCTTAATATAACACCCAAAGATACCTGCAGAATGCTGCTCAGCATCCAAAGCCACCTTTACGATAATGCTTAGCGTCCAAAGCTACCAACTGAATGCCGCTTAACGTCAAAAGCAACCTTTATAATGATGCTTAACGTCAAAAGCAACCTTTATAATGATGCTTAACGTCAAAAGCAACCTTTACAATGATGCTTAACGCCCACAGCCTCCTTTAGAATGATGCTTAACATTCAAGGCTGCAGTCCTTATAATGATGCTACGTCCAAAGAAACTTTTACAATGATGCTTTACGTTCAAATTACCAGTCCCCTAAATGATGCTTTACGTTCAAACTACCAGTCCCCTAAATGATGCTTTACGTTCAAAGCTACCAGTCCCCTAAATGATGCTTTACGTTCAAAGCTACCAGTCCCCTAAATGATGCTTTACGTTCAAAGCTACCAGTCCCCTAAATGATGCTTTACGTTCAAAGCTACCAGTATCCTAAATGATGCTTTACGTTCAAAGCTACTAGTCCCATAAATGATGCTTTACGTTCAAAGCTACCAGTATCCTAAATGATGCTTTACGTTCAAACTACCAGTATCCTAAATGATGCTTTACGTTCAAAGCTACCAGTCCCCTAAATGATGCTTTACGTTCAAACTACCAGTCCCCTAAATGATGCTTTACGTTCAAAGCTACCAGTATCCTAAATGATGCTTTTCGTTCAAAGCTACCAGTCCCCTAAATGATGCTTTACGTTCAAAGCTACCAGTCCCCTAAATGATGCTTTACGTTCAAACTAGCAGTTCCCTAAATGATGCTTTACGTTCAAACTACCAGTCCCCTAAATGATGCTTTACGTCCAAAGCTACCGGCCGCCTACCTGCATGGTTGGACGAGTCGTTGCCCCCACCGCTGCCAAAGTCATCGGGTGCGATGAGGGAGCCGTAGGACTGCGAGGGGCTGCTCTCGTAGCCATCCGCCCCTCCCTGCCCCCCGTAGCTCCCTCCTGTGCCGCCGCCATCAGGGCCCGTCACTCCGCCTCCCGGACCTCCTGTAGATGACGGTAATGACCATGATGATGGAATACAATACAAATACAAAATAACTTTATTATTCATGATAAATGCATAAAATGAAAAATAAATAAATAGACAATGCCACACAACAAAGGTGAGAGGATACAAATAAAACGGAGCAAAACATCATAAAACAGAACGGCCAAACCTGCCTGTAGAATTATGCTTAACGTCCAAAGCTATCGTTAAAGTGATCCTTCATGTAATGTAGCTTGATATTAATGCTTAACATCCAAAGATACCTGCAGAATGATGTTTAACATCCAAAGCTACCTTTATAAGAATGTGTGTGAGAACGGGTTTCTATAAAGAGAGCCTATTTCCAGGGTGAGCACACCCCATTTTACATATATACAGTAACAAATTAAAGACCTATATTAAATTCAGAAATGGACCCCAATCAAAGTATGCCCAGTCAACCAGGACGGTTACAGCAGAGCGATCCACAATCAGAGGCTTTTTACACTGCCATAATTTACATCTGCACAGGTGTGGGGTAACAGTTGCACACAGTACCTTCTGATTCAACATTGGGTGCAGGGACCTCCGGGTTTAGCTGAGGAACACTAATTAAAAATATTTGTTAAGCAGAAATGATTCAACATTTACCAGCACATCCTCGCACTTGCACAAACACACCCTGGTACACAATGATTTAGTAATGGTTGTGACATAAAAGAGAAGATGCAGTGCACTTTAAAGACACAAAAAGAATCGCTCGCATCTCCTACATAATTATATAGAACATAAGAAAAAAAAATCAAGATGATTTCTAAGGGATTTATGGGAGAGGTGCATGAGTTGGAACCGATCTGAGTAATCGTTAAAAAGAAAATCATCATCATCATCATTGTTGCGTTTTAGCCAGCAACACACGACACACAGAACTTATAACATTAACGCCATCTTCACCAAGGGAAGTCATTATAATAAGCACGCTAGTGGTCTCCCTTAGACCAGGCACAACAATGATCATCATCATCATCGTCATCATCATCATTACCACCATTATCTTTGTCATTAATAACACTGACCTCCGCCACAGAAGCCCTGTCCGTCAGCTTCCAAGACCCCCATGACGTCCACCAGCAACTGCTTCACGTGCAGGTAGGCGTTGCGTGTGGTGAGTCGACCCCCGGGGAACACCTGCACCCAGCCACCCCGCAACACCCGCTGCCACTGGTCGTTGTGCACCGTCAGCTGACCACGGTTACGTACGTTGATGGCGATGAAGGGGATCTCGTCGATGCGGTTCCCGTCGACGTCCAGCATTTTGTAGATGCCCAGGTCACCTGAAGGTCGTTTGATTTCAAATTTGAATAATTTTCAGAAGAGAAATATAATACAATACAACGTTATCGCCAGATGAAAAATACAACTTTATTGCAAGATGAAAAATACAATGCAATACAGCTTTATCGCCAGATGAAAAATACAATACAACTTTATTGCCAAGTGTCGATATAACTGCACTAGGAATGTTTTGTAGTGCCAAATACACTCATCACACATTCACGCCAATCGTGAAAATCATTAAATTACAACAGTAAACAAACATCCAGGTACAGTAAGTAACTTGGGGTTTTACGCCAAGTCAATCATTGCGGTCATATCAGGGCGACATCCAGGTAAAACGTCATTCAAAAATAAATGCCGTTCACTCGAAGAATGCAGCTACTGAACAATACACACTGCTGTTATAGATGACAGAATGAGTATTTGTGATTCTACACCTCATTGCCTCAGTATATTCTGTGAGTTTACTCATGCGAAGTCTCCCAATCCAAGAGTATTGACATTATTTTTCTGCATTTCACTCTGTATTTATCATCCTCATAAACAAGTAAGACGTCAAAAACTAAAAACAATAGCTTCAAGCTCCAAAGACATAAAAGGTTCAAAATAATGCTGTTTATGAGGACAAAACACTACATGCAAATTATTCCCTTTGATCAAGCTACAAAACGACACTTAAACAGCAATTAAGCGGAGGTAAACGATGAGAAATGAGATGGAGAGCTAATCCACCTATCGTTTCTGGTGTGAGCTATGTCCAGTGCTTGGAAGAATGGTGGCATGACATTCTTCCCAAAATTCCCATGACATCTGATTGTCTCACAGTAACCTAATATAATAATATATAATACCAAAATAGAAACCCATATATAATCCTAATATAATCCCCAAAAGGACAAGTGGATTAATTAGCTCTGAATCTAATTTTTCATCATTTTCACTGTTTAATTTTTGCTTAAGTGTTGTTTTGTAGCTTCATATATGGGATTGCCCCGAAAATCGCATGTTGCGTTTTGTCCTAATAAAAAGTGTTACTTTC